>JALXJV020000012.1:4122488-4577376 GCA_024633595.2 Lepomis macrochirus | reverse complement strand
CAGCAGAGTCAGACAGCTGAAGCTTCTGATCCTTCAGAGGAACTGATCTTGAGGTGGAATCCAGTGTGGATGAAAATCCTCCTGGAACACATGTGCTGTGTCCCTTCGTCCTGCTGAAATCGGGCTCAGTATGAATCTGGGGCTGCTGTTTCCATCCTGTTTGTACCAGAACAAAGTTGGATTTGTGCCACTTGCCTCAAATGTACAGCCAAGTGTTACTGTCTCTCCTTCAGCAGCAGTCACATCTCCTTCTGGTTGCAGCACGTTGTCTTTTTTGTGCTCTGCATTCTGTAAAACAGCAACAAACAGTATCAGTGTGCTGTTAAAGAATCATGCATGCAATGTTGGGATTGATATCAGAGAACCAGAGTTGTGTTCATACTCAAGGCACATATCAGCAGCCCAGCAACACTGAGATGAACAGAGGCGGCCTATATCTGCAGTGTTGAGGAACTGTGAGCTACAGCAAGTATAAAGAAGGCTGTGATCTCTCTGTTTGGGTCTTCATCAACACTAAGTTGGTGGATTAGAAGGAGGAGCCTGATCACAGTGACAGGGCTCATTCACAGCCCTGTGTTATTCTCCCGACTGACAACTTTACACTCAACACATTTTACTCACTCTGTCCTTTCCTAGTGTGACAGTTAGGATCAATTAGTGAATGTTTTAATATGGTATCAGCATCATATTAAAGGCCTGTCAGTTTGCCAGCCTGTCCACAGCTTCTCCAGATAAAGGGCTAAAATATGAAGCATGTTCAGAACACAGAAGGATCTCCAAAACCAGCTCGGTGGTGTCCACCATTTCAAACAGGATATTCCATTGAGAGTGACTGGTTAGGAGCTGCTACCACCAGCTTTACCACAGTGAAAGTAGAGGCTTCAGCAAACACTCCCTCACTCCCACAAAGGGCAGTCACGTCCTTTCTGGAGCTGCAGCACATAAAGAATCGAGTCAAGACGGTAGCATGTTATTCTTTGCAAAGGCTCAGACAAACAGAGTGCAAACAGTATGTGGTCTGCAGACTGTAGGAACTAGTGAAGAAACAGGTTACTTAATACTCTGTAACTGCCACAGGGAGGATAACTTGATTTTGATGGAATTTATCATCATATTGATAGCAAAACAGCTGAAACAGATGTTGTGTTAAAAATATTTGATCTGAAGGCAACATGTAGATCAGTAATGAGAGGGACTTACCTGTGGTACACCACACGAAATCACAGCCTGAGAGAACAACAAGATGAGAATAAAAGCAACGAAAATCTGATTCTGTGATGCCAACTAGTTTATGGATAGTGGACTACAACAGTATTACATACATTTGTTTCAGTTGATATTTGTTTGTGTTTTATCTTTAGTGCTTACTTTTTTTTCTTTTATCACCACTACGACAAATCCTACTTGACCAATCGCTCACAAATTGTTAAAAATGGCAACGACATGTCAAATCCAGTCCTTGTTACGAAAAGTGTTCCACAAGGATCAGTTTTAGGACTCTTGCTTTTCCCAGTTTCCATTAATAATATTTGTGATAAGTTTGTTTTAATATGGTATCAGCATCATATTAAAGGCCTGTCAGTTTCTGCCAGCCTGTCCACAGCTTCTCCAGATAAAGGGCTAAAATATGAAGCATGTTCAGAACTTTACTTTATACTTTTACTTTACTTTATACTTTATTCAGTCCCATCACTGGGAAATTTGTCTTGGACAATGTGCAGCATCAGTACATACAAAAAGAACATACGTTAAAAAACAAGTAGAGTCACAGTGACAATCGATACATACAATAAATAGAAAAGAGAGGTAAAATACATTCAGACCCAATGGCAATTCACAGTACTTTATCTCTATTTAACGCTTTAATTGCATTGGAAACAAAAGAACTTTTCAGTCTGTTAGTCCTACACATCAAAACCCTGTACCTCTTTCCTGATGGTAATAATTTAAAGTGGGCATTCAAGATATGAGTAACGTCTCCAACAATTTTCTTGGCATGGTTTAGAATAGAAGCATCATTAATCATCTCTTGTGGTGATAATCTCTCCTCACCCCCTATAATTTTAAAAGCGGTGTGTACCAAACGTCCTAGCCTCGATTTTGATTGGACAGACAAGTTACCATACCATGCAGTGAATCCATATCTAATCAAGCTCTCGAAAATAGATTGGTAAAATAAGTACATGATTCTCTGATTCACTCCAAACGCTTTTAACCTGCGAAGAAAGTACAATCTCTGCTGTAACCTGGAACAAAGGTTGTTGACATGAAGAGACCAGCATAGTGAATTATCTATGTAGACTCCCAAGTACTTGATATGAAGGAACCTGTTCAATGATATTACCATATATCCTTACTGGGCTATGATCCCCTATGCTTCTAGGATCAACGATCATCTCAACCGTCTTAATTCCATTAAGTGTTAACGAGTTATTATCACACCAACCTACAAATCTATCCACTTCAGAAAAATAATGTGAAACATTGTCCTTCCCATTTAATAAGCTTAAAATCGCTGTATGATCAGAGAATTTTATTAAAAAAAGTACTGTCTTGGCTTGCTACGCAATCATTTGTATATAATGTAAATAAAATTGGTGAGCAAACTCATCCTCGCGGAGCTCCGTGTTAGTGATTTTAACCTCAGAGTATGAGTTGTTGACTCTCACCTGTTGTGTCGCGGTTATTCAAAAAAGAATAGAGCCACTTGATACAGTATGGATTTACCTCAAGCTCTTTTAACTTTGTGGTCAACAACATGGGATTCACGCTGAACTAAAATCAATAAAAAGTAATCGGGCATATGCTTGAGTGTCTTCTAAATGACTAATAACCAAATGAGAGATGCAATTCATGGCATCTTCAGTACCTCGCCTCTCCTTGTATGCAAATTGAAATGGGTCAAGTAATGGTTTAACTTGATCCTTTAAGCCCATTAAAACAAATCGTTCAAAACACTTCATAACATGAGATGTAAGGGCTACTGGTCTAAAATCACTATTCTCCACTGAATTCTGTTTCTTAGGAACTGGTATTACAATGGATTTCTTCCATAGAGACGGAATAATATGTGTATGCAAAGATTTTTGAAAAATGGGGCAGAAAGCCGTGGCAAGCTCCATCACACACGCTTTTTAAAAGGCGAAATTCATCGGACCCATAGATTTTTTAGGGCATAAACCTCTAAATAAAGTGCTAACCACTTGTGGGTCGACCACTAGCCTCTGGCCCGGTTCACATATTAAATTATCCAGAACACCCGAATGATCAGCTGGTGCCTCAAACCTAAGAAAAAAGTTGTTTAAATTATTTGCCCTTTGTTCGTCATCATTAGTTATCAAAGTTTTGTGAGGTGGTGCCATATTTGTTACAACTTTCATTGCATCCCACAGTTGTTTTGAATCCCCCCTAGCAAAGTTATCTTCTATTATATCTCTATATTTTCTCTTAGCCCCTCTCAGTAATATATTCAGTTCCTTCTGAACAATTTTCAACTTCATTTTATCATGATTTATAAATGCCAACTTCTTCCTGTTCAAACATTCCTTAACTTCCTTTGTTATGAAACTTTTGTTATTTGGAAATACCGTTACAGTTTTCTTCTCCACGATTGAGTCCACACAAAAATGTATGTAATCTGTTATGGAGTCCGTGGCCGTCTCAATGTCCATCTCATGAAAAAGATCCCAATCCGTGGAATCAAAACAGCCTTTTAAGGTCTCTATACTGTCCTCCAACCAAACCGAGATTGTCTTTGTGTGTGGCTTAGTTCTTTTAGGAGGGTTTTGTAAGTTGGAATCAAATGGACAGTGTTATGATCACAATTTGATAGTGGAGGTTTGATCTTAGCAACATATGCATCCTTTATATTTCCATAACATTTGTCCAGAATCTTAATGCCTCTGGTAAAACACTTAATATATTGTTCATACACTGGGAGCATTAGGTCCAATCTACACTGGTTAAAATCTCCAAGGATAAAATTGGGGCAGCTGGAGTGCGTCTTAATTGTTCATTTACACAGTCACTTATACACCTGGCGCGTTAGCGTGCATTTCCTCTAGTGGAACATACACCGCACACATAATGATGTGTCCAAATTCGCGCGGTAGATAAAAAGGCCTTAATGATAAACATAGTAATTCCACATCGGGGTTGCACACAGTATCTCTCACCATGTGCTGACAGCACCATTCGTCCCTGATGTATATACAGACAACAAGCGAAAACCCATCCAATTCAACCAAGGAGCAAGGGATGTCCCGATGAAGCCATGTCTCCGTGAACACCATCAAACAGGACTTCTGAAACTCGTGCCATGTCCTTGTGATCGCGCGTAGCTCCTCAATTTTATTCTTTAAGGACCCGACATTGCTTAAAATCACCACGGTTCGAAGACGGAGACGAACTCCTCCTCTCTACCTCTTTTTCTGGGTCGCACCGAAGATGCACTCTTCCTTTCGATATCCACAGGTAAATCCGTGGGAGGCAATGTTCTTACAGGCCTCAAAGGAGCAGTTCCGCTCTGGTATAGCTCCAAGGATGGCACAGCCGACAAAGTGAGCAGATGATTCACAATTTAGAGCAAGGATCCTTCCTCCAATCAAAGCCAGTAGTAAGAGTTGTACCAAAACGCCTTCATTATGAACAGCACTTTACCACATTTAAAACATTAAACAGTTAAAGTAAAATAAAAAACTGACACAAACGCATCGAACTGACCGAAGTCGCCAGCCGAAGCAGCACCACGGAAACCAGAACACAGAAGGATCTCCAAAACCAGCTCGGTGGTGTCGACCATTTCAAACAGGATATTCCACTGAGAGCGACTGGTTAGGGCTGCTACCACCAGTTTACCACAGAGAAAGTAGAGGCTTCAGCAAACACTCCCTCACTCCCACAATGGGGCAGTCACGTCCTTTCTAGACTCTTCCAAGGGCTGATTTAGGTGCTTGGATCTCTGGAGCTGCAGCATTACTGACAGTGAAAGCAGAGATGTTTGTGTTAATGATGGTTGGACATCTCCCCTCTAACAAATGAAGGCAGTCTGTGCAAACATGGAGCTTATTCTGTCTCCAAACACTGGTGTGAAACTGGTCATGACTCAGGCTTTGGAGTGAAACATTAAGGTGTTTGTCCATCCTTGTCTGGATGTGAAAGTGCAGTGGGACTCTGGCCGACGTTACAAGTCATCAAACTTAGTCCATAATTTATTGTACTGAAGTCAGATGTATTTGAACTTTAACTTTAGTGAGTCTTCTGAAATAAAGAATCGAGTCAAGACGTCTTTAAGTATTTTATTCTTTGCAAAGGGTCAAACAAACATACAGAGTGCAACTAGTAAAGTCTTAACTTTCCCTCAACTCTGGTTTATATAGCATAGAGCATATCTGCCCTAAGTGGTCGGTTTCATCTCTTTTTTTCGATTTAGTAGCAAATCCATTTATCAGATTGTCCCAGAGATGTTTTACGTACCTCTACCTTAAGCTCTGGAAATGAGACTGATGCTGTCGTCCATTGGTGGACAGTAATTCAGTGTAGTAATCTCCACTTTAAAAGCTATGTTTGACTTCAAAGAGTCTATAGATAACAAATTTGTCTGTGTGTCATTGTTCATAGTCCTTACGGAGGCCTTTCCATACTGTGGACCATCCATCACTTGTTCATACCTTGCTGAGAGCTCGCAATGGATGCAAAGCGGCTAAATAGTTCCACAGTTACCTGACCAATCATTCACAAATGGTTAAACATGGCAACGACATGTCAAATCCAGTCCTTGTTACGAAAAGTGTTCCACAAGGATCAGTTTTAGGACTCTTGCTTTTCCCAGTTTACATTGATAATATTTGTGATAAGTTTAAATTCTGTAAGGATCATCTGTATGCAGATGACACAGTTCTGTACTCCTGTGCTCCCACAGCAGAGTTGGCCTTTTTAAATGTGCAGGCAGATTTTGATACCCTGCAATATGCTCTGTCAGATTTGAAGTTGCTTTTAAATTCACACAAAACTAAAGTTATGATTTTTGCCACTAGGCGAACAAAGTTACTTCCCCTCTCCATCACGACCATGGATGGAGTCTGTATCCAGTCTGTTGATAATTACAAATATCTGCGAATGTGGTTAGACAAAGACCCAAATTTTAAATACCATGTTGATTATCTTGCAAAGAAATTAAAATTCACACTGGCATTTCTGTATAGTCCTATATATAAGTCTTGTTTCTCCGTGGCTTCACAAAAACACTTAGTTGCTGGCCTTTTTCTGTCACAGATTGATTATTGGGACACTACCTAGCGGTTTGCCTCTCTGTCCACCTTGTCCAAACTTGACCCCCTTTATCACTCAACTCTCAGATATGTCACTAACTCTAGTTTCAGGACACATCATTGTATATTGGACAGACTGGAAGGATGATCTTCCCTTCACTTGGGAAACTTTGATAATGGCAGGTAAACTTTTTTAACTTTGCAAAGCAGGCACAATATCTAGTCACATAATTGGCTACAGTTCAAAGTGCCTGCTATCAGAACAGAGGCTGGAAAGCTAAGCCTGATCAGTTTTGGCCCTTGGTCTTGGAATGATGTGCAGACCAAGCTGAAACTTCAATCCCTCATCTCCCTACATGATTTTAAACATAGATTAAAAAGGTCGTCACTGCTAACTGCAGCTGCTTTGCCAATTCTATTACCACTTAATTCCTTTATAAATCTATGACCTAATGTTGTTTGTCTTTGTGAACAGTTCTATGTAGGGTATTATGTTACACCTAATGTTGTGTCGTTGCCCTGTGACTTGGTGTTGTGCAAAATGTCATTGTTGAGACTTGTGCTGTGTTTTTCTGTTGTACCTAATGATGATGTTGTGATTGGTTGGTTCTTATTGTTGCCTGGTTATCTGTTAGATCCTGCTATCTGATCCTGTCCTGACTAGGTCTCACTTGTAAAAGAGGTTTTAACCTTAATTTGACTTCCTAGTTAAAAAAAAAAAAGGTTAAATAAAAAAATGAACGTTTGTTGGACAGAACAGTAATTTAAAGGTGCCACTTTGGGATCTGGTTAACTGTCTTAACAGTTCTCACTATTTCAAATTTTTAACAATTAGTTGATTGATGGAGAGAAAATGATCAGCAGATTAATTCATAATGAAAATAATTATTAGCAAAATTCTGGTTCGACATTAATGCATGAGGAATAATAGACAGAGTTTTGGTGTTTCCTGTCACTGTGGGCCTCACAGCACAGTAGTACACAGCAGAGTCTGTCACTGCAGCAGAGGAGATCTGCAGATGAAACTCCTTTGCTGTTTTCTCATGTGTGAAAGAAAACCATATTTTCTCTGAATAATCTGAGATGAGAAACTTTGGAGATGAACTGGACTTCTCTTGATACCAGTAGACGTAGAGGACAGAGCCTGAATAGTTGCAGGAGAGAGTCACAGAGTCTCCTTCCAAAGCCAGCTTCACATCTTTAAATGGTTTCACTAAATCCTCAGAGGATCCTCAAAAAGACAAAGATATATTTCACTCTGACATTTGTATTTCTTTATAACATTTATTTAATCTTACTTTAGCATATAAAAGCAAAATATATTTTCATCTCCTTTACATCTTGCTACATCCTGAACTCCCACCACCCATAATGCTCCTGTGAATCCTCCCCCAGTGTTTCATTAGCAGCTGTAACCACAGTGACTCTGATAAAACAGGAATTAGCAGAATCCATCTGATATGAAGCTGTGGTTTGAATACCACTTCCTCCTCTTTGAAGAGTAGTCAGATATCTGGGTTCAGGTTTTTGTACAGCCTCTTCTACACTTTGTATCACTGTGTTTCTAGAGCACAGTAGTAGAGAGCTGAGTCTGCCAGGGTTAGCTCTGTGATGGTCAGTTTGGTTGATGTTGGTGATGTTTCAGATCCATATCTTCTATCAGGAATATATTCATCTGTGAATCCTTTTGCTCCTTTCCAGAGTATAAACTGAGGAGCCTGAAGGTCAGAATGATGTCTGTACCAGTCAAGGGTAATATCGGTAGCAGTTGTCTCATAGTTACATGTGAGTGTGACAGATTCTCCTTCTCTTTCACTGACTTCCTCTCCTTCAGGAGAGATTGTGTCTCCAGCTATTAGTCCTGGAAAAAGTAGAGAAAATGAAGCCATCAGACTAACATTGTTCATGAGGCTGAGAGGAGAAGACAGTGGAAAACAGCTCAGTACAGTAAAGTAGAACTAGGAATTAAAGTAATGAAGTACATGTTGTGTATATCTGGTTAATCCAGCAGGTTAATGAGCCTTTCATCTGTGTTCCAACACTCACCTATGAAGTGAGAGCAAAGTAAAAAGAGGTAAAGCAACATGTCTTTGGAGTTGTTAAAGCCAGACAGACAGCAGATGAGCAATGTTCTTCCACTGCAGTAGAATGAAGAAACTAAACAGCCTCTCTGCTGCACAGCCCTTCTCCTCAACATCAAGCTGATTGTGCTTTTAGTTTCTCAAACATTTCTGCTCTGGAGACACAAAGAAGCTCATTGGTTGAGTTGGACTTCAGTGGGCGGGGCCAGAGAATCCCATTTTTAGAGATTGTCTGTCTACCAAAGTTCAGTTCAGCCAGTGAGATTATTTGTGCATCCAGAGCAGCTCTGCCTCAGAGAAATGTTTCCTGAGGCCCCGTCCACCCTGCTGCGTTTTCGTTTTAACATGCAGACCTTTTGTTACGTTTGCACCTCCCGTCCAGACTAAAACAGAAGTTTGGAAATGCCACCGACCCCGTTTTGTGTTTTGAAACTCTGGAGGACGTTTTACTGAAGAGGGAAAAATCGGAGGAAACGATGACTCCAACGTTCACACCTGGCTCTCTGATTGGCTCTCATCAGTCATGCAAAGCAGACACACGGTGCTACTGACAGTTTTTGAGCTGGTATTTTTATTAAAATATTTTGTACTGTGCAAATAACACTTATCTTCCTTCACATGTACTGTACATGTCACTGTGTACTTGGCGCCGACTCCCAGTCTGTTTTCAGCCGCCACACTCCCGTGTTACATTCAGTAACAGTCCCAGCTCGTTATTGGTCCAGGCAAAAAAAAGCTGGTCTGATTCTTCGTCTGCAGGACTTTATTCTTTCGCCAAATCTTCTGTAACCACGGATCAGACCATCTGCTTCATGTTTACACCGGCACACATGCCCAGTGTACGAGAACGGACACAAGATGTGTGTTTTCAGTCGTTTTAATGTAGACGGAGATCAACTATGATAAGCAGCTCATATTCATTGTATTTCTCTGTTTGTAAACTAAAACACATCAGTGTGGATGAGGCCTGAATGTCCAGTTTCAGTTCTTCACACCATTGTGAGACCGAGGCAGGTCACACAAGAAGGAAGCCTACCTGAAGATATAGTCTTTATTCTGGGAACATGGAGGACATTTCATTAGGGAGGTCCTGATCAGGGTCTTTTGCCTCCTCTTCCAGTCAGACTCAATCAATATTAAGTTTCTGCTCATACAGAGTCGCGATCTGATACTTGCATTTGGCTAAATGTTTGCATTTCAGAACCTAGTGTCCCCACAGTTAGATGTGATGACAGAAAGCTCTCCAGTCTGGCCCCTGAGCTGAGCAGGGGCGGAGCACCAGTGGTGGCCTTAAGCATCTGGAGGGCCATTTTAAGAGCAAGTGTGGGGCCCTACCCAAACCCATGATGGGCTGTTTGACACATTTGCACCACATGACTTTAATCACCAATCATCAATTTGAGAAAACATTTGCTTACATTAAAACATCTTTATTTATAGCAGAGACCTTAACCTGTCACACTCTGCCTGTCAGCCATGCCATGTTTTGCACTTTTGAGTTTGGTCAGTTTATTATCTGTTATTTTGCTCCTTTGGGTTTTTGGGTTCTGCTTAGTGTACTGCGTTTGGGTCCGCCAACCTGCTCTACCCTGTATCACCACAAGAACTGTGACATAACCTTTCATTTACTGCTTGTGTGCCAACCAAGCTCGGCCTCCCCTTCACAAAGGACGCCACGCTGGCACTGTAATGGCAACAGGCAGCTGCAGAGTGAGAGTCTTTTAACGTTTAACCTGGTTTTAGCCTCCCTACTAACCTCGTTTTAAAGTGATCTGTGTGTGCCGGTGACAACAATGACTCACTTGAGTTTGAGGGGTTGTTTTATCCTTTTTATGCTGTTATGCAAACTTTTGGGGGTACTCTTCAAACACCAGGAGTCCCTCCAATACACCCATGAGTTTCTCCTGTTCCTGCCTAATTCCAATGCGGGCATCGTGGACCCCCCGGCGGCTCTTCCACCAGAGATCATCCGGTCGGCAGCCACCCCTCCCACAGAGAACCAGAGTTGGGCAGACTGGAAGATGAAACATGTATTCTTTTTTTTTAACTTGATCTATACCCATCTTGAGTGCAAAGAGCTTTGTGTGGCTGCTTTTTATTGGCTTTTCTTTAGCTTTTAATTGCATCCAACCACATATTTTAGCGAGATTTTAAAGAGTACTTTTAATATCTATCCTTATCTGTTGGTTGATGAACTTTTTAATTAACAGGTGTCAACGCGTGAGAGTGAATAGCATTTTATCTGATGTCCTCTTTTCCTCCACTGGTTTCCCCCAGAGCTGCGTCCTCTCTGCGGTCTTATTTATTTTATATACAAAGGCACGCCAAGGCCAGCGCACCAGGTGACATATCATTAAGTTTGCTGATGAGTCGGTGATCGTGTCGCTGCGGACCCACAATGACCCTGAACATGACGCTATTTTATAGATTTTACTCAGTGGTGCAAGTCATCTTTTATTAACATTAACGTGTCAAAAACTAAAGAACTGCTGATCGATTTTAGAAAGACCCCCCCACACACACTTTAACAATCAAGCTATAGAAGTGGTGAAACAATACAAATACCTTGTTATTATAATCGATGACAAACTCACCTTCGAGGCCACAAGTTGACGCTGTCTGTAAGAAATCACATCAACGTATGTTTTTTTTTCCGTAAGCTTCACAATTTTATTGTTAAGACGTTTATGAGGATGTTTTATTGTTGTTTTATTGAATCTATTCTTTCTTTTGCCTTTGTGAGCTGGTTTGGGTCTCTCACGCTTAAAAACAAGAACAGGTTGCAATATATATTTAGGGTGTGTGGCAAAATTTCCCACAACCCTCTGACTGACTTAAATTCTATATGAGACAAGGACCCTCAAGAAGGCACAATCAGTCCTGGCCAACCCAAGTCACCCCTGAACAGCTGCTTCATTTTGTTGCCGTCTGGCTGCAGATTCAGGCTGCCTAAATGCAGGACAAACATACAAAAACTCTTTTGTTCCTGCAGCTATAGGCTTTTTTTAATAAGTCACTGTGAGTTGTGGACTTCCGTGTAGTATGTATATATTTTGTTTCTTACTGATGTATGGCTGTTGTTTTGTATAAACTGTATTATTACACGTCACTAATGAGCAGTTATAGGCCCTTATCAAATCTCCCATTTTTAAGTGAAATCAGTGAAAAAGCTGTTTTTCAACAGTTTAGTGCTTTCTTGGCACTAAATAACTGCTTTGATGTCTTCCAGTCAGGTTTTCGACCACACCACAGCACTGAGACGGCTCTTGGTAAGGTCTTCAATGACATCTATTTAAACACTGACAATGGCAGAATTTCAGTCTTAGTATTATTGGATCTCAGTGCTGCATTCGACACGGTCGACCACAAGATATTACTAGACAGACTTGAAAACTGGGTTGGACTTTCTGGCACAGTACTAAACTGGTTTGAATCCTACTTAAAGGACAGGACTACTTTGTGTCTATAGGTAACTACACATCTGAGCTGACAAAAATGACATGTGGAGTTCCCCAAGGCTCCATTCTGGGACCTCTTCTGTTTAACATTTACATGCTTCCACTGGCTCAGATTATGAAAAACAACAAAATATGTTACCATAATTATGCAGATGAGACACAGATTTACATAACCATTTCACCAGGGAACTATGATCCCATACAGGTGCTGAGTAACTGTATTGAACAATAATTTCCCAGCAACAGTATTTCAGTAGTCAGTGTACCTGGTAATTTCCTAGCTCCAAACCAACTCCTTTGTGCTGAGGTTGTGTTGATGTTGATCAGGTTGTGTCAGGCCCACGACAGAGGTTAGGACTCATGAGACACGACTCAGCTGGCTTGAGCAAGACTACCTGGGAGAGACCTTTCTGATGCAGTATAGCTACCTTATGTCTTGTTGCTGTGCTCAGTCCTGCCATGATGTCTGACTCTTCAAACTGTCTTCAGCAGCCTCACCTTGTTAGTTGAGTTTGGCTGTTCCTCACTCAGCTGCATTCCTCCTACACAGCTGTTTCTGTTTCACTTAATGATTGTGTTTAAATCTACATATTGAATTGGTGATTATTGAAACATGTCTGGAATAATGATTTAATAGACCTGATGACATGGCTACAACATCCCTGACTTTGTTCATATGTACTTAGGAGAAATAATGCTGTTTGAAGGCAAGGGCTGGTCACAAAACAACAAATCCAGACTGTATCATAAACCACTGAAGTTTAACAGTGTGTGACTCCCTCTAGTGGACGTTGTGGAGTATTCTGTTGTCTTTGCTCGAAAGGTTTTTGTACAGAGTTTTGGTGTTTCCTGTCACTGTGGGCTGCAGAGCACAGTAGTACACAGCAGAGTCTGTCACTGCAGCAGAGGAGATCTGCAGATGGACTTGATTTCTCTCCTCATTCAGATTAGCAGTCAGTTGAGGGTGTGGAGGTTTTGCTTCCACCACTGAAGGCTCTGTTGTATCAGTGATCAGGAGAAGGAACTGAGGAGCTGATCCAGGATCCTGTCGATACCACTGGAGATTATTGGCTTTAACTGAATAGCTGCAGGACAGAGTAACACTACGGCCCTCTGATGAGAACACTTCAGCTCTGCTGGCAGTAATATCATCTTCCAAGGTGTTACCTAGTGAGGGAAACATGTTATATTCAGAGTTCTGTTCCAAAGACAGATATCCATCATTTAAAACCAGCACTCACTGTCAGAAACACACGTACCTACGAGAGCTGACAAGAACAAAAGTGCAGCGAGTTTCTCCATGCTGACAGAGGAGAAATGCTGGAACTGAATGTTCAGTTTGAATACGTTCTGTCAGTTGTGTTTGGTCTGATGTTCACAGCTGGAATCAAAGAGTTCTCTGCAATGAAGCAGCTCTGCAGTCAGTAGGAGGAGACTCATATTTCACAGTAGTTTAATTTCTGAAGCTCTTCATCACAGCTGGGTCTCATTAGAGAGAAGAATCCAGACTGGATCAGAAAAAGAAGTTTAACAGTGTGTGACTCCCTCTAGTGGACGTTGTGGAGTATTCTGTTGTCTTTGCTCCAAAGGTTTTTGTACAGAGTTTTGGTGTTTCCTGTCACTGTGGGCTGCAGAGCACAGTAGTACACAGCAGAGTCAGACAGCTGAAGCTTCTGGATCTTCAGAGGAACTGATTTTGAGGTGGAATTCACTGTGGATGAAAATCTCTCCTTATACTCGTCTGCTGTTTTTCCTTCGTCCCGTTGAACACGACTCAACATGAATTTGGGGCTGTTGTTTCCATCCTGTTTGTACCAGAACAAAGTTTTACTTGTACCACTGGTCTCAAAAGTACAGCCAAGTGTAACTGTGTCTCCTTCAGCAGCAATGACATCTCCTGCTGGCTGGGTCACTCTGTCTTCTCCTTTACACTCTGGGGAAGAAGAGAACATGCAGAGGAAGAGATGGATCAATAAAGATGATTGATTAAAGGAGAACAATCAGTAGGTTTAAAGAGTTACCTAGCCAGAGAGTCAGAATCAGGATGTTTCTCAGCCAGTGTTTCATGTCTGCAGTGAGAGGGGAGGAGAGAGGAAGAACATTGATACTCTTGATGGATCTGGGCCTTCACATCATTGGCCCTTCCTCTTCATCATCTGTTGAGGAACTCTCAACATTTACATCTCATTTACATCTCAGCTGTTTAGCTGATGCTCTTATCCAGAGCAGCTCATAATGAGGAGCTTTAACATGTGAACTTTCTGTTACAACAAAGTCTCTTTAACCAGTTTTCACCCTGCTAGAATTATGAAATCATCATCATCACTCTGGAATTTGTATTTTTCTCATCAGTGTTTGTAAAACAAAGATTTCCTTCTGTTTTATTAATAACAGGAGTAATATTGTAACTTTAGATTTCATTAGATTGTGTTGTCTGTGTCCACTGCTGGAGCTGCTGTTCAGTAAAAGAGAGTAAGTTTTTGTACAGAGTTTTGGTGTTTCCTGTCACTGTGGGCCTCACAGCACAGTAGTACACAGCAGAGTCTGTCACTGCAGCAGAGGAGATCTGCAGATCCAGATGGGTTTTATCATCACTCACTTTAGCAGACCATCTAGAGTTTGTTGCATTTTGTGTTCCAAAGTGAAAGATGAGGAACTGTGGTGGTTTTCCTGGATATTGTTGATACCAGTAAAACTCATCCCCAGCAGCTGCTTTTTTAGAGTATTTGTAGGACAGAGTAACAGAGCTGCCTCCTAAAGTGAACTCTTCATTCCTGACTGCAGTGAGTTCTTCACAGCTGACACCTGAAGGAAGAGATAACTCTGTTATTTCATGTTGTAAAAGACTCAACAAATGAATCCCATCCAGAAAAGTTAGTAATGAAACTTTCTCAGCAGGATCTCACATACCTGTTAGAATGGATAGTAACAGTAGAGAAAGTACATAATAGTCCAATGACAGCATGTTGAATAAAGGGAATGTTTCTGCTTTGTGTATTGAACTCTGCTGAATATGGAAGTTCCTCTCTCTTCTATAGTTCACTAACAGCTTAGCTCCTCCCTCAATCTCTCCGTCTCTGTAGGTATTAGTGGCATCTTGTGGTAAGGGCTGTGAATTGCAACCTGATGGCCAGTTTTGTCCCTTATCACAGATTCTGTTTGTGATTGTCATGAACAGGATCTCAAGGAGCAGCTGGGGGAGAAAGTGTCGGGTTTGGGGGCCTGAGAATTGCTTCTCTGCTATTTGCAGATGATGTGGTTCTGTTGGCTTCATCAGAACGTTGCCTCCAACATGCACTGGGTCGGGCTGCAGTTGAGTGTGAAGCAGTCAGGATGAGAGTCAGCACCTCCAAGTCTGAAGTCATGGTTCTCTGCTGGAAAACATTTTATTGCTCCTTGTGGTTTGGGAGAGAGGTGTTGTCCTAAGTGACAGAGTTTAAGTATCTCGGGGTCTTGTTCACCAGTGAGGGTAAAATGGAGCGTGAGCTCAACAGGCAGATTAGTGCAGCGTCAGCAGTCATGCAGGCGTTGTACCAGACCGCCGTGGTGAAGAGGGAGCTGAGGCTGAAGGCAAACCTTGAGTATGGAACTGTTTCAACTCCGGTCTCTGGACGTCACTGCATCTGCATGCTGCTCAGAATGCAAAGTTAAGATGGAGTGGAATTAAAGTGGAATTCATTTAATTTGGGGAGGTTTTGTTTTTGTGGAAGCAGTTTATAACAGCTCAGAATTGGAAGTGTGATTTTTGGAGATATGCAGATCAAAAGACGTTGAGTTTTACATCAAACATTTGACACATCTTCACCATCTGACTGAACACTGACCCACTGTCAGTAAATGTCACCTGGTAAATATCAGGAAAAAATGCAACATCTGTAAAATAAATGAAAAATGTTAAATTAATTTTAAACACATCAATCAGGTGTCACAGCTTTTTATTTAGCTAAATGTTTGAATGTTTCTGTTAGACATGTTGTAGGTCAGATCTGACATGTTACTAATTTAAATTTTCAGTGTTTTCAGTGTCCATTTATTTGTTTCCATGGAGTCTTGTGTCTGAAGCATCCTGCAGGTGGTTTCTCTCTGATGTGGATTTGCTGCTCCTGTGAATCCTCCCCCAGTGTTTCATTAGCAGCTGTAACCACAGTGACTCTGATAAAACAGGAATTAGCAGAATCCATCTGATATGAAGCTGTGGTTTGAATACCACTTCCCTCCTCTTTGAAGAGTAGTCAGATATCTGGGTTCAGGTTTTTGTACAGCCTCTTCTACACTTTGTATCACTGTGTTTGTAGAGCACAGTAGTAGAGAGCTGAGTCTGCCAGGGTTAGCTCTGTGATGGTCAGTTTGGTTGATGTTGGTGATGTTGCAGATCCATATCTTCTCTTATCAGGAATATATTCATCTGTGCTCCCTTTTGCTCGTTTCCAGAGTATAAACTGAGGAGCCTGAAGGTCAGAATGATGTCTGTACCAGAAAAGGTATACACCACCTGCTGTTGTCTGATAGTTACATGTGAGTGTGACAGATTCTCCTTCTCTTTCACTGACTTCCTCTCCTTCAGGAGAGATTGTGTCTCCAGCTATTAGTCCTGGAAAAAGTAGAGAAAATGAAGCCATCAGACTAACATTGTTCATGAGGCTGAGAGGAGAAGACAGTGGAAAACAGCTCAGTACAGTAAAGTAGAACTAGGAATAAAAGTAATGAAGTACATGTTGTGTATATCTGGTTAATCCAGCAGGTTAATGATCCTTTCATCTGTGTTCCAACACTCACCTATGAAGTGAGAGCAAAGTAAAAAGAGGTAAAGCAACATGTCTTTGGAGTTGTTAAAGCCAGACAGACAGCAGATGAGCAATGTTCTTCCACTGCAGTAGAATGAAGAAACTAAACAGCCTCTCTGCTGCACAGCCCTTCTCCTCAACATCAAGCTGATTGGGCTTTTAGTTCCTCAAACATTTCTGCTCTGGAGACACAAAGAATCTCATTGGTTGAACTCAGCTTTATTGGGCGTGCTTAGTCACAATCATTCTGTAAACGGCACAAACAGAGAAGTCCACTTAATCTACTCTCTCTAGCTGGTCTGTACTCAGGTCCACAGCAATCTTTGGGTCCACTGAAACTCCAAAAACCCTCGCACTAGCTGTTTGATGAGCTTTATACCGCGTGTGACAAAGGCAAGGCAAGTCTATTTGTATAGCACATTTCAACAACAAGGTAATTCAAAGTGCTTTAAATAAAACATAAAAGCAACAGGGAAATATAAAAATGTTTAAAAGTTAAATAGAAAATAAAAACAGGAAGGTCTCCCACCTTTGCTCATTTTACTCCTTTGATTCCCCATCTCCCACTCTATCCCCTCTTCAGTTAGGGACTCTAACCCTTTAACACTAAGTGATACAGAGAGGTTACGTAATTAAAGGGTGGACTGTTTCAGGCAGTTCAGGAGCAGAATTTAGTGTGACAGATCGGAACTCTTTTTGGAGTGAACTTTGGGCTTTTTCACTTTGCAAACCTATTACATGCACAAAAATATATATAATCCAAAAAGGAAAGCAAAAAAGCCAAAGAGCAGAATATGACATCTTGAAGGTGACAAAGCCAATTTAAAATGAAGGATGTTAGTTGTCACTGAAAATAATTATTTATCATAACATGTTTTGCTATTTGTTCTGTAGACCAAACTTTGAGGTTGTTTGAACATTTTTAAGTAAGTATAAAAGAGTGGAGAGAAGGAACAGCCTTGTTGAGGATCTTCTCATTTACACTTAAAGTGTGTCTCCCTCTAGTGGACGTTGTGGAGTATTCTGTTGTCTTTGCTTCAAAGGTTTTTGTACAGAGTTTTGGTGTTTCCTGTCACTGTGGGCTGCAGAGCACAGTAGTACACAGCAGAGTCAGACAGCTGAAGCTTCTGGATCTTCAGAGGAACTGATCTTAAGGTGGAATCCAGTGTGGATGAAAATCTCTCCTTAAACTCAGCCTCTGTGTTCCCCTGGCCAACCTTAAACCGGCTCAGTATGAATCTGGGGCTGTTGTTTCCATCCTGTTTGTACCAGAAGAGATAATCATTTGATGAACTGCTGTTATATAGACAGCCAAGTGTTACTGGCTCTCCTTCAGCAGCAGTCACATCTCCTTCTGGTTGCAGCACGTTGTCTTTTTGTGCTCTGCATTCTGTAAAACAGCAACAAACAGTATCAGTGTGCTGTTAAAGAATCATGTCAATGTTGGATTGATATCAGAGAACCAGAGTTGTGTTCATACCAAGGCACACAGCAGCCAGCAACACTGAGATGAACAGAGGCGTCATATCTGCAGTGTTGAGGAACTGTGAGCTACAGCAAGTATAAAGAAGGCTGTGATCTCTCTGTTTAGTCTTCATCAACACTAAGTTGGTGGATTAGAAGGAGGAGCCTGATCACAGTGACAGGGCTCATTCACAGCCCTGTGTTATTCCCCGACTGACAACTTTACACTCAACACATTTTACTCACTCTCTCCTTTCCTAGTGTGACAGTTAGGATCAATTAGTGAATGTTTTTAATATGGTATCAGCATCATATTAAAGGCCTGTCAGTTTGCCAGCCTGTCCACAGCTTCTCCAGATAAAGGGCTAAAATATGAAGCATGTTCAGAACACAGAAGGATCTCCAAAACCAGCTCGGTGGTGTCGACCATTTCAAACAGGATATTCCGTTGAGAGCGACTGGTTAGGAGCTGCTACCACCAGTTTACCACAGTGAAAGTAGAGGCTTCAGCAAACACTCCCTCACTCCCACAAAGGGGCAGTCACGTCCTTTCTAGACTCTTCCAAGGGCTGATTTAGGCGCTTAGATCTCTGGAGCTGCAGCATTACTGTCAGTGATGTCAGAGATGTTTGTGTTAATTATGGTTGGGCATCTCCCCTCTAACAAATGAAGGCAGTCTGTGCAAACATGGAGCTTATTCTGTCTCCAAACACTGGTGTGAAACTGGTCATGACTCAGGCTTTGGAGTGAAACATTAAGGTGTTTGTCCATCCTTGTCTGGATGTGAAAGTGCAGTGGGACTCTGGCCGACGTTACATACCAGCTTATTATTACAAGTCATCAAACTTACAGTCCATAATTTATTGTACTGAAGTCAGATGTATCTGAACTTTTCCTTTAGTGAGTCTTCTGAAATAAAGAATCAAGTCAAGACGTAGTATTTTGTTCTTTGCAAAGGCTCAGACAAACAGAGTGCAACCAGTATGTGGTCTGCAGACTGTGGGAACTAGTGAAGAAACAGGTTACTTAATACTCTGTAACTGCCACAGGGAGGATAACTTGATTTTGATGGAATTTAGTGCAGCATTTAATTCTATGAAGCTACATATTCTCCTGCAGAGACTAGCCAATATTAAGATAGACAAGGCCTTGGTCCTATGGATCAGAGACTTTCTTTCCTGTTGCCCTCAGAGGGTAAGTGTACATGGCTTTTTGTGGAGTGCATACTGTCAGTACAGGCTGCCCACAAGGCAGCGTTCTTTCCCCTGTGCTTTTTCCTCTATTCACAAATGAATTTTCCATAAATAATAGTTCCTTTAAGCTGATAAAATATGCAGATGACATGGCCTTAGTAGGACTCTTACAAAAAACTGACCCAGCTGGTGAGGCCTCTTATTTAGCACATGTAAAGGCCCTTGAAGCATGGTGCAAAGATAGTGAGCTAGAAATCAATGTGGCAAAGACAAATGAGCTAATCTTTTGCAATAAAGAAGACATAACAACAGAGCCAGTTGTACTTAATGGTCAAGTGGTTGAAACTGTGGGAACTTTTAAGTATTTAGGCACGGTTCTTGACAAACACCTGAGTTTTATAGATAACACAGATTATATTTTTAAGAAATGCTCACAACGACTTAATCTCCTCAGAAGACTGAACTGCCTGGCTGTTAGTGCTCAGATTATTGAACTAGTGCACATCACACACATTGAAAGTGTTTTAACCTTTCATCTCTCTGCTTGGTTTAGTCATCTAAACTGCAAGCTTAAAAACAAGCTTAACAGGATAGTGTTAATGGCTAGTAAGATAGTAGGACATCCTCAAAAACATCTTACTCAAATTTATTCTAACAGAATGAGAAAGAAGGCTAGGAAAATCACTACAGACAGCACCCACCCTCTTTTTAGCCAGTTTGAGCTTCTGAAGTCTGGAAGTCGCTTTAGGGAGCCTCTTGCAAAAAGCACTTTTAGGAAATCTTTTGTCCCAAATGCTATTAGTATCCTGAATCAAACCAAGTAACTATAGCAAATGGATAATCCTGATGTAAACTTTTATGATATTTTATATTATTATTTATTTTATTTTTATTTTTATTTATTTTTTTTTAATTTAATTTATATGTTCTTTTTTCTTAAATCATTAATCTCTTTTATTCTGCTTGATGTCTTTTGACTGTTTATTTGTACTGCATGTTCTGGTGAGCCAAAGAAAAATTTCCACTTCGGTGGACAATAAAGATTTAGTCATTCATTCATTCATTCATTCATTCATCTATAATCATATTGATAGCAAAACAACGAAACAGATGTTGTGTTAAAAATATTTGATCTGAAGGCAACAATAGATCGATAATGAGAGGACTTAGGATTGAATCCTGTGGTACACCACAAGAAATCACAGCCTGAGAGAACAACAAGATGAGAATAAAAGCAATGAAAACCTGATTCTGTGATGCCAACTAGTTTATGGATAGTGGACTACAACAGTATTACATACATTTGTTTCAGTTGATATTTGTTTGTGTTTTATCTTTAGTGCTTCCTTTTTTTTCTTTTATCACCACTACGACAAATCCTACTTGACCAATCGTTCACAAATTGTTAAAAATGGCAACGACATGTCAAATCCAGTCCTTGTTACGAAAAGTGTTCCACAAGGATCAGTTTTAGGACTCTTGCTTTTCCCAGTTTACATTAATAATATTTGTGATAAGTTTAAATTCTGTAAGGATCATCTGTATGTAGATGACACTGTTCTGTACTCCTGTGGCCCCACAGCAGAGTTGGCCTTTTAAATGTGCAGGCAGATTTTGATACCCTGCAATATGCTCTACCAGATATGAAGTTCCTTTGAAA
This sequence comes from Lepomis macrochirus, assembly GCA_024633595.2. Taxonomy (NCBI): domain Eukaryota; kingdom Metazoa; phylum Chordata; class Actinopteri; order Centrarchiformes; family Centrarchidae; genus Lepomis; species Lepomis macrochirus. Next base: position 4,556,467 of record JALXJV020000012.1, on the reverse strand, counting down.
TTCACACAAATCTAAAGTGATTTTTGCCACTGGGCGAACAAAGGTACTACCCCTCTCCACCGCAACCCTGGATGGCGTCTGTATCCAGTCTGTTGATAATTACAAATATCTGGGAGTCTGGTTGGAGAAAAGCCTAAATTTTAAATACCATGTTGAATCTTGCAAAGCAATTAAAATTCACGTTGGCTTTTCTGTTTAGGTTAAAGTCTTGATTCTCCATGGCTTCACAAAACACTTCGTTACTGGCCTTTTTCTGCCACAAATTGATTATAGGGTGTGATGGAAATTTGATATTTTACTGTGTTTACTGTTTCACCCTGCATGCTTTATTATTATAGTCCAATTTTTATATTGTGTGGTATTTGATCATTTTATTATGTTACAGTTAGGTGAAGTTTACCATGGGAAAGATGCTCGTTAGAGAGTTCCTTTATCTGACTGACCCTGCTAGCCCTTCATCTCAGGGCAGTTGGTCCCTACTCCCTTCCTCCCTAAGACAGCTGTGTAATACCCTTACAGTATAAAATCACCTGTTTCCACAGTGGCTCTTTGTCTTACACTCTACAGACTGATTGCACTCAGTATGTTTGTCTGACCCTTTGCAAAGAATAAAACCCTTAAAAGACGTCGAGATCAAATTCTTTATTTCAGAAAACTCATTAAACGGTTTAATTTCCATTTCAAGGGACATTACCTACATGTTTGCCTCTCTGTCCACCTTGTCCAAACTTGATCCCCTTTATCACTCAGCTCTCAGATATGTCACTAACTCTAGTTTCAGGACACATCATTTTATAGAGACTACTGCACACCAAGAGCTGTAGAGGAAATAAGATACCAGGTTCAAAAAAATGTGGAAAATAATCTAAGAAGGATACAGTACTGGCCTTAACGCCAACGAACCCCATGACGATGCAGGTTATGGTACTGCACAGTGGTGGCGCCCTTTTCTGCAAAATATATGACAGGTCTTCTTTTTTCTTTTATACGTTTACATTTGTCATGTTTCTTATATAATTGTTGATCATAGTGGAAATCCATTGTGTGAATGATGTAAACTTGATTGACTGCTTCATTTCCCCTTTAAGGTCTCAATGTCATCATTGTTCCAAACAAGTACAGTTTTACTTGTGCTGCCCTGCTTTTGAGCAGGGACTTGTAGGTGGTAATTAAATGGACATTATGGTGAGAGGTGTAAATGGGGGTTTAGTATTACATTCTACATATTGCTTCAAACCAGGCAGCACAGCTTAAATCTTGCATTGCTTACGATCACCAAGCATTTCAATTGTCTGTGAAAACAATCTGCTAGATCATTTAATGTTGCTTCTATCACCACTAAAACAAATCCAGACTGTATCATAAACCACTGAAGTGTAACAGTGTGTGACTCCCTCTAGTGGACGTTGTGGAGTATTCTGTTGTCTTTGCTCCAAAGGTTTTTGTACAGAGTTTTGGTGTTTCCTGTCACTGTGGGCTGCAGAGCACAGTAGTACACAGCAGTCTGTCACTGCAGCAGAGGAGATCTGCAGATGAAACTCCTTTGCTTTTTTGTCATGTGGAAAGGAAAACCCTGCTTTCTCTGAATATTCTGCGAGGAAAAACTGTGGAGATGAACTGGACTTCTGCTGATACCAGTAGAGGTTGGTGACAGACCCTGAATAGTTGCAGGACAGAGTCACAGAGTCTCCTTCCAAAGCCAGCATTACATCTTTAAATTGTTTCACTAAATCCTCAGAGGATCCTGAAAAAGACAAAGATATATTTCACTCTGACATTTGTGTTTTATTAAAGTGAGTTCAGTATAAGAACATTTAAGAAAATCGCAAAACTGAAATGTTTTCTGATTCATGTTTAGAAGCTCCAGTTAAATTTCTCTCACCAGTGTGAAAGATGAAGATGATCATCCAAACTAAGCAGAGCTGCATCATTTCCACTTGTACTGAATGAACAATAGAGAGAACACAGCAGCTCTTCACTTCCAACATGAAGCCTTTCATATTCAGTTGTGGAGCTCCTCCTCTTGCTGTGCTCTGTTTCCATTCAGGCTGATGGAAGCTTTAGAAATGACAGTGATGCTGCAGTCATCATCATCCAAGAAGGTCAGACTGAAGGAGGAATCTGCAGGAAATTCACCTGAAGGAATCTGGACACAAACACCTGTCTGAAACCTCCAATCTGCAAACTGTACACAACTTCTGTTGGAGCCTGAAACCTGGTTAAACTTACAGACCACCAACCGACGGCGTCACCAGGTCATTTTTCCAGGGCTTTAGCCCCGGATGTAACTCAACAACAGCAACAAAATATTTTCCATATTAATATGCAGCAGGCTAATCTTCATGACACAGCCTCTCTCTAAGGTCTTCAAAGAGCGGAGGCTACTCGCAGTAACTGATACATTTAGTTTGAAGTTCATGTATGTGACCCCCCACCACCGTTACTCAGACTACCTGCACTGAGAGAGAGAGAGAGAGAGAGAGAGAGAGAGAGAGAGAGCACATTGCTCACAGCTTCACTGCTTGTCTTCGACTTCTGAATTGCAAAACTGTAATCAAACATAAATGTTGTCGGTCAGTGTTTAGTCAGTGTACTAACACAAACGGTTAACAGTCGCTGCACAGTAGTGAGAGAATATCACACCTGACCGCGACACAGACACCTGTGGCTCTCTTTGCTGTCTCTGTCCCCCTCGCTGTGAGACACTACTGTTTTACTGTCTCCAGGATGCTTCATTCCCTCTAAAGCGGCTGTGAGCTGCACTTTATCAGGTGCTGAAGTGAACATTTGTGTGGAACTGTGGTGATATAGCTGTCTGATCACAAGTGTTTTCACTTTAGTTTTTCTTCCTCTGATGAGGATCAGTGCACTCGTCTCATTGAGTAGGCTACAGTCCCAGACGGGCTCTGTGTCTGTCAGACGGTCTAAAGGGGGGGTCGCCTCAGGGGTGGACTGGTAATCTGGCATAGGCTACCGGTCAAATGTGAGGTAGGCCGAGGAACCTTTGGGGCTGGTGTTACGTGAATGATTTGGGCTATTTATATGAGCCTGACTGATTTTAAAAAATGGGCCAACGATCGGCCCACTCCCTCCCTCTTTGCTCGAGCTGTTTCTTGTGGGCCAAAAAAGAAAAATCCAAATACGTGAAAATAACGGAGATGTTTGGTCCTGGAGCTGCAGTAGCTTCATCATCAGCTGCACAGCCTACCCTGCATAGAGCAGGCACCTGAAGGAGTAAAGGAGAGCCGTGGCCTCTGAAAAATAGCATGAAGAAATGTTAACAAATAAAATGCTGTGAGGAAGGTTTATTTGCACAATAAGAAAACCTGCAATGCATATAAATATAATATATAAATATATTTTTATAAAGTAACTTAAGGTAAAAAAACACTAAGCTGCTGCATTAGATTCTGTTATATTTTGATATTCTGAATTGTCACCTGCCCCCCAACTTTTGTCCTTCCCTTTCTAAAATAAGTCAAGTCAGCTTTATTTATATAGCACATTTAAAAAGAACAGGAGCTGAGCCAAAGTGCTCTCCAAGAACACGATACACACAAATACAAGTATAAACGAACAAAAGAAGAGTATTTACCACTGTGTATCCAACTACTCAATAAAACACCCGTGCACCTATACACATAATAAAATGGAATATAGAGAACTTGGTAGAAGTAAATAAGAACAACATCAGATTAAAATGGATTAGAATAAATAAATAAAATATGGGACAGAATCAGGTAAAAGCCAGAGAAAAAAGGTAGGTCTTTAAATTAGATTTCTCAATGGTGGGGCAGGACTGTTAGATGGAGGACTATTCCAAAGCCTGGGGGCAGCAACAGAAAAGGCCCGGTCACCTTTGGTTGGAAGGCAGAGAAGGGGACTAAGAGGAGTTGTTGTGAAGATGACCTGAGTGGCCTACGTGCAGAATATGGAATTAGTTTATCAGTAATGTGTTGTGGGGCTAAGCCATTAAGGGCTTTAAAAAGAAATAACATTTTTAAATCAATTCTGTATTTTACCTGTAACCAGTGAGAAAAGACCTTTTCTTTGTTCAAGGTAAAAATCTAGCAGCTGCATTTTGAACCATTTGTAGTTGGGAAAGTGTTGAATGGGTCGGCCCCATATACAGGGAATTACTGCAGTCCAGCCGCGAGGTGATAAGCGCATGTGTAACTGTTTCCAGGTCTCTATGGGATAAAAATGGCTTCAGTTTGGCTAAGGTTCTAAGCTGATAAAAACTGCCCTTCACGACACCACTGATGTACTTGATGAAATTGAAAGAAGTATCCATAAAAACAGCTAAATTCTTCACTACATTGTGTAAGTTTGTAGTCAGGGGACCAAGTAAATTACTTAAGCTAATGACAGAGCTTTCAGGGCCAAATAGAATTACCTCAGTTTTAGAATAAAGACATTTCCACCATAAATTGGTGCAGAAAATCTCTCCAGAATGCAGGAAATTAAGTTTTTAAAGGCGAAATTCTTCAGGCGGAGGACCCCCAGACCCCCCTAGTTAATATTATCAGTGTTAATTATCAGAAAATGAGACAGATGTTAGAGTTACTGTGTAGAGCTCATTTACTGTTGCTTTGCAGACGTACTTTGGGCGGCAACAGAGGGTGGGGGGTGAAAACAGGTGAAAACTATAGACTGTATGTAAAAATGTGAAAACATGAAAGATTTCTGGGCTGGGCTAAGCCCCCAATGTTTGAAGACCCTGGAAACGCCCCTGCCCCCAACCTCAACCCCACTACCCATAATGCTCCTGTGAATCCTCCCCCAGTGTTTCATTAGCAGCTGTAACCACAGTGACTCTGATAAAACAGGAATTAGCAGAATCCATCTGATATGAAGCTGTGGTTTGAATACCACTTCCCTCCTCTTTGAAGAGTAGTCAGATATCTGGGTTCAGGTTTTTGTACAGCCTCTTCTACACTTTGTATCACTGTGTTTCTAGAGCACAGTAGTAGAGAGCTGAGTCTGCCAGGGTTAGCTCTGTGATGGTCAGTTTGGTTGAAGATGCTGATGTTTCAGATTCATATCGTTCATCGGGAATATACTTCTGATGACTCTGTGATTTTGCTCCTTTCCAGAGTATAAACTGAGGAGCCTGAAGGTCAGAATGATGTCTGTACCAATAAAGCCAAGGACCACTTGCTGTTGTCTGATAGTTACATGTGAGTGTGACAGATTCTCCTTCTCTTTCACTGACTTCCTCTCCTTCAGGAGAGATTGTGTCTCCAGCTATTAGTCCTGGGAAAAAGTAGAGAAAATGAAGCCATCAGACTAACATTGTTCATGAGGCTGAGAGGAGAAGACAGTGGAAAATGTCAGCTGTACAGTGTTACTCTGTGGACACAAACAGCTCAGCTGTTCACAGATTTCTGCTCTGAACTCCAGTTTCCATAAATCTTTAGAAAAGAATAAAACATGTTGTGCTTTCTATCTTACCAAAGAAAAGAGCAGCAAGAATAATCCCCAGCCAATGTTCCATCTCTACAACAAGGTTTAAATCAACAGGAGAAACTAGCTGATGTTCAACATTCAGTCTGAGAATTGTTCTCTTCACAGCAGCAGTTATTATTGACAGAATGGTTGAACACAGTGCAGAAGTAGTGCACCACCTACTTGATAATGTGGCTCAGCTTGGATTAACAGCAGCTACAGTGTCATCTAGTGGCCAATCAGAATCAGACCACAGAAGAAGAAAAGATGCCACTGAAACTTCAAACTAGTCCAGCAGCAATAGATATTCTGGAGCTCAAAGGAATATTGATGTAAACAATACTTTATCTACATAGTTAACATCACTCTCCTTATCATCATCAGTATGTCAGAGATATAAACACTCTCCTTCATTTGTCTTCATTATTTATGCCTCATTTTTCTTCAAGTTTTTTATCATCAGCGCAAAGAATCCAGCCTGTATCATCACACTGAAGTTTAACAGTGTGTGACTCCCTCTAGTGGACGTTGTGGAGTATTCTGTTGTCTTTGCTCCAAAGGTTTTTGTACAGAGTTTTGGTGTTTCCTGTCACTGTGGGCTGCAGAGCACAGTAGTACACAGCAGAGTCAGACAGCTGAAGCTTCTGGATCTTCAGAGGAACTGATGTCTTGTTGATAGTGGCATCAACTCTCTCTTTCTCTGAAGGGTTATCCTTTGTTCCAGAGTACCGTTGCAGCAACAACTTTGGGTAATCATTTTCTTCTTGTTTGTACCAAAACAAATATCCATTCAAATTAGCACTGATCTCAAAAGTACAGCCAAGTGTAACTGTGTCTCCTTCAGCAGCAATGACATCTCCTGCTGGCTGGGTCACTCTGTCTTCTCCTTTACAGTCTGGGGAAGAAGAGAACATGCAGAGGAAGAGATGGATCAATAAAGATGATTGATTAAAGGAGAACAATCAGTAGGTTTAAAGAGTTACCTAGCCAGAGAGTCAGAATCAGGATGTTTCTCAGCCAGTGTTTCATGTCTGCAGTGAGAGGGGAGGAGAGAGAGGAAGAACATTGATACTCTGATGGATCTGGGCCTTCACATCATTGGCCCTTCCTCTTCATCATCTGTTGTCTTTTCTGTCCTTGAGTCCCAGTTTGGCTCCTCCCTTAATCCCTCCCTCCTTCCTCTCACAACTCTGACAAATAGTGAGTTTGTCTCTGCTGTGGTGCTGTTATTCACTAAATGACATAATTTCCATCAGGTAACAAGTAGCTGATAAGGTAACACGGACTCTTCACAGAACATGTGAAGGTCCTGACTGAGGTCAATCTTTACACAGATGATATGCTACTATTTCTAGTATCTACTTCTGATTCTGTTCCTGTCCGTTGCCTTATGATCTATTTCTATATCTGAAATAGATGCCAGATTTGCACATTACTGTTCTGACCTTTCATCTTTTGCTGTTCAAGTTATAATTGCTGGCAGTTTTAATATCCACACTGATGATTCAACAAACTCATTGAAACTCATTTAGGAAACACATGAGAATCTTTCTCTTGGTCTGAGTATCAATTCTGTGGTTGTGTGATCATATTTTTTGACATTGTTACATGCTGCCTGTTACGTCCCGTAAGGTCCTGTTCTGGGATTGTTTTTTTTTTCTCTTCGGGGTGTTTTGCTCTCTCTTTTGTTGCGCTCTCCCTCTATGTGCCCAAACTTTGCGCAGCAGCAGCTGATTGAGCTAATCAGCTGCAGGTATAAGGAGCCCTCAGTGTGGAGAAGTCGGGTGGAGAGTGACTTGGAGAAGTGTGGAGAACTACTGTGTGGAAGAACCTTAGGAGAATCGTGTTGCCGTGTGCACTGGGCAGCAGTCTGGAGTGTCGGTGTCGTGTTGCCGCCAGCTGCTGTTCTGTATCGGCAGTGTGAAGCCGTGTCGGGGGAGCGAAGAACTGAGTATAATCTTGTCTTTTTCTTTTGTTTTAACAGACGCTCCCTTAGTTCCATTGTGGTTGAATCCCTTCATAATCATCTCCGGTGGAGATCGTTTTGTTTTTGGCCCTTTCTTATAATAAAATTTCTGTTAAACGTAAACCTGTGTGTCTGCTGCTTGACTTTCCACCCCGGGAACACATTAATTGTTAGTCCCACATCCCCTGGATTCCACTGGGACGTAACACTGCCCCAAAACATCATAGTAGAATTATTAGCAGCTGTATCCTCAGTTATCATAGTGTCTTAACAATCTCTGTCAAAGTACTTTGGACACCACAGGTCACATTAATCTCAGATCAAAGTTGCCTCTTAAACTTTTTCTTGGATTGACAATAGCTTAAGGAGTTTTAAAAGATTGAACAGAAGAGCAGAATGGAGTTGGAGAAAGACTAAATTGCATGTTTACTATTTGTATATGAAAGACCTTCTGACTTTTTATAACAGACGCCAGAGCCAACTTCTTTTCTAACCTAGTCACCAGTAACAAGCATGATCCTAGATTCCTGTTTAAAACCATTAGACAGACTTATCAACCCTGCTCCCACCTGCCTTACCAGCCTCTTCAAATGCTGACTGTTTGTATTATCTTTTTCTGAGCAAAAAGTCACTGAAATTAGTTGTAACAGCTACTACCACTGTTGTTGCTGATATTTCTGATCACCCTGGCCGTCCTGAACTGCTCAGTCATTTTCAGCTAATTTCTCTTCCTGAGCTCATCAATACTGTCTCTCACACGCTTTCCTCTTCAAGCCCTCTTGACATCTTAACCACCTCCCTCCCCTTAAAACGTTGTTTTACATTTACATTTATCTGACACTTTTATCCAAAGCGACTTATAATTGCTATGTCAGAGGTCACACGCCTCTGGAGCATCTAGGGGTTAAGTGGCTTGCTCAGGGACTCAGACGTGTTTCCCAGTGGATTCTCTCACACCAAAGGCATGTGTCTTATCCACTGCCCCATCACCACCACCCATATGGGTGACATATAGGTTATTGGTGACATTGGCCATAGCTTATTTACGTTATTAATTGTCCCATTACTTCCTGCCACAGCCCTAATTACTTTAAGCAAGCCAGCATTCAGCCTTTAATAAAAATCTTAACCTTGATTGATCGCTTCCACAGAATTATAGGCCCATTTCTAAGCTTGCTTTCATATCCAAAGTTCTTGAAAAGGTGGTGCCAACTCATTTCTTAGCTGTGTTAGGTGATATTAGCATTTTTGATGGGTTTCACAAACAAAGCTCATTAGGGTTAAACACAAAAGACTGATGTGAGCTCATGCTGGGAACATTCTGTTTTATTGCTCCTCAGCTTCAGTGCTGAGTTTGACACTGTCAGTCAAATAGAGAATTTTCTGTCTCCATCTTTAATTATGTTTCATCTTCCCCTCTTCAACTCTTCTAGGTGCATCTCATTCTTGTACCACTCTCCAGCCCTTCGGTGAACAAACTGCGTTCTGCAGCAGCCAAATATTTCACATGTTGACATGTTTCTGCGTCTGTGGTCCTCAGTGCTGCCTGTTTCTTTGTGCTTCTTCAGAAGAGCTTGGACAGCACATCTGGAAACTGCTGTCTGCCATGAAACATCTGCCTGGGAGAGACCTTTCTGATGCAGTATAACTACCTTATGTCTTGTTGCTGTGCTCAGTCCTGCCATGATGTCTGACTCTTCAAACTGTCTTCAGCAGCCTCACCTTGTTAGCTGAGTTTGGCTGTTCCTCACTCAGCTGTATTCCTCCTACACAGCTGTTTCTGTTTCACTTAATGATTGTGTTTCAACCTACATATTGAATTGGTGATTATTGGCTCCTGTCTGGAATAATGATTTAATAGAGCTGATGACATGGCTACAACATCCCTGACTTTGTGCAAGTGTAGGAGGAGAACTGATGCTGTTTGAAGGCAAAGGCTGGTCACAGCACAACAAATCCAGCCTGTATCATCACACTGAAGTTTAACAGTGTGTGACTCCCTCTAGTGGAGGCTGTGGAGTATTCTGTTGTCTTTGCTCCAAAGGTTTTTGTACAGAGTTTTGGTGTTTCCTGTCACTGTGGGCTGCAGAGCACAGTAGTACACAGCAGAGTCTGTCACTGCAGCAGAGGAGATGGTCACATTTATGTGGTTTTGCGCCACTTTAATATTTAGTCCAGGTTTTTGATTATTTCCTATATTTCCTGAAGCAGAGTGTGAGATGAGGAACTGTGGTGGTTTTCCTGGATATTGTTGATACCAGAAGAAATAATCACTAGTTGACAGTTTGGGGTATTTGTAGGACAGAGTAACAGAGCTGCCTCCTAAAGTGAACTCTTCATTCCTGACTGCAGTGAGTTCTTCACAGCTGACACCTGAAGGAAGAGATAACTCTGTTATTTCATGTTGTAAAAGACTCAACAAATGAATCCCATCCAGAAAAGTTAGTAATGAAACTTTCTCAGCAGGATCTCACATACCTGTTAGAATGGATAGTAACAGTAGAGAAAGTACATAATAGTCCAATGACAGCATGTTGAATAAAGGGAATGTTTCTGCTTTGTGTATTGAACTCTGCTGAATATGGAAGTTCCTCTCTCTTCTATAGTTCACTAACAGCTTAGCTCCTCCCTCACAATGGTGTGAAGTGAGCAGAGGCAGGTCACACTAGAAGAAAGCCAACCTGAAGATCTGCTCTTTATTCTGGGAACATGGAGGACATTTTTTTCTCTTCTTTGTTACTGTGGAGAAATTGTGAAATTAATATTTTATATATTAAATCAGCCCCAGCAGGGATCAGAAACCATCATGTCTTAGGGTGTACTCACACTAGATGATCAGTACTGAGCACGAGCCTGTTTAACCCCCAAAGTCCAGTTTGGTTACCTAGTTTGGGCACGGTACCCTGAACTGTGCCTGTGTCCACCTGAAGAGATGGACTCAGGCAGGGTAAGGTTGGACACAGGACACATCTAAGGTGATCACTGACTGTGCTCGAGCTCTGAACTCAGACAGAAAATCCATTGTGCTCCATGAGGGAGCTTTTTTTTTTTTCAAAACAGCAAGTCGGTATGTAGTGATGATGTAAACATGTGCAGGCCAGAGAGGGAGGGGGGACGTTTGTGCTCAGGTAAGGTACAAGGCAACACGGCCATAATCTCCGACCTTGTCTTTGTTGGATGACCTGTGGTCAGTGACTTGGACCCTTTCCCAGTCAATGCTGTGACTGATTGTTATCTGGTGTTCTCAGACAGTTGATGTCTGTTTCTGCCACAGGTGTCATTTACACTGGGGACGCTGGGGACATGTCCCCATCACTTTTTTGGAAGGGCTGAGTTTGTCCCCAGCACTTTTTGATCGAAAAAAAGAAAGCTGAATAATTACTTGCAACAAGAAAAGTTGAATTACTAAATGCTTTGAGAAGGTTTATTTGAACAATAAGAAAACATGCAGTGCAATTAAAATATAGCAAATGTGTATTGTCCAAAAAAAGAAACCTAACATAAAAAGAAGCTACTGATTATAAAATGACCCAAAAAATGTGCAACAATCATTAACTTTAACAACTTCTTGGCACGGTTTTGTTTTTGGCCAGGTTTTCAGTTCTCTCCCTGTGAACAACACAAAAATTAGGGAAGACCAAATCATGTCTGCATGTGTGTTGACTCAGCAGTGATGATATTAAATGAAAAATGTTGAGCTGCAGGTGAAACATATCTGAAAGCAAGAATGTCTGAGAGCTGCACTGCATTATATTCTATTATATCTTTATATTTAGAATAGTGGTGGGCATAGATACATTTTTTAAATCTAGATTAATCTAGATTTGAATTCAATTTGAATTCTGCCAAAGGCATTTAAAATATGTGTGCGAACGGGTTTCAAGCCGGGTTTCAAGCCAGGTGGCGCATTAGACCAGGGGCTCATCTCCTGTTTCCAAAATGCATCACAAACTGCTTGAGAAAGCTGTTCTACTATGATAATTGGTGATGAAAATAAATCATGTTCAATAAGATGTACTTGTGTGTAGCGTGTGATGTGCTTTGCGTTTAGGTGGTAGGCTACTTGAGACTGGAAGAACTCCTAGTTTCACTAATTTCACATTGCACAAGGTGCAAACCAGGTGTTGTGCCGAGTTTTGCCTGCCTGCCGAGAATTGCATGCACCTCCAAATAATGCTTTTAAATGCTTTAAAGTCTTTGTGGACTTCATCAATGGTGATAAATTGATTTGAAGTATATATTTTATGAACGTTTAGAGTCTTTAATATTTCAATACACTTAGTAGGCTAGAAGGACCATTCCTTGACATTCAGTAAACATATGTGGCGATAAAGCTGTTTGATCAATGAGCACAGCAAAGTGTCTGAGAAGGACCTAAAGAGGTGGATGCATAATTTGGCAGATCAGATTTTGTAGGCTCCCTGCCGAGATTTGCATCCACCTCTTTTCTCAGCATAGATGACCGTTAGCACCCGCGAGGTGCATGCAATTCTCGGCAGGCAGGCAGAATTCGGCACAACACCGGCGGCTTCAGAAATGTTCAGTACACAAAGTGCTGTCCAACAGCTGTCTGTGGGCGATGTTGCTACAGTTAGTGTGAGTAAATACCGCTGTCATGCGTTTTTAATCAACCGGCGTATCAATAGCTAACCTGGCTAGTTGTAAACAAACAGCTGGCGGCGAGGTTGTAACCGAAGCGCCGTCAACTTCGGGTGTGGCGTCATTCCCAGCTCCGCCCTCCGAGGTAAATGGAACGCAGCAACAGCTGCATCCATGTTAGCACGTCACGTTTGATGTGGGAATTTCACAGTAGGCAGACACACAGGTTTCGAAGACTTGTTCAGTGCAATTCGGCTAGGTATACATCTGCGCTAAAATATCAAGGTGAAAGTCATCACCTTGGTCTATACTAGCTTGCGTAGTATAGACCAAGCTCCCAACCCAACTTTGAGAAAAGATTAAGGGCGATAATTTTTTTGTCGCCCGATAAGAGTCTCACGTTAACGAAGCCGTTAACGGCAATAACGGCCCACCACTAATTTAGAATTTTCTCCTGTCACCCACATTTTATTTCCTTTTACATAAATAAATACATTTCCAATATAAACTGGTGCAGAAACTGTCACCAGAATGCAGGACAGTTTGCTCAAATGCTCAAAATTTATAATAATGCCCCACTGATATATCTAGGCATCAAAGATTTACTCAAAACACTGTTTAAAGATCTTCTCATCTCATTCTCACAAACCCAATTGCACATATCACGATGTCCCCACCACTTTGCAACACAAAGTGACGCCATTGGTTTCTGCTGTTTATTTGTTCACTTGTCAGGGTTCTTGCTGTGTCATGACATAGTGTTTCCCCCCAGTCATTGAAAGTGATGTAAGAAACTGCAGTTAAACTCCTTTGAGTTTTAGATTGGTAGAAAGTTCCTGAAAGCTGCTAAGTGGACCTTTGAATGGAATATATCATCATATATTGTCAGGAACACAATGAAATTGATGTTTAAACATAAATTGATCCAAAAGAAATAACTAAATAAATAATGAGAGGACCTAGGATTGAACCCTGTGGTACACCACAAGAAATCACAGCCTGAGAGAAACACAGAGAAACGTCTTTTATAAAGATGAGAACAAAAGCAATGAAAACCTGAGTTTGTGATGACAACCAGTTTATGGACATACTGGATTCAAATTATGTTATTTGTTCAAGCCCATATTTGTTTATTGTGTTTTATCTTTAATGCTTCATTTTTTTGTTGCTTCTATCAGCACTAAAACAAATCCAGACTGTATCATGAACCACTGAAGTTTATCAGTGTGTGACTCCCTCTAGTGGACGTTGTGGAATATTCTGTTGTCTTTGCTCCAAAGGTTTTTGTACAGAGTTTTGGTGTTTCCTGTCACTGTGGGCTGCAGAGCACAGTAGTACACAGCAGAGTCTGTCACTTTAGCTGAGATGATCTGCAGATTCACACGTTTCTCTTCTTTATTAATGTGAGCTGAGAAAACAGAATCAGTTGGTTGAATCAATCCAGTCTCTGTGATGGAGATCAGGAACTCTGGTCTGGATCTCTGGTATTGTCGGTACCACTGGATACTGTAGAAAGCACCCTCATATTTACAGGTCAGGTTGATGTTTCCTCCCTCTGCAACATGTTCTTCAGGACTTTCTGGCGTTATGCTGTTCATGGAACCCAGGGCTGCAAAATGAGTCATTCATGTCAGTTAGTCTGCAAGAGATTCTAACATCAAGAGACTCAACGGAGGTTCTTGACTTTCTGGATTCATTCAATAAACCAAATGTTTGTTTCTATCATGGAAGTTATTCCCTTCCACAGAGAAACCTCTAGTTCTGAAATGTAGACCAAATATTTGGTTAATCCAGCAGGTTAATGAGCCTTTCATTTGTGTTCCAACACTCACCTATGAAGTGAGAGCAAAGTAAAAAGAGGTAAAGCAACATGTCTTTGGAGTTGTTAAAGCCAGACAGACAGCAGATGAGCAATGTTCTTCCACTGCAGTAGAATGAAGAAACTAAACAGCCTCTCTGCTGCACAGCCCTTCTCCTCAACATCAAGCTGATTGTGCTTTTAGTTCCTCAAACATTTCTGCTCTGGAGACACAAAGAATCTCATTGGTTGAGTTGGACTTAAGTGGGCGGGGCCAGAGAATCCCCTTTTTAGAGATTGTCTGTCTACCAAAGTTCAGTTCAGCCAGTGAGATTATTTGTGCATCCAGAGCAGCTCTGCCTCAGAGAAATGTTTCCTGAGGCCCCGTCCACCCTACTGCGTTTTCGTTTTAACATGGAGACCTTTTGTTACGTTTGCATCCCGTCCAGACTAAAACAGAAGTTTGGAAATGCCGCCAACCCCGTTTTGTGTTTTGAAACTCTGGAGGACGTTTTAGTGAAGAGGGCAAAGAAGGAAGACTTTAGAAATGATGACTCCAACGTTCACACCTGGCTCTCTGATTGGCTCTCATCAGTCATGCAAAGCAGACACACGGTGCTACTGACAGTTTTTGAGCTGGTATTTTCATTAAAATATTTTGTACTGTGCAAATAACACTTATCTTCCTACATATGTACTGTGCATGTCACCGTGTACTTGGCGCCGACTCCCAGTCTGTTTTCTGCAGCCACACTCCCGTGTTACATTCAGTAACAGTCCCAGCTTGTTATTGGTCCATGCAAAAAAAACCTGGTCTGATTCTTCGTCTGCAGGACTTTATTCTTTCGCCAAATCTTCTGTAACCACGGATCAGACCGTCTGCTTCATATTTACACCGGCACACATGCCCAGTGTACGAGAACGGCCACAAGATGTGTGTTTTCAGTCGTTTTAATGTAGACGGAGATCAACAATGATATGCAGCTAAAACTCTGCTGTGGACAGAGCCGTGTGGATGGGGCCTGGATGTCCAGTTTCAGTTCTTTACACTATTGTGAGACTGAAGCAGGTCACACTAGAAGGAAGCCTACCTCAAGATCTGGTCTTTATTCTGGGAACATGGAGGACATTTCGTTAGGGAGGTCCTGATCAGGGTCTTTTGCCTCCTCTTCCAGTCAGACTCAGTCAATATTAAGTTTCTGCTCATACAGAGTTGTGATCTGATACTTTCATTTAGCTAAATGTTCACATTTCAGAACGCCACAGTTGTTGGATGTGATGACAGAAAGCTCTCCAGTCTTCCTCTTTGGATGGCCCCTGAGCTGAGCAGGGGCGTAGCACCACTGGGGGCCGTTTTACGAGCAAGTGTGGGGCCCTACCCAACCCCATGATGGGCTGTTTGACACATTTGCACCACATGACTTTAATCACCAATCATCAATTTGAGAAAACATTTGCTTACATTAAAACATCTTTATTTACAGCAGAGACTTTAACCTTTTATTTGCTGCTTGTGTGCAAACCAAGCCCGTTCTCTCCTACACAGGGATGCAGAGAGAAGGTCAGTCTGTATAATGCCAGGAGAACTTCTATCTTATAGCTGTTAGCTGTTAGCAACTATTTGAGAAGGTTTTAAACTACAGCAGACAGCAAACCTGAACACCAACATACTGTGTGTGAAAGCAGCCCCAGCAGCTACAGTCAACAGGAAGTAATGCAGGAGATGAAGAGACAGCAGCTGGACGAGAGAGACATGTGACCCACGACCAGTTCATCATAGTGAATAATAATGCAGCACAGTGAGGATCCAGACTTTTCATAGAGCAGACAACATCTGTCTGTTAACAGACTGCAGTCCAGTTGGTTTAAGACAGACTTGTTGTCAGTGTCCACTTGGTGGCGCTGCTGTTCAGTAAAAGTGAGTAAATCTTCAGAGGAGCTGTCAGGTTTTTGTACAGAGTTTTGGTGTTTCCTGTCACTGTGGGCTGCAGAGCACAGTAGTACACAGCAGAGTCTGTCACTGCAGCAGAGGAGATCTGCAGATCGACTCGATTTCTCTGCTCATTCAGATTAGCAGTCAGTTGAGGGTGTGGAGGTTTTGCTTCCACCACTGAAGGCTCTGTTGTATCAGTGATCAGGAGAAGGAACTGAGGAGCTGATCCAGGATCCTGTCGATACCACTGGAGATTCTGAGCTTTAACTGAATAGCTGCAGGACAGAGTAACACTACGGCCCTCTGATGAGAACACTTCAGCTCTGCTGGCAGTAATATCATCTTCCAAGGTGTTACCTAGTGAGGGAAACATGTTATATTCAGAGTTCTGTTCCAAAGGCAGATATCCATCATTTAAAACCAGCACTCACTGTCAGAAACACACGTACCTACGAGAGCTGACAAGAACAAAAGTGCAGCGAGTTTCTCCATGCTGACAGAGGAGAAATGCTGGAACTGAATGTTCAGTATGAATACGTTCTGTCAGTTGTGTTTGGTCTGATGTTCACAGCTGGAATCAAAGAGTTCTCTGCAATGAAGCAGCTCTGCAGTCAGTAGGAGGAGACTCATATTTCACAGTAGTTTCATTTCTGAAGCTCTTCATCACAGCTGGGTCTCATTAGAGAGAAGAATCCAGACTGGATCAGAAAAAGAAGTGTGTCTCCCTCCAGTGGACGTTGTGGAGTATTCTGTTGTCTTTGCTCCAAAGGTTTTTGTACAGAGTTTTGGTGTTTCCTGTCACTGTGGGCTGCAGAGCACAGTAGTACACATCAGAGTCAGACAACTGAAGCTTCTGGATCTTCAGAGGAACTGACTTATTCTTGATTGTAGCTTTAAATCTGTCTTTCGTGAACTCTGCAGCAAAATCTGTTGTTTGTGAAATACATCTCAGCATGTACTGTGGAGACTCATTTACTTCTTGTTTGTACCAGAACAAAGTTGGACCTGTGTTACTCGTCTCAAAAGTACAGCCAAGTGTAACTGTGTCTCCTTCAGCAGCAATGACATCTCCTGCTGGCTGGGTCACTCTGTCTTCTCCTTTACACTCTGGGGAAGAAGAGAACATGCAGAGGAAGACATGGATCAATAAAGATGATTGATTAAAGGAGAACAATCAGTAGGTTTAAAGAGTTACCTAGCCAGAGAGTCAGAATCAGGATGTTTCTCAGCCAGTGTTTCATGTCTGCAGTGAGAGGGGAGGAGAGAGAGGAAGAACATTGATACTCTGATGGATCTGGGCCTTCACATCATTGGCCCTTCCTCTTCATCATCTGTTGAGGAACTCTCAACATTTACATCTCATTTACATCTCAGCTGTTTAGCTGATGCTCTTATCCAGAGCAGCTCATAATGAGGAGCTTTAACATGTGAACTTTCTGTTACAACAAAGTCTCTTTAACCAGTTTTCACCCTGCTAGAATTATGAAATCAGTCTGGAATCATTTTTATTTATATCATCAGTGTTTGTAAGGACTTCCTTGTGGAGTGCCTTGCAGAAAACAGAAATCTAAAATAAAACACACCATGAACTGGTTTAGTTGTGTTTTCTTAATAACAGGAGTAACATTGTAACTTGTCATTCGGAAAAAAATCACTAACTTTACAATCTAAAGGTTTGTATCAGTGAAGCTCTCTTAATGTTGATGATCTCACCTACCTCTTATTGTGAGCAGAAACAAAGTCACAAACAGACTGAAGTTCACTGACAGCATCTTAAAGAGAAAGAGAATCTGTCTGGTTTTGGATCAAACACCACTGTGAAAGTTTGTGTCTTTTCTGTCCTTGAGTCCCAGTTTGGCTCCTCCCTTAATCCCTCCCTCCTTCCTCTCACAACTCTGACAAATAGTGAGTTTGTCTCTGCTGTGGTGCTTTTATTCACTAAATGACATCATTTCCATCAGGTAACAAGTAGCTGATAAGGTAACACTGACTGACTCTTCACAGAATGTGTGAAGGTCCTGACTGAGGTCAATCTTTACACAGACGATATTCTACTATCACTAGTATCTACTTCTGATGCTGTACATGTCTGTTGCCTTATGATCTATTGCCCACCTGGTTAAAATAACAGATTTGCACATATTTTCTGAACTTTTATCTTTTGTTGTTTGATGTTATTGCTGGAGATTTTACTATCTACATTAATGATTCAACCAACTTTTGCTACTGAACTACTTGTAAAAATCAGTCATTTAATTTAGTCCAACATGTTTCTGGTCCAACTCATAACCATGGCCACACATTAGATTTGTTCTTTACTCTTTATCTGAGTATCAACTCAATGGTCTTTTCTCTAATCACATTTGTATCTATGCTGCATAAGACCAAATTGCTTTTCTGCTATTTGCATAAGAAGGACCTTCTAACTTCTTACAACAGACAAATGAAAGCTTCAAGAGCCAACTACTTCAGTAACCTCATCCCCAGTAACCAGAATAATCCTAGATTCCAGTTTAAAACCATTAGACGGACTTATCAACCCTGCTCCCCCTGCCTTACCAGCCTCTTCAAATGCTGACTGTGAGATGTTTTTATTATCTTTTTCTAAGTAAAAAGTCACATTAGGTCTAACAGCTACTACCACTGTTGTTGCTGATATTTCTTTCATCCTGCCTGTCCTGAACGACTCAGCCATTTTCAGCTCATCCATACTGTCTCTCACACGCTTACCCTCTTGACATCTTAACCACCTCACTCCTGTAAAAGGTTATGGGTGACATGGGCCCTAGCTTGCTTCACATTATTAATTGTTCCATTACTTCCTGCTGAATCCCTAATTTTGTTAAGCAAGCCAGCATTCAGCCTGTAATAAAAAAGCCTAACCTTGATCGATCACTTCCAAAGAATTATAGACCCATTTCTAAGCTTGCTGTCATATCCGAAGGTCTTGAGGGTGCCAACTTACCTCTTAACTGTGTTTAAACAATAACAAATAACAATTAACAAACAATAACATTTTTTATAGTCTTCAGTCTGTGTTGCACAAATGACACATTACAGAAACCGCCCTCATTATGGTTACATACGATTTACTGATGCTGATGCTGGGGAGCTTTGTTTTATTGTTACTCAACCTCAGTAATTCTTTCAACCCTATCAACACTAACACGAATTTACTAATCTACTATCTTCCACATGCTGCTGTCACATTTTTTTGTTTTGTTTAATCACCCGGAAAACAAATCCAGACTGTTTCATAAACCACTGAAGTTTAACAGTGTGTGACTCCCTCTAGTGGACGTTGTGGAGTATTCTGTTGTCTTTGCTCCAAAGGTTATTGTACAACGTTTTGGTGTTTCCTGTCACTGTGGGCTGCAGAGCACAGTAGTACACAGCAGAGTCAGACAGCTGAAGCTTCTGGATCTTCAGAGGAACTGATCTTGAGGTGGAATCCAGTGTGGATGAAAATCTCTCCTTAAACTCGTCCTCTGTTTTCCCCTGGCCAACCTTAAAGCGGCTCAGTATGAATCTGGGGCCGTTGTTTCCATCCTGTTTGTACCAGAAGAGATAATGATTTGTTGAACTGCTGTTATATAGACAGCCAAGTGTTACTGGCTCTCCTTCAGCAGCAGTCACATCTCCTTCTGGTTGCAGCACGTTGTCTTTTTGTGCTCTGCATTCTGTAAAACAGCAACAAACAGTATCAGTGTGCTGTTAAAGAATCATGTCAACGTTGTATTGATATCAGAGAACCAGAGTTGTGTTCATACCAAGGCACACAGCAGCCAGCAACACTGAGATGAACAGAGGCGTCATATCTGCAGTGTTGAGGAACTGTGAGCTACAGCAAGTATAAAGAAGGCTGTGATCTCTCTGTTTAGTCTTCATCAACACTAAGTTGGTGGATTAGAAGGAGGAGCCTGATCACAGTGACAGGGCTCATTCACAGCCCTGTGTTATTCCCCGACTGACAACTTCACACTCAACACATTTTACTCACTCTCTCCTTTCCTAGTGTGACAGTTAGGATCACTTAGTGAATGTTTTTAATATGGTATCAGCATCATATTAAAGGCCTGTCAGTTTGCCAGCCTGTCCACAGCTTCTCCAGATAAAGGGCTAAAATATGAAACTGGTCATGACTCTTTGGAGTGAATCATTAAGGTGTTTGTCCATCCTTGTCTGGATGTGAAAGTGCAGTGGGACTCTGGCCGACGTTACATACCAGCTTATTATTACAAGTCATCAAACTTACAGTCCATAATTTATTGTACTGAAGTCAGATGTATTTGAACTTTTCCTTTAGTGAGTCTTCTGAAATAAAGAATCGAGTCAAGACGTAGTATTTTATTCTTTGCAAAGGCTCAGACAAACAGAGTGCAACCAGTATGTGGTCTGCAGACTGTAGGAACTAGTGAAGAAACAGGTTACTTAATACTCTGTAACTGCCACAGGGAGGATAACTTGATTTTGATGGAATCTAGAAAAATATTGATAGCAAAACAACAGAAACAGATGTTGTGTTAAAAATATTTGATCTGAAGGCAACATGTAGATCGATAATGAGAGGACTTACCTGTGGTACACCACAAGAAATCACAGCCTGAGAGAACAACAAGATGAGAATAAAAGCAATGAAAACCTGATTCTGTGATGCCAACTAGTTTATGGATAGTGGACTACAACAGTATTACATACATTTGTTTCAGTTGATGTTTGTTTGTGTTTTATCTTTAGTGCTTCCTTTTTTTTCTTTTATCACCACTACGACAAATCCTACTTGACTAATCGTTCACAAATTGTTAAACATGGCAACGACATCTCAAATCCAGTCCTTGTTCCACAAGGATCAGTTTTAGGACTCTTGCTTTTCCCAGTTTACATTGATAATATTTGTGATAAGTTTAAATTCTGTAAGGATCATCTGTATGCAGATGACACAGTTCTGTACTCCTGTGCTCACACAGCAGAGTTGGCCTTTTTAAATGTGCAGGCAGATTTTGATACCCTGCAATTTGCTCTAACGTTATGATTTTTGCCACTAGGTGATCAAAGGTACTACCCCTCTTCATCACAACTGCATGGAGTCTGTATCCAGTCTGTTGATAATTAATTCAATTCAATTCAATTCAATTTTATTTATATAGCGCCAAATCACAACAACAGTTATCTCACAGCGCTTTTCATAAAGAGCAGGTCTAGACCATACTCTGAAGAGAATTACAAATATCTGGGAATCTGGTTGAACAAAGACCCAAATTTTAAATTCCATCTTGATTATCTTGCAGAGAAATTAAAAATCACGCTGGCTTTTCTGTAAAGTCCTATATATAAGTCTTGTTTCTCCGTGGCTTCACAAAAACGCTGAGTTGGTGGCCTTTTTCTGTCACAGATTGATTATTGGGACACTACCTAGCGGTTTGCCTCTCTGTCCACCTTGTCCAAACTTGACCCCCTTTATCACTCAACTCTCAGATATGTCACTAACTCTAGTTTCAGGACACATCATTGTATATTGGACAGACTGGAAGGATGATCTTCCCTTCACTTGGGAAGATAATTTCGGGTAAACTTCCAAATTATTTAAACAGGGCATTTTTAACTTTGCAAAGCAGGCACAATATCTAGTCACATAATTGGCTACAGTTCAAAGTGCCTGCTATCAGAACAGAGGCTGGAAAGCTAAGCCTGATCCTGGGCCCTTGGGCTTGGAATGATGTGCAGACCAAGCTTAAACTTCAGTCCCTCATCTCCCTACATGATTTTAAACATAGATTAAAAAAGGTCGTCACTGCTAACTGCAGCTGCTTTGCCAATTCTATTACCACTTAATTCCTTTATAAATCTATGACCTAATATTGTTTGTCTTTTTGTGAACAGTGCTATGTAGGGTATTATGTTACCTAATGTTGTGTTGTTGCCCTCTGACTTGGTGTTGTGCAAAATGTCGTTCTTGAGACTTGTGCTGTGTTTTTCTGTTTCACCTAATGATGATGTTGTGTTTGGTTGGTTCTTATTGTTGCCTGGTTATCTGTTAGATCCTGCTATCTGATCCTGTCCTGACTAGGTCTCACTTGTAAAAGATGTTTTATCCTCAATGTGACTTCCTAGTTAAATAAAGGTTAAACAAAAAAATAAATGTTGGCGGGACAGAACAGTAATTTAAAGGTGCCACTTTGGGCTCTGGGTAACTGTGACAACAGTTCTCACTATTTTCATTTTTTTTTTTTTTACAATTAGTTGATTGATGGAGAGAAAAAGATCAGCAGATTGATTCATAATGAAAATAATTATTGTCAAAATCCTGATTTGCATGAGGAATAATAAACATAGAGTTTTGGTGTTTCCTGTCACTGTGGGCTGATCTGCAGATGAAATTCCTTTGCAGTTTTGTCATGTGTAAAAGAAAACCGTGCTTTCTTTGAATAATCCTGTGATGAGAAACTGTGGAGATGAACTGGAAGAGTCTCCTTCCAAAGCCAGCATTACATCTTTAAATGGTTTCACTAAATCCTCAGAGGATCCTGAAAAAGACAAAGATATATTTCACTCTGACATTTATATTTCTTTATTACATTTATTTAATCTTGCTTTAGCATATAAAAAGCATTCAAAATATATTTTCATGTCTGTCATCTCCTTTACATCTTGTTACATCCTGAACTCTCACTACCCATAATGCTCCTGTGAATCCTCCCCCAGTGTTTCATTAGCAGCTGTAACCACAGGGACTCTGATAAAACAGGAATTAGCAGAATCCATCTGATATGAAGCTG
This sequence comes from Lepomis macrochirus, assembly GCA_024633595.2. Classification (NCBI taxonomy): domain Eukaryota; kingdom Metazoa; phylum Chordata; class Actinopteri; order Centrarchiformes; family Centrarchidae; genus Lepomis; species Lepomis macrochirus. Next base: position 4,533,947 of record JALXJV020000012.1, on the reverse strand, counting down.
TGGTTTGAATACCACTTCCCTGCTCTTTGAAGAGTAGTCAGATATCTGGGTTCAGGTTTTTGTACAGCCTCTTCTACACTTTGTATCACTGTGTTTCTAGAGCACAGTAGTAGAGAGCTGAGTCTGCCAGGGTTAGCTCTCTGATGGTCAGTTTGGTTGATGTTGATGATGTCTCAGATCCATATCTTCTCTTATCAGGAATATATTCATCTGTGTAAGATTTTGCTCCTTTCCAGAGTATAAATTGAGGAGCCTGAAGGTCAGAATGATGTCTGTACCAGTAAAGGGCAGGGCCGGCGTAAGTTGTATCATAGTTACATGTGAGTGTGACAGATTCTCCTTCTCTTTCACTGACTTCCTCTCGTACAGGAGAGATTGTGTCTCCAGCTATTAGTCCTGGAAAAAGTAGAGAAAATTAAGCCATCAGACTAACATTGTTCATGAGGCTGAGAGGAGAAGACAGTGGAAAATGTCAGCTGTACAGTGTTACTCTGTGGACACAAACAGCTCAGTACAGAAAAGTAGAATCCAGCAGGTTAATGAGCCTTTCATCTGTGTTCCAACACTCACCTATGAAGTGAGAGCAAAGTAAAAAGAGGTAAAGCAACATGTCTTTGGAGTTGTTAAAGCCAGACAGACAGCAGATGAGCAATGTTCTTCCACTGCAGTAGAATGAAGAAACTAAACAGCCTCTCTGCTGCACAGCCCTTCTCCTCAACATCAAGCTGATTGTGCTTTTAGTTCCTCAAACATTTCTGCTCTGGAGACACAAAGAATCTCATTGGTTGAACTCAGCTTTATTGGGCGTGCTGAGAAATTCCCTTTTTGAGGCCCACAGATGTTCCACTCAGCCAAAGACATTCTTTCTGAGTCCAGAGAAGTTTTGTCTTTGAGAAATTGTCCAGACTGAAGCTGCAGTGTACGGTCACCATTTCCTCCACATTTAAATGGTAAATGGACTGTACTGTATAGCACCTTTCTAGTCTTCAGCCACTCTGATTTACAGCACATTCACCCATCCACACTTAGGGCTGTGTCTGCCATGCAAGATGCCAACTGCTGATATCTGAAAGCACTATGATCATTTAGGATACTAAGAGGACTGATATCTTCAGATCAGTGGATGACCCGCTCTACCTCTGATCCCCAGCTGCCCCAAGAATGACAATTGACCCGTTGGAGGTAAAGTTATTTAATTGTGGGTGAACAGTTCCAACTTGTATTAAAGAGGTCACATTATGCTCATTTTCAGGTTCACAGTTTTATTTAGAGGTCGTACCAGAACAGGTTTACATGTGTTTTTGTCAGACTCCATATTGCTGTTGCTCCTCTTTTCACACTGTGTGTTGAACTCTCCGTTTAAGCAACTTCAGTTTGATCTTTGTTGGGAGTTAAGAGCTATTAGTAGCTCTTCTGACTAGAAGCAAAACAGGACTGGTCTGGTAACGATGGCTTTGGTTCAGCTGTACATGTTCCAGAATCACCTTAGGAACCTAGACTGGATGAAGAGTTTCAAAGTGACAAGTTAAAATGATTTACACATTTATCTCTTATATGTAGGGGGGATGATGGAGCAGGGGATAAGACACTTTGGTGTGAGAGACCCAGGTTCAATCCCCCACTGTGACCCATCCACCATTGTGTCCCTGAGCAAGACACTTAACCCCTCGCTGCTCCGCACAGTTTTCAAATCCATGTTCCCACTGGATTCGTTTGGCTTCTGCCTGGAATTCACTCAATCTTTTTCATCTCTGCCTCCCTTCATATGCAGATCCTTAATACGTTCTTTCTTATAATCTCGGCTCTTCTCCATCTGTATCCATATAGCAAAATATTCAAAATCCATATCTTTACTGGCCTGGTCTTTGTTAGTGAATGGAAGCTGATGTTGTGATTAAATAAAGAATTAAGGAATTACTACGTGCTAGCTATTTTAAGTCTTACTGAAATATTTTACACTTATAACATTTGAACACATATTTTATTCATTTAGGGTAAATATATATTTTAGTGGCTTCATTTCTAAAGCTTTACATCACAGTCCTGATGATGGAGTAAACTGATGCTAGACTTCATCATCACACTGAAGTTTAACAGTGTGTGACTCCCTCTAGTGGACGTTGTGGAGTATTCTGTTGTCTTTGCTCCAAAGGTTTTTGTACAGAGTTTTGGTGTTTCCTGTCACTGTGGGCTGCAGAGCACAGTAGTACACAGCAGAGTCAGACAGCTGAAGCTTCTGGATCTTCAGAGGAACTGATGTCTTGTTGATTTTAGCGTCAAATCTTTCTTTCCGAAACTCTGGAGCATTATCTTCTGTTCCTAAAGTATCACGTTGCAAAATATACATAGGAAAGTCATTTTCTTCTTGTTTGTACCAGAACAAATAGGCATTCACGTTAGCACTGGTCTCAAAAGTACATCCAAGTGTAACTGTGTCTCCTTCAGCAGCAATGACATCTCCTGCTGGCTGGGTCACTCTGTCTTCTCCTTTACACTCTGAGGAAGAAGAGAACATGCAGAGGAAGAGATGGATCAATAAAGATGATTGATTAAAGGAGAACAATCAGTAGGTTTAAAGAGTTACCTAGCCAGAGAGTCAGAATCAGGATGTTTCTCAGCCAGTGTTTCATGTCTGCAGTGAGAGGGGAGGAGAGAGAGGAAGAACATTGATACTCTGATGGATCTGGGCCTTGACATCATTGGCCCTTCCTCTTCATCATCTGTTGAGGAACTCTCAACATTTACATCTCATTTACATCTCAGCTGTTTAGCTGATGCTCTTATCCAGAGCAGCTCATAATGAGGAGCTTTAACATGGGAACTTTCTGTTACAACAAAGTCTCTTTAACCAGTTTTCACCCTGCTAGAATTATGAAATCATCATCAGTCTTTGTCTCATCATTAGTCTTTGTAAGGACTTCCTGGTGGAGTGCCTCGCAGAAAACAGAAATCTAAAATGAAACACACCTCAAACTAGATTAGTTGTGTTTAATTAATAACAGGAGAGATATTGTAACTTGTCTCTAGATTGTGTTGTCAGTGTCCACTTGGTGGCGCTGTTGTTCAGTAAAAGGAGGAGCTGAAGTGAGTAAATCTTCAGAGGAGCTGTCAGGTTTTTGTACAGAGTTTTGGTGTTTCCTGTCACTGTGGGCCTCACAGCACAGTAGTACACAGCAGAGTCTGTCACTGCAGCAAAGGAGATCTGCAGATCCATTTGTTCTTGCTCCACCGTAATGTGCAGTCGAGATGATGCATTTCTTAGTATTTGCCCTGATTCTAGATGAAAGATGAGGAACTCTGGTGGTTTTCCTGGATGTTGTCGATACCAGAAGAAATGATCTCCAACAGTTGCTTGTTTGGAGTATTTGTAGGACAGAGTCACAGAGCTCTCTTCTAAAGTGAACTCTTCATTCCTGACTGCAGTGAGTTCTTCACAGCTGACACCTGAAGGAATTAATAACTCTGTAACTTTACAATCTAAAGGTTTCTATCAGTGAAGCTATCTTAATGTTGATGATCTCACCTACCTCTTATTGTGAGCAGAAACAAAGTCACAAACAGACTCACGTTCACTGACAGCATCTTAAAGAGAAAGAGAATCTGTCTGGTTTTGGATCAAACACCACTGTGAAAGTTTGTGTCTTTTCTGTCCTTGAGTCCCAGTTTGGCTCCTCCCTTAATCCCTCCCTCCTTCCTCTCACAACTCTGACAAATAGTGAGTTTGTCTCTGCTGTGGTGCTGTTATTCAGTAAATGATATTTCCATCAGGTAACAAGTAGCTGATAAGGTAACATTGATTAACTATTTACAAAAAATGTGAAGGTCCTGACTGAGGTCAGTCTTTACACAGACGATATACTACTATTCAATTACACATGACTCATACTAATTACTTATTCAATACTTTACAAAACAGTATTATTCACATTATTACATTTGTGTCACATTTTAGCACAAGGCACAAATCAGCACTTTACAAACATTTTAGTAAAGTAGATTTTCAGCTTCAGAGAGGGAGATTGTTTGCATCTGTCACATTTTCCATCGTTTCGTAGAGGCTCTCTGAGGCACTCCTCATCCCTTACAAGAGACAAAATGGTTTTTAGAGGTTAGACAACTAAGATGGTATTTTTTAAGCTTTCTCTTATTCTTGGGGAATGATAAATGTTCTCTTAAGCATGATACTCCTAGCATTTAGCAATAATAAAGTAATTGCAGAGAAGTAAAATAGTGTTGAAATGTGGTGAGATTTCAAACTGTGGAGATTTCAGCACAAATCACAGATTGCTATTACATGTTTAAATGTGGCATGAACATTTAATTAGTGACTACCCTAATCATCAACTACAGTTTAATGTGGACAGTTATTAGCTCAATTATTGAAAACACTTTCTAAAGATAGAGACCAAGACACGAAGGGGCCCCACAGAGACTGCTTTTGGACAGGGTACAGAATTTTGTGCAACGCTCCTGTATATCAGACAGATGCTGAGTCAGAGCCTTCACATCATGTGTTTTTACAGAATGGATATTTTAATTATTTACTCCTGAAGGATCAAACAGCAGTGGACAGAAAAGAGTCCCCTGGTGGAGGACTCTCAGCTGGTAGACTGGTGATAGGCTCTCTTTATATAAAAACCTCAATTTATACAGCTACCATCCACCATCGTTTAATTATCATCCTTTCTCTGAATTGATTTAATAACATTTCAGAACTTCTAATATCTGCCACATGCTGCTGGCACATTTTTTTGTTTTGTTTATTCACCACTGAAACAAATCCAGCCTGTATCATCACACTGAAGTTTAACAGTGTGTGACTCCCTCTAGTGGACGTTGTGGAGTATTCTGTTGTCTTTGCTCCAAAGGTTTTTGTACAGAGTTTTGGTGTTTCCTGTCACTGTGGGCTTCACAGCACAGTAGTACACAGCAGAGTCTGTCACTGCAGCAGAGGAGATCTGCAGATCCATTTGGGTTTTATCATCACTCACTTTAAAAGACATTCTGGGGACGGGATCTGATAATGATTGTCCTGTTCCTAAGTGTGAAATAAGGAACTCTGGTGGTTTTCCTGGATATTGTCGATACCAGAAGAAATAATCATCAGCTGCAGCAGCTTTAGAGTATTTGTAGGACAGAGTAACGGAGCTGCCTTCTAAAGTGAACTCTTCATTCCTGACTGCAGTGAGTTCTTCACAGCTGACACCTGAAGGAAGAGATAACTCTGTTATTTCATGTTGTAAAAGACTCAACAAATGAATCCCATCCAGAAAAGTTAGTAATGAAACTTTCTCAGCAGGATCTCACATACCTGTTAATAATAATAATAATACATTTTATTTCTATAGCGCTTTTCAAGACACTCAAAGACACTTTACAGTATAAAAAAAGAAAAGAAAAAAAAGAAAAGAATAAGTACATTAAAGAGGTTAAAAACGTGCAAAGCAAAAATATATAAGCGGCAAATAGAACATGTGATATGGGAACATAAAAGCAAAGGGGCATCCAAATAAATAAGCAATTGCAATTGTAATGAAGCATTATTTGAGATTAAAAGCAAGTCTAAAAATGTGGGTTTTGATGAGAGTTTTAAAAGAGTCCATGTTGCTGCAATCTCGGATGTGTATGGGTAAGGAGTTCCATAGGCAGGGGGCTGCGAAAGTGAAAGCTCTGTCACCCCAGGTACGGTGATTGGTCCGGATTTGAGGTGAGAGTAGTTTGGTGTCAGAGGAGCTTAGATTGCGGGAGGGATTGTGGTGGTGGAGCAGGTCAGTGAGGTAGGAAGGGGCCTTATTATGAAGGGCTTTATGTGTGAGGAGGAGGATTTTATACTGGATGCGTTGAGGAACAGGGAGCCAGTGAAGATTCTGGAGGACAGGGGTGATGTGGTCACGGGTGCGTGTGTGGGTGAGGAGGCGGGCAGCAGAGTTTTGAATATATTGAAGTTTTTTTAGGGCTTTGGCAGGTGAACCATAGAGGATGCTGTTGCAGTAGTCAATCCTGGATGTAATGAAGGCGTGGATCAGGGTTTCGGCAGCAGAGAAAGTGAGTGACGGGCGGAGACGGGCAATGTTTTTAAGGTGAAAGAAGGCAGTCCTGGTGACGTGGTTAATGTGGTGTTCGAAGGTGAGATTGTTGTCAAAGATGACTCCCGAGGTTGCGGATGTGTGGGGATGGAGACAGGGTGGAGTTGTTGATGGAGAGGCTGAAGTTGTTTGTGTTTTTAGTGAGTGATTTGGGTCCTATGATGATCATGTCAGATTTATTGTAGTTGAGTTGTAGGAAGTTGGTTTGCATCCAGGTTTGTAAGTCGATGAGGCAGGTGGTCAGAGTTTCAGAGTTAATTGTGGTGATGGATTTGGTGGAGATGTAGATCTGAATGTCATCAGCATAGCAGTGGAAGTGGAGACCATGTCTGCGTATGATATTACCAAGTGGGAGAATGTAAATGATGAATAGGAGAGGACCAAGCACAGAACCTTGAGGGACCGCCTTGTGACAGAGCAGCAGTAGAGGAGGTGCAGTTATTGATGTTGATGAACTGTTGTCTATTGGTGAGGTAAGAGCGGAGCCAGGAGAGTGCAGTGCCAGTAATATTGCAGTAGGTTTCCAGTCGGGAGAGAAGAATGGAGTGGTTGATGGTGTCGAAGGCTGCAGTGAGGTCGAGCATGATAAGGATGGTGAGATGACCGGGAGTCGGCGGAGAGGAGTAGATCGTTAGTTATTTTGAGGAGAGCTGTTTCCGTGCTGTGTAGTGAGCGGAATCCTGATTGAAATGGTTCGAAGAGGTTGTGAGTAGAGAGATGGGTTTGGATTTGAGCAGCGACAACACGTTCCAGGATTTTAGAGAGGAGGGGGAGATTGGAGATGGGCCGGAAATTGGACATGATGTCGGGGTTGAGACCTGGTTTCTTGAGGATGGGGGTGACAGCTGCAACTTTGAGTGCTGAGGGACTGATCCAGATTTGAGGGAGGAATTAATGATTTTGATGATGAGTGGGGTGATGGGTTGGAGGCAGGTCTTGATTAAGGATGATGGAATGGGGTCTAAGGAGCAGGTATTCATTTTTGTGGTGAATTGTGACAGTTCTGATGGGGACAGAGGTAAGAAACAAGACATTGACTGAGCGTGTGGAGGGGTGGTGGGATGTGGGTGGGTGGAGGGGACAGGGGAGGTAGTGAAGTTGCTGTAGATGGAATCAATTTTGGACTGAAAGAAAGACAGGAAGGAGTTGCATTTGTCCACTGTGAAGGTTGTAGAGATGTTGTCGGGGGGGTTGAGGAGTTTATTTATTGTAGAGAATAGTAGCTTAGGGTTGCTGGAGCTGGAATGTATGAGGTGTGAGTGAAAGATGGACCGGGCAGTGTTGAGAGCAATTTTGTATTGGTGGAGGTAATCTGTGTATGCGTGAAGGTGAACTGTTAGGCCGGTTTTATTGTAAAGTCTCTCCAGTTGACGTTTACGGGATTTCATTTTGTGTAGTTCGGGAGTGTACCAGGGAGCTGAGTGTGTGAAGGAGACAGTTTTGGTGATAATGGGAGCCAGATGGTCGAGACAGGAGGAGAGAGTGAGGTTGTAGTAGTCCACAAGGTCAGTGGGATCATCAGACAGTGGGGGGGGTGAGGTAGATATTGCACTGGTGAGTGAAGCTGAGAGAGCCGATGGATTGATGAGTTTGAGGTTTCGGAAGGAGATTGTACGCTGTACTTTTGGGGAGGGAATGGGGATAGTGATGTCCATTGTGATCGCAAGATGGTCCGAGATGTGGAGGTTAACGCTTGAGATGTGATTTAATGTGAGACCAGTGGAGCAGACCAGATCGAGGATGTGACCATGGGAATGGGTGGGGAAGTTGATGTGCTGTGTGAATTTGAAGCAGTGTAGCAGTTCCATAAATTCAGTGGCAGATTTGCAGTTGGTGTTGTCGATATGGAAATTGAAGTCTCCAAGGAGGAGGACAGTGGGTGATATGGCAGAGAGCTGGGTCAGGAAATGAGAGAAGTCGGAGAAAAAAGTCGGGTTAGGCTTGGGGGGGCGATAGATGATGGATGTGACAAGGGGAGTGGGGCCAGAGAGTTTGAAGGTCAGATGTTCAAAAGACAAAACAGCAGGGGTGGAGATGGTAGTAATCTTGATGTCCTGTCTGTAGATGGTGGCCACACCACCTCCCCGTCCCTCCGTGCGAGGCTTGTCTGCATAAGTGAATCCTGTAGGTGTGATCTGGTTTAATGAGATATAGTCCAGGGGTTTGTGCCAGGTTTCTGTGATGCAGAAGAAGTCGAGTTTATTGTCGGTGATGAATTCGATTAAGGATGAGAGTTTTATTGCTTAGTGATCGAGCATTGAGCAGGGCAATTTTCAACTGATGTTGTTTAGAAATTGGTTGGGAGGACCGGGGGAGAGAACGGAGGTTGAAGAGATTTACCTGTGAATTTTTGTGATGACAAGGTGTGGAAGTGCGTTTGGACCACATTGAGGGGATGCAGTTTGGCGCTGAGAAGTGGTATGAAAATAGCCGAACAGAGCGTTTATGTGAAGGAAGCGGCAGTGACACGTGAGGCCACAAGGGGGGAGCTGGAGAGGGTAATTGAACCGGGAGCAGCCGTGGTGGGCGGAGAAGGAGACTTTAGGGAAGCGATGAGAGGTGAAAATAGTCATGCACGTGAGGCAGACTGTACGGCGTGTTGTAAGTTGGCTGCTAAAAACGAGCTACCTAGTCTGTTGGGGTGCACTCCGTCGGTCCTATAAAAAGAGAAACGGTTCCAAAACAGATTAAAATGGTCAATAAAACCAAAGTTGTGGGCGTGGCAGGTGGACTGAAGCCAGGTGTTGAGACTGAGGAGTCTGCTGAAGCGCTCTGAGTCATGGGACAGAGTTGGTAAGGGACCACTGATAAAGACCGATTTTCCACAACTTTTTAAAAGGCTAAAAAGTTCTATAAAATCATTTTTTGTCTGTTCAGATTCCCGACGAGCTGTGTCATTATGGCCAATATGGATAAGCACCCGGTTTATGGAGGATGGAAGTGACTGCAGCAGTACAGGTAGTTTGCTCAGTAGAGTCGGGACTGTGGCTCCCGGGAAAACAGCGTGTGGTGGCGTTGAAGAAATGGATGTTCCGGATAATGCTATCGCCCACTATCAAAGTGGTAGGGGCAAAAAGGGGGCTAGGAGATGGAGATGGCGGATGAGGGAGCTCGCGGTTCAGTGGGGCTCGGGTTTTACTGTGGACTCGTGCGGGCGGGGCTGTTGGACCAGTTGCGTTCGGGCTAGAAGACGGGACCGGGCAAGGTGGTGTGCCAGAGCGTCGGAGCACGGCCTCCTTTAGAATCCTGCGCCGGGTGGAGGAGATTGATGTAGAGGAGGAAGGCCAAGCAGAGGAGAGCGAGGTCGAGGAGGAAGGCCGCTGGGTTTGTTTACCGGAGAGATTCAGGGCCACCGGTTTGGAGTTGGGGCTCACAGCCGCCGGCGGGGAGGAGGCTGCAGGTTTAGCAGACGGTGAGGATGGGACGTGACCATGGGCAGGAGTATGCACAGGAGGATCAGCTGGATTGTCCGGGTTGGAAACAGCCAGTGGAGCATAGCGATTGGAGAGGTTCAAGCAGGGGAGGGAGTCGGACTTTTCCCGGCTTTTCTTACGGCCCCTGATCACCACTTCAGTCCATGTTGACCCTTGGTTAGGGGTTGAGCAGGGGGGCTGATGATCAGTGGACGGATCCCATAGGACGGTGTCTTGGGTGGATGAGCTCAGCTGTTTTTTAGAGTGTTCAGCTATCATGAAGCTGGAGATGAGTGGAAGACGGGCCGAGAAGCTGGTCAGCAGGGAGTCCTTCCTCTGCAGTTCATCAGAGAGCCGACGGATGTCCTCCTTAAGGTCAGAGATCGTTTTATTTGCCTTTCTCAGAAGTTCGCTGTCCTGGCAGGTCACAGCAGGCATCGTAATGAGATGATGTCTTCGGCAGATGAAGATGGTAGCTGATGAACAGAGATAGTAGAAGGCCAGTACAGGGCTAACAGAGGGAGGCAGTTTGGGAAAGGCGATCTAATTTTGATTAGGCTAGCTGTCGCTACAAAGCGAAATGGGTAGAAACTTATAGGCAGGGGCTCCAAACTGGAGCCCACTGTGCTGGTGTGGCTTTTGATAGGAGGTCGAAGAACGTTATATTTGAAACTTACCCCCACGGGTCCAACAAGTGGACCCGCTGCGGAGATGAGGCTCTGATTTTTTTCAGAGTTGGCGTGCACAGCTCTCCACAATGATCCAGGCATCCAATGTTTAAAATGAGTGGGATGGATTAAGAGTGTACTTTAAAACGAATCAGTAATAAAATTGTTGCTTAAAGCTATAGTGTGCGCTATGTTAAAATTACTTTGGGAGAGGAGTAGTCAGAGCACAACAAAACGCCGTGCTGCCGTAAGTCGCCGTGCCGTAAATCATACATGAATACATACATTAGAATGGATAGTAACAGTAGAGAAAGTACATAATAGTCCAATGACAGCATGTTGAATAAAGGGAATGTTTCTGCTTTGTGTATTGAACTCTGCTGAATATGGAAGTTCCTCTCTCTTCTATAGTTCACTAACAGCTTAGCTCCTCCCTCACAATGGTGTGAAGTGAGACCGAGGCAGGTCACACTAGAAGAAAGCCAACCTGAAGATCTGCTCTTTATTCTGGGAACATGGAGGACATTTTTTTCTCTTCTTTGTTACTGTGGAGAAATCGTGATATTAATATTTTATATATTAAATCAGCCCTAGCAGGGATCAGAAGCCATCATGTCTTAGGGTGTACTCACACTAGATGATCTGTACTGAGCACGAGCCTGTTTAACCCCCAAAGTCCAGTTTAGTTACCTAGTTTGGGCACGGTATCCTGAACTGTGCCTGTGTCCACCTGAAGAGATGGACTCAGGCAGGGTAAGGTTGGACACAGGACACATCTAATGTGATCACTGACTGTGCTCGAGCTCTGAACTTGTAGTGATGATGTAAACATGTGCAGGCCGTTTGTGCTCAGGTAAGGGACAAGGCAACACGGCCATAATCTCCGACCTTGTCTTTGTTGGATGACCTGTGGTCAGTGACTTGGACCCTTTCCCAGTCAATGCTGTGACTGATTGTTATCTGGTGTCCTCAGACTGCTGATGTCTGTTTCTGCCACAGGTGTCATTTACACTGGGGACGCTGGGGACATGTCCCCAGCACTTTTTGGAAGGGCTGAGTTTGTCCCCAGCACTTTTTTGTGTCACGTTCTGCCTGTCGGCCATGTTTATGTTTAGCCTCCTGTGAGTTTGTCATTTGATCTGTTCAGTATCTGTTTAGTCTGTTCTTTTGGGTTTCAGTCCTGTCTGCTGTCCTGTGTCCAGTAACCTAGTTTATATCTGTGTTAAGTGTTGTCCTGTTTCCCAGTTGGTTCCGTCTGTTCCCTATTTCATTCTGTTAGTCAGTTATTCTTTAGGTTCGGCTCCTGCTCTTTGTGTTCTCTGTGTAGCCTTATTATGTTATTCATCCACATCAGTAAGTTTACTTTGTATCTGTCTTGCCTCTTAGGTTTAGCTCTACATTTCAGCCCTGTGTCCTAGTTCTGTGTTTCAGTTCATGCCATTAATGTGTTCTCCTGGTCTGTGTACTTCTGTGTTTTGCCCAGGTCTGGTCTAAGTTTTGTGTTATCTTTGCTTCAGTCTGTGTTCCTTGTTGGTGGTTATTTGTGATCTGTTTGCTTGTGTCTGTTCCCCCAGTATTCCTCTGCTCACTTGTCCACTATATACTTTTGTTTCCAGTTAATGTATGGTCTTGTGTTTTGCTTCTGTGAGTGTCTCTCTGTCTGCCTGCTTGTCTCTGTTTTCCCTTGCTCTCTGTCTGCCTGCCTCGTTAGCCCTGATCCCACTCACCTGTGTTGCTCCCACCCTGCTCATTTGTCTGTGTGTATATATACGTGGTCTTTCTGTTCATTCCCCTTCCGGTCATTGTTGCGTGTTGCGTCTGAATGCACTGTCTTGTGTTGCTCCGTGCCTGTCTCGTCTCTGCCCTGGATCTGCTCCTATTTGGATATCTGTGTTTTTGGATCTTGTTTTTGGATTCTTTGTTTTGGACTCAGTTTTTTCCAGCCACTCAGCCGTAAGTGTGCTCGTCTTTTGTTTGATTAATAAAACACTGAACTATACCTGCTCCGCTCCATGTCCTGCGTTTGGGTCGTACACCTCTCCACACACAACCCTGACATTTTGAAAGAAACAAAAGCTGAAAAATTACTTGCAGCTAGAATTTTTAAATGCTTTGAGAAAGGTTTATTTGCAAAATAAGAAAACATGCAGTGCAATTAAAATATAGCAAATAAAAAGAAAAAAAATCTTACATAAAAAGAAGGTACTGATTATAAAATGAACCAAAAATGTGCAACAATCATTAAGTTTAACAACTTCTTGGCACAGTTTTGTTTTTGGCCAGGTTTTCAGTTCTCTCCCTGTGAACAACACAAAGATTAGGGAAGACCAAATCATGTCTGCATGTGTGTTGACTCAGCAGTGATGATATTAAATGAAAAATGTTGACCTGCAGGTGAAACAAATCTGAAAGCAAGAATGTCTGAGAGCTGCACTGCATTATATTCTATTATATCTTTATATTTAGAATTTTCTCCTGTCACCTAACTTTTATTTCCTTTTGCATAAATAAATACATTTCCACTATAAACTGGTGCAGAAACTGTCACCAGAATGCAGGACAGTTTGCTCAAATGCTCAAAATTTCCTGGAGGAAGGCCCCCAGACCCCCACTGATATATCTAGGCATCAAAGATTTACTCAAAACACTGTTTAAAGATCTTCTCATCTCTTCCTCACAAACCCAATTGCGCATATGACGATGTCCCCACCACTTTGCAACACAAAGTGATGCCATTGGTTTCAGCTGTTTATTTGTTCTCTTGTCAGGGTTCTTGCTGGTTCATGACGTAGTGTGTCCCCCCAGTCGTAATGTATCGCACGAAGTGGAAAGTCTCGCCGGTGTCCGTACCTGTCTACAGCACATTCGAATCTGCTGTCTGCAAGTTATCTGGTCCCACCCCAACCATCATTGCAACTGTTTATCGCCCCCCTAAACTAGAGAGTGAATCTTCTCTCTCACCAAATATAGTAATGCTGGGCGATTTTAATATCCACTTGGACAATGTCAAATCTGCCTCTTACTAAAGACTTCACCTCCTGCTTAGAGAGTTTTGGATGCCAACAATATGCTACTTTCCCGACACACTCCAAAGGACATACTCTGGATTTAATCTGTTGTTCTGGTGTCACCCCTTCTGACCTTACAGATCTAGATCTGTTTCTTTTTCCCTCTCTGCCCCTTGGTTCACCCACGACCTTCGTCTCATGAAAGCCAAAGGTCGGCAACTTGAACGTCTCTACAGAAAAACTGGTCTCACTATTCACAAAGAAATGTACAATAACCACATCTTATGTTACAAGGACGCTATTGCTAACACCAAAACCCACCACCAGCACCTTGGATCTACTCCTCACCTCAGTATCTCTGTCGACTCTCACCCATTCACACATCCATTCTCCTGCTTTCAGCTTCCCACTACCTCAGAAATTACAGAATCATCAGGAAATCCAAGCCTTCCACCTGTCAACTTGATCCCATTCCCACACAACTTGTTAAAGTCTGCCTTCCCTCCCTGGTTCCCCTCATCTCTGCTATCATCCATTCCTCTCTCACCACTGGAATTGTCCCTACATCACTCAAAACTGCCGCCATTACCCCGATTTTGAAAAAAAACTGGCGCCGACCCCTCTAACTTAAATAACTTCCGTCCTATATCTAATTTACCATTCATTTCCAAAATTCTTGAAAAAACAGTTGCCTCTCAACTCCATCTTCATCTTTCCCACAATAACCTGTTTGAACAGTTCCAGTTCAGCTTCCGTCCTCTTCATAGCACTGAAACAGCACTTATCAAAATCACCAATGACCTCCTTGTGGCAGCTGATTCTGGACTACTTACCATTCTCATCCTCCTCGACCTGAGTGCAGCCTTTGATACCATCTGTCACTCTGTTCTCCTCAACCGGTTATCTTCTATCGGCATCACTCACACTCCGTTAGACTAGTTCAAATCCTATCTTTCTGGCCGCACTCAGTTCATTCAACTAAAGTCTTTTAAATCCTCTCCCTCCCCCGTCACTTCAGGTGTGCCTCAGGGCTCTGTCCTGGGGCCCTTACTTTTCATCATTTATCTCCTTCCCCTGGGCAATATCTTCCACAAATTTAATATTCAATTCCACTGCTATGCTGATGACACCCAGCTCTACCTCTCGACTCGACCAAACCATCGTCCCCCCCCCCCCACACACACCTCCCTCACTGATTGTATCTCTGAAATAAAAACCTGGTTTACCAATAATTTCCTCAAATTAAACAGTGATAAAACTGAGGTCCTTCTCATTGGAAGTAAATCCACTTTATCCAAAACTGACAGTTTTTCTCTTATTATTGACAATTCCTCCGTCTCACCCTCCCCCCAGGTTAAGAGTCTGTGAGTCATCCATGACAGCACTTTATCCTTTCAGTCCCACATCAATAACATTACCCAGTCTGCCTATTTCCATCTACGAAACATCAATCGCCTTTGCCCCACCCTTACCCCCCACACTGCCGCCATTCTGGTTCACAGTCTTGTCACCTCCCGTTTGGACTACTGCAACTCTCTGCTTTTCGGCCTCCCTCACAAATACCTTCATAAACTTCAACTGGTTCAGAATTCAGCTGCCCGCATCATAACTTGAACAACCTCCATCCACCACATCACTCCTGTTCTCCAACAGCTTCACTGGCTCCTGGTCCTGTCCCGTATCCAATTCAAAGTCCTTCTGTTAACATTCAAGGCCATCCACAACCTTGCCCCTCCATATCTGTCTGATCTCCTGCAGGGTCCAACTTCCACCCGCTCCCTTAGATCCTCTTCCTCCTTACACCTGTCTGTACCCCCTGCTCGTCTCACCACAATGGGTAGAAGAGCATTCAGCCGCTCTGCCCCCCGTCTCTGGAACTCTTTACCACCTCACCTTAGAAACATCGACTCATTCTCCCATTTTAAATCGCAACTCAAAACACATCTGTTTAAAACTGCCTACCACATTCGATGTAAATTTTGCTTTTATCTTGTTTTAATGTTCTATTTTTTTTGGCTTTGCTGCCTTTAAATGTTTTGCATCCCTGTACAGTGTCCTTGAGTGCCAAGAAAGGCCCCTTAAATAAAATGTATCATTAAATTAATGGTTAAAGATAAACTGATCCAAAATAAAAATAAGTAAATAAATAATGAGAGGACCTAGGACTGAACCTTGTGGTACAAGAAATCATAGCCTGAGAGAACAACAGAGAAACTTCTTTTATAAAGATGAGAACGAAAGCGATGAAAACCTGAGTTTGTGATGCCAACCAGTTTATGGACATACAGGATTTAAATTATGTTATTTGTTCAAGCCCATATTTGTTTATTGTGTTTTATCTTTAATGCTTCATTTTTTGTTATTTCTATCAGCACTAAATCAAATCCAGCCTGTATCATGAACCACTGAAGTTTAACAGTGTGTGACTCCCTCTAGTGGACGCTGTGGAGTATTCTGTTGTCTTTGCTCCAAAGGTTTTTGTACAGAGTTTTGGTGTTTCCTGTCACTGTGGGCTGCAGAGCACAGTAGTACACAGCAGAGTCTGTCACTTTAGCTGAGATGATCTCCAGATGAAACTCCTTTGCTGTTTTGTTGTGTGTCAAAGAAAACCCTGCTTTCTCTGAATATTCTTTGATGAGAAACTGTGGAGATGAACTGGACTTCTGTTGATACCAATAAAGGTAGTCGACAGAGCCTGAATAGTTGCAGGAGAGAGTCACAGAGTCTCCTTCCAAAGCCAGCATTACATCTTTAAATGGTTTCACTAAATCCTCAGAGGATCCTGAAAAAGACAAAGATATATTTCACTCTGAAATTTGTATTTTATTAAATATCTTAATGAAAAATATTATGTTGGCATAAAACATTACATTCAAAATTTATTTTCATGTCTACATCTCCTTTTACATGATTTGATTTCTCACCTGTGTGAAACATGAAGATGATCATCCAAACTAAGCAGAGCTGCATCATTTCCACTTGTACTGAATGAACAATAGAGAGAACACAGCAGCTCTTCACTTCCAACATGAAGCCTTTCATATTCAGTTGTGGAGCTCCTCCTCTTATGTCAAAAAGACGGGATGATTCTTACTACCATTGTAAGATTTGCTGTCTCATCTCAAGTGAAATGTCTTTCCTGCATCTTACTACTTGATGTACTACAACTGTTTATCCACCATCCACACTGAAACTCATTTTCAAAAATATTTATAGAAGAAAATCCAATACAACAATCGATAATTAGAACATTTCAAATAATGTAGGCTATTTACAATTTATTTACAAGTCTCTCAAAGAGAGTCAAGTATGTCTCTGCTCTGTCAGAGGCTGCTCTTTCCCTCGCCACTGCCTCCTGCTCTCTCTCCTCCTCCCTCTCTGCCTGCTCCTTCATAAATTCCAGGAGTGCCTCACTGACCCTGGCCCTCTTCCTTGGTGGCGGTTTGGCCTGTTCTTTGGGAGGGGCAGAGGACGGGGAAGTAACAACGCCACCTGTAGTGGCAGTCAGATTTGCTGACACTACCAGAGGCGGACTTATTGAATGCTGCCCCTGGAGTGCAGCATCCATCTGACTGTACCACTGCCAGGTAGCAGCAGTCACCCCTCCCGCCTCCACCCCTTTCCCTGTTGGAGGATCCCTAAGTTCATAAAAAAGAATGTATAAATGAAAAAGGTGAAAATGATGATTGAATATATTTGTAGTCCTAAAATGTTTCTACAGTTTGAATGGCTTCACAAATGTTTGCTGCAGCGCTATCTTATGTAAATTTCCTTCATGTCAAGTTATACAACAGTTATTTTAAGATATCATGCAATAATGATGGAAGGTTAAATACTGTTGCCAAACAGAGAATATTAATTTAATAAAGTTGGGGTATGTTATTTAGTTTACAATTTCTAAAGTGTTTGATAGCGTATGCCTTGCCCTTTGCATCTGTATAATACGTGTACTCCACTAGTCAAAATAATTGCATATTAACTTGGTAGATCTTGCTTAAAATAGTCCCACTACGTTACTGAAAGAGATATGTAGATGGTAGGTTACCTTGTATTTTTCCTTCAGGTTATTCAGTTTCTTCATGGCTTGTTTGGGTGTGATAGCCAGGTCAGACTTGTTCACAAAGACTCTGGAAAAAAGCAAAAAGAAGAGAGCACAACTTAAACATCATTACTAATATCACCACTAACAATATTTATTATATGTATTACTGTCACTCCTCTACTCCCTGTATACATACTGTCACACACTTAAGTGCAATACTGCCTCCATATAACTTTCTGCATTCATATCATAACCACATCATAAATGTCACCTGTACTATTTTGTCTGTCACTAGTATTTTGCACAAAACGTAACTTACACAACTTTGATTTTTAATTTTAGATATAAAATATGTATATTTCATTTTGATCTATAAAACTCTGAGGCTGACAAGTTTGACACAACCAAACACACCAATCGACAAATTACCCCTAATGTTCAAACCTTTTATATAACAGTCTGTTTTGCTGCAGTAGCAAAGAAATTGACATACAGTATATAACAACAAAGACAACAACATCTATAAAAATACAGGATCAGATAAATGAGTACCACAACATTAAAAGTTTTTTGAGTTCAAGTGAGCCTTATGTGCAGACGTTACCTATGTTTTACAGAGTTTAGCAGAGAGATAGCAGAGGGTACGAAGGAAAATTTATATCGATTTGTTTTGGCTGGTGGTTGACTGAAGCGGGACCCAGAAGGCAGCATCTCAAATTCTGCATGCAGGGGGTGAGAACTGTCAGACACGATGGATTCTGCCTTTTTTAAGCATGTGTCTATTGTACAGTTCAGTTAATTTTATCCGCTGAATCCCAATGATTTTGCTGCTAACTTTATTTACCATTGCTAATGTGTTTTTCTGTTTTAAACTAAGAGAAGCATACCAGCAAATACATGAAAAAGTAAAGACAGACTCAATAAAAGATTTGTAAAATAATGTCATCAGGGATCTGTCCACTTGAAACTTGGCTAGCTTTCTCAAACAGAAAAGACGTTGCTGACTTTTCTTACTCAGCATGTCTGTGTTTAGTTCAAAGGTCAACTTATTATCAATGATGATTCCCAGATACTTGTATGACTCAACCATTTCAACCTCTTTACCATCTATAATCGTCTTACCAGGAGTTTGGTGGTGACGTCCAAAATCAATACACACTTCTTTTGTCTTTGTCACATTTAAGTCTAAAAAGGCTTCTTTGCACCAGTTTAAAAAAATAGGGTAGTACAGGGCTGTGAGATGTTTCAGTAGAGTCCATTAAACTTACTATGACTGTGTCATCTGCAAACTTAAAGATGTAGTTATTAGTCAGTTCATTACGGCAGTCGTTAGTGTACATTGTGTACAAAAGAGGAGAGGGGACACAACCTTGAGGGGAGCCGGTTGATGTCACTGATATTCCTGAGAGATGTCCATTTACTCTCACTCTCTGTGTCCTGTTAGTGAGAAAGTCCAAAATCCAGCCCACCAGGTTGCAGTCCAACCCGAAGTTTTTTATGAGCTTCTGCACCAATAAATGGGGCTGGATGGTGTTAAAGGCAGACGAGAAATCCACAAACAGCAGTCTGACATGGTTTTTGTTACCCTCTAAATGTTTGTATATGAGGCTGAGCAAAGTTATGACAGCATCCTGCACCCCCCTGTTGGCTCTGTATGCGAACTGCAGGGGTCAATGAGGTGTTCAATCCTGCCCAGCAGTTCTTTCTTTATCAGTTTTTCAAAGGACTTCATCACTAATGAAGTCAGAGGCACAGGTCTGTGTTATGGTGTGGGGACAGAGGACCCAAACGCAGAGCTCAGAGGGAAGGTTTATTGAGGAAAAAAGGGGTTGAGGGACTGGAGTGGAGGGAGAGGAGGATGCCAGGGAAACACGGGCACGGGGAAGCAAGGAGACTGGGACCTGAGGACCGAGGGACACTGGGGCCGAGGAAGGGAGGTAGCCAGGGAGAATAGGGAGGACACCGCGGGGGGGGAAGCCCAGGGAAGAGAGGACTGGATGGCGAGCCCAGCTGACAACACGGAGAACGGAGGTGAGTGTACCTGGGAGGGAAGAAGACAGAGACACAGGGTTAGAGACTCTTGGACAAAGCACAGGGGAAACGTGGGAAAAACACAAGAGCTTGAATTTCGATGTGGCACCGGGTATGGAGCAACGACGATCAAGCAAAGATGGTGTGGAGAGCCGGGGTAGATATACACGCTGGGATGAGGTGATTACTGGCAGGTGTGGCAGGCTGACGAGGTGGCTGATGTGGAGCAGGTGTGGATCGTTGGCTGGGCCCGAGAGCGGAGAGAGAGAACACAGGGGAGGAAACACAGGGAAACAGGCAGAGTACACAGAAAACCAAGGAAAAAACAGAATAACTGATAAAAGGGAGAAAAACCCAGGACACTCACCGTCAGCCGGGCTGCCACCATAACAGTCTGTAGTCATTCAGTACTTTTGGGTGTTTGCTTTTTGCGATAGGAATAATTGTAGATTGTTTCCATAAGTTTGGGACTCTGTGTTGGCACAAAGACAGGTTAAAAATATAATAAAAAATGAAGCCTAATTGATCCGCACAATGGGTCAGCATGCGGCTGCTAATGTTGTCTGGGCCAGGGCTTGTACAAGACTTGTTATGTTTGAAAGTGTTCACAACATTGCGTTCAGAAAAAAAAGGAGTAAGAAGACCAGAGTTAATTAGACTGTCCCTTAATGCACCCGTTTCTTTACTGTAATCGTGGGCATCGAACCTAGAATAAAACTTGTTAAACTCCTGTGCTAGAGCAGAGTCTGCCGTAAAACCTTCTAAAAATGTCTTTTTCCTTGATTTGTCATTAAGTCCAACAATGTTCTTGACACTGTCCCAGGCTGAGCCCAAATTATTATTACTTAGTTGTCTTTCTACTTTGTCTTTATAACACCTTTTGCACCTTTTTATTTCCTGTTTGATTTCTTTTTGTATAGAGTTTAGTTCAGTGACAATAAAAAACAAGTTTTTTCTTATTTAACAGGATTTTAAGATGTTTGTTCACCCAAGGTTTACTGTTGGGGTAGATGTTTACCACTCTGTCTGGAATTATAGTATCTATACAGTAAGAGATCCAGGAACTGACAACATTTGTGAGCTCATCCAGGTCCCTAGATGATGTAATGAACTCCTCCCACACCGTACAGTCCAGGCAGCCTTGCAGTTCTTGTACAGCATCCTCAGACCAGAGCTTCACCCTTTTGGTGAGAACTTTTCCCCTCTGTAAGCAAGTGCGATATGCAGGAATAAGATGTACACAATTATGGTCTGCTGTACCTAGTGGGGGGAGCGGTATGGATTTATAGGTCCCTTTAATTAAACCATAACATTGATCAAGTGTCTTGCCTTTTCTGGTAGTGCAAGATATATATTTATAAAAGCCTTTAAAAGTTTTGTTCAGTGAGCAGTGATTAAAATCTCCCAAGATTACATTGGGGGCGTCAGGAGACAGTGACTGTAACTTCTGTACAGTCTGCAGGATCAGTTCTGCAGCAACGCTCTCATTCGCCTTTGGGTGAATGTACACCACAGTTACAAAAATCTGTGGGAATTCCCATGGTAAGTAGGGTGGGCGCATGGACACAGAGAGCAGTTCAATGTCCTTGGTGCATACTGACGCTCTCACAATAAAATTTTTGCACCAGTGTTCGTTGATGTACAAACACACACCCCCACCTCTAGATTTGCCAGTGATTGCAGCCTCTCGGTCTGTGCGCAACAGCGCACCAAACCCTATTGCCATCTCTCTGTCCCGGTCCATCTCCTCAAGCCATGTTTCTGTCAGCGCCAGGATGCAAGCTTCCTTGAATTTGTGCTGATAACGGACATGGGCCTGGAGCTCGTCGATCTTGTTGTGGAGGGAAAGGGCATTAGCCAGGATGATGGAAGGCAGGGCGATGTGAGCCGGGGGTTGCCGTCTCGCTCGAACCCGGATTCCTCCTCTCCAGCCCCGCTTCCTGACTTTGCGGAGATGTGTGCCAGCACGTCCTCTCTTCCCCGAACCTTGATCAAACTCCTCCAGGTTAGGAAAAACGAAGTCAGAGGCTGGCTTGGTGTTCGGAGGGTTGTTAAACCTAAGCAGAAAGTCTCTGAAAACAGGTGAAAACCATAGACTATATAAAAATGTGAAAACATGAAAGATTTCTTTGCTGGGCTAAGCCCCCAATGTTTGAAGAGCCTGGAAACGCCCCTGCCCCCAACCTCAACCCCACTACCCATAATGCTCCTGTGAATCCTCCCCCAGTGTTTCATTAGCAGCTGTAACCACAGTGACTCTGATAAAACAGGAATTAGCAGAATCCATCTGATATGAAGCTGTGGTTTGAATACCACTTCCCTCCTCTTTGAAGAGTAGTCAGATATCTGGGTTCAGGTTTTTGTACAGCCTCTTCTACACTTTGTATCACTGTGTTTCTAGAGCACAGTAGTAGAGAGCTGAGTCTGCCAGGGTTAGCTCTGTGATGGTCAGTTTGGTTGATGTTGGTGATGTTGCAGATCCATATCTTCTCTTATCAGGAATATATACATCTGTGCCCCCTTTTCCTCGTTTCCACAGTATAAACTGAGGTGCCTGAAGGTCAGAATGATGCCTGTACCAGTGAAGGTCTACAACACTTGCTGTTGTCTCATAGTTACATGTGAGTGTGACAGATTCTCCTTCTCTTTCACTGACTTCCTCTCCTTCAGGAGAGATTGTGTCTCCAGCTATTAGTCCTGGAAAAAGTAGAGAAAATGAAGCCATCAGACTAACATTGTTCATGAGGCTGAGAGGAGAAGACAGTGGAAAATGTCAGCTGTACAGTGTTACTCTGTGGACACAAACAGCTCAGCTGTTCACAGATTTCTGCTCTGAACTCCAGTTTCCATAAATCTTTAGAAAAGAATAAAACATGTTGTGCTTTCTATCTTACCAAAGAAAAGAGCAGCAAGAATAATCCCCAGCCAATGTTCCATCTCTACAACAAGGTTTAAATCAACAGGAGAAACTAGCTGATGTTCAACATTCAGTCTGAGAATTGTTCTCTTCACAGCAGCAGTTATTATTGACAGAATGGTTGAACACAGTGCAGAAGTAGTGCACCGCCTACTTGATAATGTGGCTCAGCTTGGATTAACAGCAGCTACAGTGTCATCTAGTGGCCAATCAGAATCAGACCACCACCACTTGACGGACGAGGACTTTTAAGAGGCTTAAGAGTTTCTTTAGTAGAGGAGAAAATGGCAGAAAGACGAAGAGGGAGAAGAAATGTGTTGCAGGATGACAGAGAGTTAATCAGACGCTATAGATTAGATCGTGCAGGGATTCTTTATGAATACGGGCCCTGGACTTTATTCTGGGAACATGGAGGACATTTCAATAGGGAGGTCCTGATCAAGTTCCTTGCCTCCTCTTCCAGTCAGACTCAGTCAGTATTAAGTTTCTGCTCATACAGAGTCGCGATCTGATACTTTCATTTGGCTAAATGTTCGCATTTCAGAACCTAGTGTCCCCACAGTTGTTAGATGTAATGACCGAAAGCTCTCCAGTCTTCCTCTTTGGATGGCCCCTGAGCTGAGCAGGGGTGTAAGACTACATATTACTGACAAGGTGTCAAGGTTTTGGGGTTTGTTTTTCTTGTTTTCTGTTTTATTTTGAAGGTATCAGTCCTCATGTGTCTCATCCTCCCCTATTTCCTGCCTTTGTTTTTCCCGTCTGTTTGATTGGCTGTCCTCTCGTGATTAGTTTCACCTGTGTCTACTTGATCTCCCTTCACTTTGTGGACTGTCTGCCTGTTTGGACCTTGACCTGCCTCAGCTTGCTGTAAGTCAGTGTACTCTTTTATTTTAAAAAACATAAAACTGAACCTGCCATGCCTCTGGTTCTGGTCCACTCCCTTGTTTTCCTCTTTCCCTACTGGAACTTAATGTGACACAAGGATATTAATTCAATTCAATTCAATTCAATTTTATTTATATAGCGCCAAATCACAACAACAGTTATCTCACAGCGCTTTTCATAAAGAGCAGGTCTAGACCGTACTCTGAAGTTATTTACAGAAGCCCAACAATTCCCACCAAGAGCAGCACTAGGCGACACAGGCAAGGAAAAACTTCCTTTAAGAGGCAGAAACCTCGAGCAGAACCATGGCTCAGGGTGGGGGTGGGGGGGCATCTGCCTCAACCGGTTAGGGTGAGGGGGAGAGAGAGAGAGAGAGCAAGAGAAAGAGAGAGAGAGAGAGCAAGAGAGAGAGCAGAGGGAGGCAACCCACACAGTATACACATAGAGGTACAGACAGTAAAGGTAATGTTGCTACAGACGGAATGAAAAACGGTACAGATATTTATAGTAATGTTAATGATAATAATAACAGTTATAATAGCAATAGGACTAGTAATAGCAGTTGCAACTGTAGCAGAGGGCATCGAGCAGGAACAAGGGGGCAGCAGGAGACTCCCAACCACAGATCCAGACTCCACAGCTCCAGAGCCAGGAACACCTGCAGGAAGTGACAGGAGGGGGAAGCACACGACCACGGGAGAGGGAAGAAGTCGAGTTAGTAACATGCATTAATGGGATGAGGTTGCACTCAGAGAGAAAGAGAGAAGAGAGAGAGGAGCTCAGTGCATCATGGGAAATCCCCGGCAGTCTAGCCTATAGCAGCATAATTAGGGATGGTTCAGGACTCACCTGAGCCAGCCCTAACTATAAGCTTTATCAAAAGGAAAGTCTTAAGCCTACTCTTAAATGTAGAGGCGGTGTCTGCCTCCCGAACCCAAACTGGAACCTGGTTCCACAGGAGAGGAGCCTGATAGCTGAACGCTCTGGCTCCCATTCTACTTTTGGTGACTCTAGGAACCACAAGTAATCCTGCATTCTGGGAGCGCAGTGCTCTGGTGGGGTAGTAAGGTACTATGAGCTCTTTAAGATAAGATGGTGCCTGACCATTAAGAGCTTTGAATGTGAGAAGAAGGATTTTAAAATCTATTCTGGATTTTACAGGAAGCCAATGCAGAGAAGCTAAGACAGGAGAGATATGATCTCTTTTACTGGTTCCTGTCAGAACACGTGCTGCAGCATTCTGGATCAGCTAAAGAGTCTTAATGGACTTTTTCGAAGAGCCTGATAATAAGGAATTACAGTAATCCAGTCTAGAAGTAACAAATGCATGGACTAGTTTTTCTGCATCATTTTTAGACAGGATGTTCCTGATTTTTGCAATATTACGTAGGTGAAAAAAGGCGATCCTTGAAATTTGCTTAATGTGAGCGTTGAACGACATGTCCTGGTCAAAGATAACTCCAAGATTTCTCACAGTGGTGCTGGAGGCCAGGGCGATGCCATCCAGGGAAACTATATCTTTAGATAATGCATCACAGAGGTGCTTAGGGCCTAGAACAATAACTTCAGTTTTATCTGAGTTTAACATTAGAAAATTGCAGGTCATCCAGGTTTTAACATCCTGAAGACACATTTGAAGCTTAGCTAACTGATGAGTTTCATCTGGCTTGATCGATAGATATAACTGAGTATCATCTAATAATAATAATAATAATACATTTTATTTAAGGCGCCTTTCTTGGCACTCAAGGACACCGTACAGAAATGCAAAACATTTAAAAGCAACAAAGCCAAAAATAGAACATTAAAACAAGATAAAAGCAAATTTAAATCAAATGTGGTAGGCAGTTTTAAACAGATGCGTTTTGAGTTGCGATTTAAAATGGGAGAATGAATCCATGTTTCTGAGGTGAGGTGGTAAAGAGTTCCAGAGGCGAGGGGCAGAAGCGGCTGAATGCTCTGCTCCCCATAGTGGTGAGGAGCGAGCAGGGGGGACAGACAGGTGTAAGGAGGAAGAGGATCTAAGGGAGCGGGTGGAAGTTGGACCCTGCAGGAGATCAGACAGATATGGAGGGGCAAGGTTGTGGATGGCCTTGAATGTTAGCAGAAGGACTTTGAATTGGATACGGGACAGGACCGGGAGCCAGTGAAGCTGTTGGAGAACAGGAGTGATGCGGTGGATGGAGGTTGTTCGAGTTATGATGCGGGCAGCTGAATTCTGGACCAGTTGAAGTTTATGGAGGTATTTGTGAGGGAGGCCGAAAAGCAGAGAGTTGCAGTAGTCCAAACGGGAGGTGACAAGACTGTGAACAAGAATGGCGGCAGTGTGGGGAGTAAGGGAGGGGCGAAGGCGATTGATGTTACGTAGATGGAAATAGGCAGACTGGGTAATGTTATTGATATGGGACTGAAAGGATAAAGTGCTGTCAAAGATGACTCCCAGACTCTTAACCTGGGGGGAGGGTGAGACGGAGGAATTGTCAATAATAAGAGAAAAACTGTCAGTTTTGGATAAAGTGGATTTACTTCCAATGAGAAGGACCTCAGTTTTATCACTGTTTAATTTGAAGTAATTGTTGGTAAACCAGATTTTTATTTCTGAGATACAGTCAGTGAGGGAGGTGGGGGGGGGGAGTGGACGATGGTTTGGTCGAGAGGTAGAGCTGGGTGTCATCGGCATAACAGTGGAATTGAATGTTAAATTTGCGGAAGATATTGCCCAGGGGAAGGAGATAAATGATGAAAAGTAAGGGCCCCAGGACAGAGCCCTGGGGCACACCTGAAGTGACGGGGGAGGGAGAGGATTTAAAAGACTTAAGTTGAATGAACTGAGTGCGGCCAGAGAGATAGGATTTGAACCAGTCTAACGGAGTGTGAGTGATGCCAATAGAAGATAACCGGTTGAGGAGAACAGAGTGACAGATGGTATCAAAGGCTGCACTCAGGTCGAGGAGGATGAGAATGGTAAGTAGTCCAGAATCAGCTGCCACAAGGAGGTCATTGGTGATTTTGATAAGTGCTGTTTCAGTGCTATGAAGAGGACGGAAGCTGAACTGGAACTGTTCAAACAGGTTATTGTGGGAAAGATGAAGATGGAGTTGAGAGGCAACTGTTTTTTCAAGAATTTTGGAAATGAATGGTAAATTAGATATAGGACGGAAGTTATTTAAGTTAGAGGGGTCGGCGCCAGTTTTTTTTCAAAATCGGGGTAATGGCGGCAATTTTGAATGATGTAGGGACAATTCCAGTGGAGAGAGAGGAATGGATGATAGCAGAGATGAGGGGAACCAGGGAGGGAAGGCAAGCCTTAACAAGTTGTGTGGGAATGGGATCAAGTTGACAGGTGGAAGGCTTGGATTTCCTGATGAGTTCTGTAATTTCTGAGGTAGTGGGAAGCTGGAAGGAGGAGAATGGATGTGTGAATGGGTGAGAGTCTGCAGAGATACTGAGGTGAGGAGTAGATCCAAGGTGCTGGTGGATGTTTTTAAGTTTTTCAGTGAAAAATGAAATGAGAGAGTTGCAGAAAGATGATGTGTACAGGTGAGGAGGGAGAAAGTCCTTGGGTTGGGTGATATTGTTAAGTAGGGAGAACAGTGACTTGGGGTTTCCTTTATTTTCAGTAATTATACTGGAGTAGTTGTGGGCTTTGGTGTTAGAAATAGAGTCCTTGTAACATAAGATGTGGTTATTGTACATTTCTTTGTGAATAGTGAGACCAGTTTTCCTGTAGAGACGTTCAAGTTGCCGACCTTTGGCTTTCATGAGACGAAGGTCGGGGGTGAACCAAGGGGCGGAGACGGAAAAGGAAACAAATCTATTTTTTAATGGAGCAAGGGAATTAAGAATGCTATGGAGTCCAGTATTGTAGTGAGAGACCAGAGCATCGGGAGTGGATAAGGTGTGAGTATCAGGAAAACAGAAGGAGTGGATACTTGAAGTGAGAGTGGCAAGATTAATGTTCTTTATATTCCGAAATGAAATAAGACGTGATATTTTAGAAATGGAGAGAGTGAGTTTCAATGTAAATGAGAGGACAAAATGGTCAGATATGGGGAGTTCAACTGCTGTAAGGTCAGAAGGGGTGACACCAGAACAACAGATTAAATCCAGAATATGTCCTTTGTTGTGTGTTCGGAAAGTAGTATACTGTTGGCATCCAAAACTCTCTAAGCAGGAGGTGAAGTCTTTAGTAAGGGGCAGATTGACATTGTCCATGTGGATATTAAAATCGCCCAGCAGTAATATATTTGGTGAGAGGGAAGATAAGTGAGTGAGAAAAGCAGTAAAATCATTTTAAAATTCGCTTTTTAGTTTAGGGGGGCGATAAACAGTTGAAATGATGGTTGGGGTGGGACCAGATAACTTGCAGACAGCAGATTCGAATGTGCTGAAGACAGGTACAGGTACACGCAAGACTTTCCACTTCTCGTGATACATTATCGCGATACCCCCCCCTCGGCCGGAGCCGCGGGGTTTACAGATGTAAACAAACCCACCGGGAGTGGATTCATTGAGCTGGGAAAAGTCGTTGGGCTGTTGCCATGTTTCGGTTAAACAGAGAAAGTCTAGCTTACGGTCGGAGATGAGGTCCTGGATGAGATGTCCCTTGCCTGTCAGTGAGCGGATGTTGAGCAGAGCGAAGTTGAGTGCGGTGTTGTCACAGCTGGTGGTGGTGCTAGCCGACCGAGCTAGGCGGGCTAACACACTGTGGTTGACAGCCCGGTTGGTGGCGCGTGGTGGGCGACGAGAGCTGGACCATATAGACTTTATTACTGTAGAGCTGTTATGATGAAAATTCCGGCGGGACCCTCGGTGTATGTATCTCGGACGAGGCTGGAACGCGATGTCCGGATGAAGATGGAGAGCCTCAGGCGCAGGTCCAGGCAGGTGAGGGCGCAGCCGGAGCAGGTCAGCGGCCGAAAACTGAAGTAAACCCGTCACTAGCAGGTGAGCAGGCAGTAGAAAGAGCCAGACACAGACAAACAGGATGTATGTCCTAGCGGCCCACATTGTAGACACAAGATGTGGCTCAGACCAGAACGGAGAAGGTGGGTTAACTGTGAAGGCTCAGACAACAGTAGTGCCGGCAGATCATAAGAGTATTCCGTATGAAGGAATTACACTAAGCGATTTGAGTTAGTGAAACATCTTTCCATTTGAACTTTCTTCTTGGGGCTCTATGTGATACAGAGCACATGAAGAGACTCTTCACTCAGTCTCAACTCCCTGGATCCCTCCTGCCTACCTGTGACCGACTGACACGATTCATCGTTCTCTTCCATCCACAACCCTGATCCCTCCCCTCAACTCTCCATCTCTGACCTTTCCTCTGTCAGAGAGAAAGAGGATAATTTCTCTAGAACATGTATTCAGTTACACTAGTGAGCTGTCTGGGGTATTTCCTGTCTCACTTGGCACTCAAAACCCTTACACAATAAAAAGTGCACTCTATCAACTATATATTTAAATATATATCTCAACCACTGTGCAACAGGTTATTTCCAGGGAATGCAGTTTGCTTTGCTTGTTTATCTGTAATTTAGCTATTTCTGTTTAAAACATTTTTCTTTAAATTGATAAGATCACTTTAAAACATCAGCTTGCTGCCCAGCCACTATTTTTGCTTGTGTCTTTTATTATGGCCATGTAGCCAACCAAACCAGTTGCTTTGAAATAACACAGGCAGCCCAGACAACCTGATTATTCCTAAAGCATCTATATAATTTTAACAATGCAAAGATTACAGGAAGCTGTGCGTCATATGTAAACCCAAAAGGACTGATTTATCCGCCCATATTTTCTCTCTCTGTTCATCTCCAAAATTATTGTTTCCTGAATAAATAACAGCTGGTAGCTGCTGAGTCAAAGCCCAGATTAGTTTGACCGGCGACATTCGGTTTATGGACTCACTGTCAGACAGCACGATAAAACAAATATATATATAAATAATATAATAATATATATATATATATATAAATAACCAATGTGCAATGTTACGACCCCTCCCTTTCTGCCTGCTGTGACTTCATTGGTTGCTTCCTGCAGGAGCTGGCAGTTTGGGAGGGCTCGTTCAGTAATGGGCTGACACCTGTGCAGGCCTCAGCCTAGGCTACATATATCACCCGGTCTCAATGACTACGTTTACATGCTGTCAATATTCGGGTTATGGTCGGGTTAAGATCAGGATTCGGGTTTCTGAAACATTCGGGATAACCCGTTTACATGCGTGAGCAGAGAGAGTTTCTCCTGTATACATGGAATTTGTAATCAATTGGCAATACCCCGATGTAAACGGCGACGCACGGTTAACGTCCGGACGTCATGGACAACCTTAAGACGCAATATGCGTCATTTCGATTCTAAATGTAAATGTCAGCATCTCTGTACTTTCTGCCGTCAACAAAAGACATTATATTCATGTTTTTGACAACATGAATTAAGAAATTGGTTTCCTCCTCGCTCCAGAAGTACGGTGCTGTGTTGCGTCTCGCCATGTTTACCTCGTTTACTTCCGGTATACTGCACGCGGGTTTGGCGCATACAAGAAGTTCCTATACTCAAAGACCAAGATTCCTTGCTGAATAGAGCATGCGCAGAACACAAATCAATGTTCCTTTGATGGGGATATGCCGATACGCGCTTACATGACGAAATATTCGGGTTAGAAAAGGGTACCCCAGGGGTAATATCCGGGTTTTAAAACCGGGTTATGAGCATATCCGGTTTTTGGCGGTGTTTACATGGTCGTCTTAGCGACCGGGTTATTGCTAATATCCCGGTTTTGAACGGGTTTTGGCTGCATGTAAGCGTAGTCATTGTCTCTCTCTCTCTAGGCTCCACATCTCCTGGTTTGGGTTTGTTTCCTGAGTTTCCGTCAACTTTTGTTCATACATTTTCACTCATCCATGCACTCCATTCACCACTGATGCCACTGATAATCACATTCTCTCTGTTGTAAATAGTTATGTTGTTTATAGTTTATTTAATAAAACATTCTATTTTTGGCACTTTCACCTGCTTGGTCTCCCCTTATTGTCACATTCAATGAGCCGGGATGTGACAGCAAGAACAAAAAGAGATGCTGTTTTCAACAACAGAATACTGTTAATATATCAGAATCAATGCAGTGATCTTCAGACTCAGATGTTAATGTGTAGTCTACATTTGCTCTACACAGACTAAATACGCTTTTAACACACCGTGTTAATGGAAAGTGAAAGTATTTACTTGCTGTGTTAAAGAGCGATGCGGGCTGCTTTCCATCAGGCCACCAGTGCCATGGTGTGCACTCACTGGAAACAAAGCCTTAAACTGAAAAGGTAGGCCTGTTGGCCTGATTTTCTAAATGTTTGCATCTGCCCAGCTCTGTACTGTGAGAAGCGCCAGAGACCAGGGATGATAACTGCGCACAGCCTGGGTTACAGCTAATTTCGGTTAATGAAGCAAATTGCAGATTACAGACTGAAGTTATGAAGGTAGCCTATGAATGAAATTAAAAGTAAATTACTGGTCCAAAGAAAATACCAAGTAAAGAGTAAAAGCAGCTACAGTTTAAAGGAATTTGAAAAGGTGCCAATGACTTTTTTTATTTTATGTATTTATTTTGCAAATTTGCGTTTGGCTACTTGTAACAAGGTACGACTCACCCTGCTGCAGGCGTCCTCACTACTGTCTTCAACTAGGCTGTAAGTAACAGCAGCACAAAAGAAAAGTCTGCAGCCTGTTACGACCCGGCAGCGAAGGTGGGTAGAGCTATTAGCTCGGGAGCATCTCCGTGGCTGTGAGAGGATTGCCAGTTTCCTGGTGGTCTTTTTCACACTGCTGGTTTGGCGTGCATAAGTACCCCCCACCATTAACTGCACGAAGACTAGGGGTGAGGTAGTTAGCTAGTTGCAATGGTTGTAGTTAGTTAGGGTTGGGGATAAGGCTCCTGATCACGGGTTACTCCAGATTTGGTTTTCCCAGTTGTGTTCCAGTCAAGGTTTGTATTAATTTTTGTTTGTTTGTTTGGCTTGTGAGAATGGCTTCCCTTATAGATCCCTTTATTCAGGATCCATCGGAGTCTTTGTTGGATCAGTGCACAAAGGATCAGTTATTAAAGATTGCAGAGTACTATGAAGTTGACATTGTAGACAAGAAACTAAAAGAGAGTATAAAGTTTTGTTTAAAGGAGAGTTTGTTGGAGAAAGGAGTTTTGTGTCGGCAGCCAGTTGTTAGCTCTGTAGCTAGTGTGCTTCCAAGTGCAGGGACTTTAACTTTTGAACAACAAAAGGAGTTGCTGCAGTTGCAACTTAAGCAGCAAGTGGAGTTGGAGAGGTTAAAATATGATAAAGAAATAGAGTTGCAGACTATAAAACATACAACTGAGCGTGCAAGATTGGAGATAAAGCAATATCAGTTACAGTTAGTAAAGGAGGGTAAGTTTTCTGAGGGGCAGGTTTTTGATAGTCATGAGGCTACGGGGGGCAAGAATATGCACTTGGACTTGGTTAATAACCTTCGTCTGCTTCCCAAATTCAGTGAGTCTGATCCGGATATTTTTTTTTCTCTGTTTGAGCGTATTGCGGAGGCTAGGGATTGGTCAGATGTAGATAGGTCAATGCTTTTACAATGTGTGCTAACTGGAAAGGCACAGGAGGCCTACTCAGCTTTAAGTGCAACTGAGTGTAGAGTTTATGAAACTGTAAAGGTAGCAGTATTGAAAGCTTATGAACTTGTTCCGGAGGCATATCGTCAGCGTTTTCGCTCTAAGAGAAAGTTTGATAACCAGACGTACACTGAATTTGCTCGTG
This sequence comes from Lepomis macrochirus, assembly GCA_024633595.2. NCBI lineage: Eukaryota > Metazoa > Chordata > Actinopteri > Centrarchiformes > Centrarchidae > Lepomis > Lepomis macrochirus. The sequence continues at coordinate 4,502,105 of JALXJV020000012.1, read as the reverse complement.
ACTTGATATCTCTGTTTGAGCCTGGAGTACGGCATCTAAGGTTGACACTTTGAGGATCTTTGTAATCTAGTCATTCTAGAGCAGTTTAAAACTCAGTTCCTGAATGTGTTGCTACATTTATTAATGAGCATAAAGTAAAAACACCTAGAGAGGCTGCAGTTTTGGCGGATGAGTATGTGTTGACCCACCGAAGTGTGTTTGAAAGTAATGGAGAAATTCGCCGTAAGAATGATAATTACTTTAGGCATGGACGGTCAAAAGTAATTGACACACCCCCTTCGAAGTTCAATCATGGTGGGCGTGCACCAGTTGGCTCTGACGTTTGCAGATATTGTCAGGTAAAGGGGCACTGGAAAAAAGACTGTCCACTCCTGAGGGGTAGGAGATCTCCCAATCAGGTGAAACCTGTTGCCATGGCTGTTTCAGTCACTGCAGCTCAGAGTGCAGTGTTTGGTCAGCTGCAGCCCCAGCCTGGTCTAGTTGATCCTCAAGCTGATTTCTCTGCTTTTATTTCAGATGGATGTCTCATTGGTGGGCAGTAGTGTACAGGTCCCCATAAAGATCTTGAGAGACACTGGGGCACTGGATTCATTTGTTCTTGAATCAGTGTTGCCATTTTCACCTGAAACTGATACTGGTGGTTGTGTAATCACTTTGGGTATGGGTATGGTTCCATTTTCTGTCCCGTTACATCACATGGTTCTTAAGTGTGGTCTTGTTCAGGGGGAGGTGTCAGTCGGGGTGCGGTCTCAGTTACCTGTGGAGGGTGTTCATATGATTTTAGGGAATGATTTGGCTGGGGATAAAGTGTGGGCTGACGGGGTGCCTAATGTAGTTAAGCTGCCAGCAGTTCCCTCAGGGGTAACATCTTCTGGGAGGCCACAGGACTCAGACTGCATTTTTCCAGCCTGTGCTGTCACCCGAGCTGCTAGCCGGGCTGCCAGTCATCCTGAGCCAGAAGTGGTTGAACCAGAGCGGTTGGAGTTGCCGGACTCGCTGTTGATAGACCAGCTAGCAGAGACGCGAGCTGAGTTAGTGGCAGAACAGAAAGCAGATGTATCGTTAACTGAGCTGTTTGACAGAGTTGTGCCAGCATTAGAGGTTAGGAGTTCTGCTCAGTGTTATTTCCTCTTAGAGGGGTTGCTGGTTCGCAAATGGGTGCCACAGAATTTGATGTCTGTGGGAGAGCCAATCTTCCAGGTAGTTGTTCCTGTTAAACTTCGCAGTAAAGTCCTCCAGACATCACATGGTGATGTGGCAGGTCACCTTGGTGTCCGTAAAACATATGAGCGTATACTGCAACATTTTTTTTGGCCCCGGTTAAAGCGTGATGTTGCTCTCTTCATCAAAACATGCCATACCTGTCAGATCACTAGTAAACCTAATCAGGTGGTTAAGCCGGCTCCTTTGTATGCGATTCCTCCAATTGGGCAGCCTTTTGAACACTTGATTGTGGACTGTGTGGGTCCCTTACCTCGGTCTAAATCTGGACACACTTACCTGTTGACAGTTATGTGTAAGGCTACCAGGTATCCTGTCGCATATCCACTTCGCACCATTACAGCTAAAGCAGCATCCCAAAAGTGCTTCAGTCTGACCAAGGTTCGAATTTTACGTCGCATCTATTTGCTCAAGTGCTGAAACAATTGCATGTGAAACATAATAAATCAACAGCATATCATGCTCAAAGTCAAGGCGCACTTGAACGCTTTCATCAAACACTTAAATCTCTGCTGCGCACTTATTGCACAGAGCTGTCTGGTGACTGGGAAGAGGGGTTGCCCTGGTTGCTGTTAGCAGCTCGAGAAGTGGTTCAGGAGAGTACTGGGTTTAGCCCAAACGATTTAGTGTTTGGACATAAAGTGCGTGGCCCACTGGCAGTATTAAAAGATGGATGTTTGCCTGAGGACCCCCCTCAGAATCTCATAGAGTATGTGAATGGCTTCAGGTTGAGGTTGGTTAGGGCAGGGGAGCTAGCAAAGCAGAATCTTGAGGTGGCACAGGGAAAGATGAAGGACCGTTATGACCAGCGTGCTGAGGTTCGCCAGTTTAAACCAGGCGACAGAGTTCTTGCTCTGCTTCCCCTTGTTGACTCACCATTTCAGGCTAGGTACAGTGGCCCTTTTTCTGTGGTGCGTCAGGTCTCTGACCTGAATTATTTATTTGAGACTCCTGGGCACAGAAAGTCTACTAAGTTATACCATGTGAACCTTCTGAAGCCATATCACAGCCGGGGGTCTTCTGGGGAAATAGGTTCCCTAGTGATGAAGCCAGTGTTAGCTGCAAGTCCCATTCTAGATTTCCCCACTTCTGCGACAGCAGTAGTGGTTAGCGAGGTGGAGATTGTCCATGATGGGTTGTTGCATGGCCGTTTGAGAAATTCTGATACCTTGAAAAATCTGGATATTCTCGTTAGTCATTTGGATGCAGAGAAACGTAAGGAGCTGATTGAGTTGATTAATGGCTATCCTTCACTGTTTTCTGATACGCCATCTAGAACCCACTTAATTGAACACGACATAGAAGTGGAAACTGCTCAGCCTGTTAAACAGCGTTTTTATCGTGTGTCAGAGGATAAAAGGAAACAGTTGGAGGCTGAGGTGCAGTATATGCTAGATAATGGCATTGCTGAGCCTTGTTCATCATGCTGGGCCTCACCATGTCTGCTTGTAAAGAAACAAGATGCTAGTTTACGGCCGTGTACTGATTACCGTAAAGTTAACAGTCTTACAAAACCTGATTTGTACCTGCTTCCACGAATGGAGGATTGTATAGATCAAGTAGGGTCAGCCATGTTCGTAAGTAAATTTGATCTTCTTAAGGGTTATTGGCAGGTTCCACTTACTGAAAGAGCAAGGGAAATTTCTGCACTTATCACTTTTGGCTTATACTCATACACTGTGATGCCCTTTGGCTTACGAAATGCTCCTGCCACATTTCAGCGGCTCATGAACCGTGTGGTTTCAGGGCTAACTGGCTGTGCGGTTTATTTGGACGATGTGGTGGTGTATTCAGACACCTGGGAGGATCATGTTAAGCGCATTGCTGCCCTCTTTGACAGATTGGTCTGGGCACAATTGACTGTTAATCTCGCTAAATGTGAGTTTGCCAAAGCCACGGTGACCTATCTTGGGAAAGTGGTCGGTCAGGGCAGAGTTCGCCCTGTTCAGGCTAAAGTCATGGCAGTGCAGCAGTTTCCTCCACCCACTACCAAGAAGGAATTGATGCGTTTCCTGGGGATGGTAGGATACTATCGGGGGTTCTGCAAGAATTTTTCATCTGTGGTCGCACCCCTGACGGACCTGTTAAAGGCCAATGCCAAGTATGTCTGGTCTTCACGTTGTCAGGATGTATTCGAGAGAGTCAAGGCCTTGTTGTGTTCAGCTCCAGTGTTGGCTGCACCACGATTAGATCAGCCTTTCAAACTCCATGTGGATGCCAGCAATGTGGGTGCTGGGGCTGTTTTGTTGCAGGAGAATGCAGAGGGGGTAGACTGCCCTGTAAGTTTCTTTTCCCGAAAGTTTAACAAGCATCAGTGCAACTATTCGGTGATTGAAAAAGAAGCTTTGGCGTTAGTGTGGGCTTTGCAGCACTTTGATGTCTATGTTGGCTCTGGGGTGTCTCTAACAGTCTTCACTGACCATAATCCACTGACATTCTTAAAGTCATTGCAAAATCCCAATCAGAGACTGATGAGGTGGGCGTTGTTTTTGCAGCCATATCAGACATTCGACATATTAAAGGGACTGACAATGTCCTTGCAGATGCGCTGTCTCGCGCGCCTCTAGGTCCCTAATGTTTCATGAATGTTCTCCCTTTTTGTGCTTTCCTTGTCTTATCTCCTTCTTTAATCTTAAATCCTTAAATTGCTCCTGTGGTACCCAGGTTGCAGGTTGATGGGGATGGAGGTGTTGCCTGGTGGAGTGTAACTAGAGGGAGAGCAGTTATGTTAAGCGTCTATGGGTAATGTATGGATCTAGCACATTGTACATACACATTGCAAACCTTAGAGAGTAGTGTTTTACATTAAAATATTTTTCTTTGTCAAGGTTGATGTGTTGGAGAAATTGTGGTTCTTGGAAGAACCCCATTCTTATGGAGGGGGGTGTTACGACCCCTCCCTTTCTGCCTGCTGTGGCTTCGTTGGTTGCTTCCTGCAGGGGCTGGCAGTTAGGGAGGGCTGTTCAGTAATGGGCTGACACCTGTGCAGGCCTCAGCCTAGGCTACATATATCACCCTGTCTCATTGTTTCTCTCTCTCTCCTAGGCTCCACATCTCCTGATTTGGGTTTGTTTCCTGAGTTTCCGTCAACTTTTGTTCATTGTTTTCACTCATCCATACACTCCATTCACCACTGATGCCACTGATAATCATTCCTCTGTTGTAGTTAGTTATGTTGTTTATAGTTTATTTAATAAAACATCCTATTTTTATCACTTTAACCTGCTTGGTCTCCCCTTTTTGTCACATTCAATGAGCCGGGATGTGACAAGCCTAATAAGCTTCCAGTGAACTAATAAGCTTCCTTTTCAGCACTTTGCCTTCTGTCGCATGTTTTCTATAGGCCTACATGATGTTTGTCCACATTTCAACTGTTTATTTAGCCTATGTCTGATGCCGATTGTGTGATTCATTGACTAGTCACGCATGTATAGTGGCTGCTACACGTATGATCACTCTTATCTCTTCATCTCCCTACCCTCGACTCTCATCCCCACATCCCTCGACCCCTCACTCTTCTGCCTCCCTTCATATGCAGATCCTAATCCTTTCTTGCTTATAATCTCGGCTCTTCTCCATCTGTATCCATACAACAAAATATTCAAAATCCATATCTTTACTGGCCTGGTCTTTGTTAGTGAAACGATACTGGTGTTGTGATTAAATAAAGAAGTAAAGAATTACTACGTGCTAGCTATTTTCTTACTGAAATATTTTAAACCTCTAAGATTTGAACACATTGTTTATTCATTTAGGGTAAATATATTTATAGTAGCTTCATTTCTAAAGCTTTACATCACAGTCCTGGTGATGGAGTAAACTGATTCTAGACTTTATCATCACACTGAAGTTTAACAGTGTGTGACTCCGTCTAGTGGACGTTGTGGAGTATTCTGTTGTCTTTGCTCCAAAGGTTTTTGTACAGAGTTTTGGTGTTTCCTGTCACTGTGGGCCGCAGAGCACAGTAGTACACAGCAGAGTCAGACAGCTGAAGCTTCTGGATCTTCAGAGGAACTGATTTTGAGGTGGAATCCAGTGTGGATGAAAATCTCTCCTCAAACTCAGCCTCTGTTTTTACATCGACCCCTTGCATGCGGCTCAACATGAATTTGGGGCTGTTGTTTCCTTCCTGTTTGTACCAGAACAAAGTTGGATTTGTGTAACTTGTCTCAAAAGTACAGCCAAGTGTAACTGTGTCTCCTTCAGCAGCAATGACATCTCCTGCTGGCTGGGTCACTCTGTCTTCTCCTTTACACTCTGGGGAAGAAGAGAACATGCAGAGGAAGAGATGGATCAATAAAGATGATTGATTAAAGGAGAACAATCAGTAGGTTTAAAGAGTTACCTAGCCAGAGAGTCAGAATCAGGATGTTTCTCAGCCAGTGTTTCATGTCTGCAGTGAGAGGGGAGGAGAGAGGAAGAACATTGATACTCTGATGGATCTGGGCCTTCACATCATTGGCCCTTCCTCTTCATCATCTGTTGAGGAACTCTCAACATTTACATCTCATTTACATCTCAGCTGTTTAGCTGATGCTCTTATCCAGAGCAGCTCATAATGAGGAGCTTTAACATGTGAACTTTCTGTTACAACAAAGTCTCTTTAACCAGTTTTCACCCTGCTAGAATTATGAAATCATCATCAGTCTGGAATTTGTATTTGTCTCATCAGTGTTTGTAAAACAAGGACTTCCTTTTGTTTTATTAAGAACAGGAGTAATATTGTAACTTGTCATTAGATTGTGTTGTCAGTGTCCACTTGGTGGCGCTGTTCAGTTAAAGGAGGAGCTGAAGTGAGTAAATCTTCAGAGGAGCTGTCAGGTTTTTGTACAGAGTTTTGGTGTTTCCTGTCACTGTGGGCTGCAGAGCACAGTAGTACACAGCAGAGTCTGTCACTGCAGCAGAGGAGATCTGCAGATCCATTTGGGTTTTATCATCACTCACTTTAGCAGACCATCTAGGAACGGGATCTGATGTCAGTAGTCCTGTTCCTGTGTGTGACATAAGGAACTTTGGTGGCTTTCCTGGATATTGTTGATACCAGAAGAAGTAGTCGAAAGAACCTGAATAGTTGCAGGAGAGAGTAACAGAGTCTCCTTCCAAAGCCAGCATTACATCTTTAAATGGTTTCACTAAATCCTCAGAGGATCCTGAAAAAGACAAAGATATATTTCACTCTGCCACTTGTATTTTATAAACGTGAAAGAGAAACATCTGAGAATATGCAAAACTGAAATGTCATATTTAAAATCTCCTGTTAAATTTCACTCACCAGTGTGAAACATGAAGATGATCATCCAAACTAAGCAGAGCTGCATCATTTCCACTTGTACTGAATGAACAATAGAGAGAACACAGCAGCTCTTCACTTCCAACATGAAGCCTTTCATATTCAGTTGTGGAGCTCCTCCTCTTGCTGTGCTCTGTTTCCATTCAGGCTGATGGAAGCTTTAGAAATGACAGTGATGCTGCAGTCATCATCATCCAAGAAGGTCAGACTGAAGGAGGAATCTGCAGGAAATTCACCTGAAGGAATCTGGACACAAACACCTGTCTGAAACCTCAAACAGATCGGACTGCAAACTACAGTGACCCACAAAGTCTTAATCAGCCATCTGAAGAACTATGCTGCAGGGCCGTGCAGAGACCTTTGGAAGGGCAGGTGCTCAAAGTATAAAAAGGGCACATGGAACAAGAATTTAAATCGGACTCTTCTCATGCTATTGACATAGAAATATATCGTTATGTTTTCCTTGTTGACACACATATGCAGATGCTTCTGTATCAATACATCAGCAAATGAGGTGACGCAAAAAGAAACAGCGAATGCCCAACACTAGCTTTAAAACACTGGGCTGATAACTTACAGGGAACAGTTGCTGTTGAGGGGTTGCTATGGATGCTGCTGTTGTTGTGTTGATGCTGATACTACTGGAGGTGATCTGTGACTACAGATATGAAAACAACTATAGGATATATATATTAGCTGATTAAACAATTATGTGACCATAAAAAGATTGTTGAGTGTTTGGGACCAGCTCACAGTGACTGAGCTGCTGTAATACTGCAGCCTCTACCAAGGCTGACTAATCGGGAGACGCTCACAGAGCTGCACACTAAGCTGCAGGTGGAGGAAATAAGATTCACAAACATTTCATACATTTATCTGAAATCTAACAGGGCCGTTTTTTCTTTACTTTGATGTCAGGAATATTATAAAAGATTAATGTTAGTTAATTTATTTAGATATATGATTAGACATATAGTCAATAAAAATCCAGATGTATCTCAGATTCACAATGTAATATATAAAATCATTATCACAGTTTTGCATACTGTAGACACACAGCAGGCAACACAGACTATAGGTTTGGTATCTTATTTCCTTAGTGAGCCAGTCCCAAACACTCAACAATCTTTACATCTTTTCATGGTCACATAATTGTTTAATCAGCTAATATATATCCTATGTTTGTTTTAACAATTCATACATTTTTCTGAATCTTATAGGGCCATTTCTTCTTCACTCTTTACTTTGATGTCAGGAATATTATTTATTTTACATCGGCACTGACATTTTTATATGTATTTCCAGTTATTGAGTTTTTATTGTAGTTGAGCTGTTGTAAACACTACTGTTGCTGTCAAATGTAAATATATTCAATACTGTTCTGAATTTAATGTTTTTTTTAAAGGGTTGAAGGCTGTAAGTCAGGGGAATAGGCTCAGAATTTTACCAGTGTTGTTATACTTATTTTAAGGCACAAGGCTTTTATTAGTTACTTTAATAATCCTGGTTCAAGTGCAAAGATTTTAGTCAAATTACAAAGATTTTAGTCAAATTACACAGAAAAGATCAGATCTCTCGACGCCCGTAAAGCTTTTCTCCCAAAACAGAGCGAAGTGAACAGAGCACCTTAGTTTATAGTGTAGAAGTAACGTCAGCTGTCGGCGTGTTAGCCGGCAGCTGATGTTACTTCTACAGGAGGCTGACACACACAGCGATAAACACAGCTGTGCTGCTCTCTTTGCAACAATCCACAACAAGCACATTGCAGCAAACTCTTACCGGCGGAGTCGAATGCGTCCTGTAGGCAGAGCTGCTGAAACGATGTCTGAACGGGAGGGCTCGTCACGGATGAGGTCATCAGGTGAAAAGTCATAATGTGGGTTATTTTATTTACTGCGAAATTATTATTAATTTATTTTAATAATAGTTTGATCGGACAGGCCTTGACAAAAGGGCCTTTACAACATTTAAAATAAATAAAATGAAGGAAATTTTGCGTTTGAAAAAAGGGCACTTTGGGCAGCAAAGGGCAAAAGGGCAGGTGCTCAAGCACCCATCGCACCCCCCTCTGCACGTGCCTGCTATGCTGACATCAGTGATGTGGCTCTGGATTGGTTCATCTCTTATCCTTCAGACAGGTTCTTCTCTGCTATGCTTGCAGATGCCTCCTCGTCTTGTGTTCCTGTGTTTTGTGGGGTTCCCCAGGGGCCTATTCTAGGTCCCCTCTTATTTATTATATACGCACTACCCTGGGGCAAATCATGCATTGACATAATGTGGATATATATGTAGATAATATACGTGGATGTTACACAAGCTCTTTTTCCAATAAACCATGGTACCACCAATGTGTCCCATATTCTGTCCTGCCTTACTGAAATAAAGACCTGGGCGTCAAAGTTAAATGAACGCACATCAGAAATAATTAGAATCACAACAACATTAACTTTTGGTCTTTTCTAATAATATTAAACCAGAGGCTGTAACCTGTGTTGTTTTGTCTATGTGCTACGTTTTGATGCTCAGTTGAGGAAACAGAGACATTTAACCAAGATCAGGTCGCTCCTTTCTCCTGCAGATCCAGAAAAGGTCATCCTTGTTTTTATTTTCTCTAAACTCAACTATTATAAAGAACTTTATTCTGGAATCAGCAGTTGGAACATTGAGAGACTGAGCTGATCCAAAACCAGACGTTTAACTTGTTTTAAGAGAAGCAACATAACATCAATCTGCCCTGCAACAAACAGTATCAGTGTGCTGTTAAAGAATCATGTCAATGTTGGATTGATATCAGAGAACCAGAGTTGTGTTCATACCAAGGCACACAGCAGCCAGCAACACTGAGATGAACAGAGGCGTCATATCTGCAGTGTTGAGGAACTGTGAGCTACAGCAAGTATAAAGAAGGCTGTGATCTCTCTGTTTAGTCTTCATCAACACTAAGTTGGTGGATTAGAAGGAGGAGCCTGATCACAGTGACAGGGCTCATTCACAGCCCTGTGTTATTCCCCGACTGACAACTTTACACTCAACACATTTTACTCACTCTCTCCTTTCCTAGTGTGACAGTTAGGATCAATTAGTGAATGTTTTTAATATGGTATCAGCATCATATTAAAGGCCTGTCAGTTTGCCAGCCTGTCCACAGCTTCTCCAGATAAAGAGCTAAAATATGAAGCATGTTCAGAACACAGAAGGATCTCCAAAACCAGCTCGGTGGTGTCGACCATTTCAAACAGGATATTCCATTGAGAGCGACTGGTTAGGAGCTGCTACCACCAGTTTACCACAGAGAAAGTAGAGGCTTCAGCAAACACTCCCTCAATCCCACAAAGGGGCAGTCACGTCCTTTCTAGACTCTTCCAAGAGCTGATTTAGGTGCTTGGATCTCTGGAGCTGCAGCATTACTGACAGTGAAAGCAGAGATGTTTGTGTTAATTATGGTAGGGCATCTCCCCTCTAACAAATGAAGGCAGTCTGTGCAAACATGGAGCTTATTCTGTCTCCAAACACTGGTGTGAAACTGGTCATGACTCAGGCTTTGGAGTGAAACATTAAGGTGTTTGTCCATCTTGTCTGGATGTGAAAGTGCAGTGGGACTCTGGCCGACGTTACATACCAGCTTATTATTACAAGTCATCAAACTTACAGTCCATAATTTATTGTGCTGAAGTCAGATGTATTTGAACTTTTCCTTTAGTGAGTCTTCTGAAGTAAAGAATCGAGTCAAAACGTCTTTAAGTATTTTATTCTTTGCAAATGGTCAAACAAACATACAGAGTGCAACCAGTAAAGTCTTTCCCTTCCCTCAACTCTGGTTTATATAGCATAGAGCATATTTGCCCTAAATGGTCGGTTTCATCTCTTTTATTCGATTTAGCATGAAATCCATTTATGAAATTGTCCCCTAGATGTTTTATCTTTCTTAGTTGTAAATTTTATAACTGACAGAAGGATTTTAAGAGCTGTTTTCCACTCAGTTCTGGCTTTACTCCGACAAATCCCTGTTTAATCTGTAGTTTGTCTACGTACCTCTACCTTCAGCTCTGAAAATGACACTAATGCTGCCGTCCAGTGGTGGACAGTAATTCAGTGCATTTACTCAACTTATTTATTTTATTCATGTACTAATTTGATTTTCTGTTCATGCCACTTTTTGTGTCTCCACCAAACTCAGATGGAGATATTGTCTTTTCTTCACTACAACAGCTTTAGTTGCTTTACAAATTAAGCATTTCAAAACATGTGAAGAGTTTCTAAAATATGATATTTTGTTATGAATTTAATTGCCCGACAGTTTACTCACAGCTGAAACAATTAGTCGGTTGACAAAAAAAATATTGGCAACTGTTTTGATCATTGAAGTCATTTTTCATGCCCAAACAGTTCATCGTTCCAGCTTTACAAATTAATTATTTAAAATAGTTGAATGTAGTGTTAAAAATGTGAAGGTTTGGACTGACATGAACAATTTCAGGCCAATCTGTAATCTCCCTGTTGTTTCAAAAATCTTGAAATAATTAGTCAATCATATTTCAACTTGAATACCATTTGAAATGAAATGCACTCCTGTTTCCAGTCAGTGCATACTACAGTAACCTCCACTTTAAAAGCTATGTTTGACTTCAAAGAGGCTATAGATAACAAACTTAGCTGTGTATCATTGTTCATAGACCTTACAGAGGCCTTCGGTACTGTGGACCATCCATCACTTGTTAATACTCTGCTGAGAGCTGGCACTGGATGCAAAGCAGCTAAATGGTTCCACAGTTACCTGACCAATAATTCACAAATTAAACATGGCAACGACATGTCAAATCCAGTCCTTGTTACGAAAAGTGTTCCACAAGGATCAGTTTTGGGACCCTTGCTTTTCCCAGGTTACATTAATAATATTTGTGATAAGTTTAAATTCTGTAAGGATCATCTGTATGCAGATGACACAGTTCTGTACTCCTGTGCTCCCACAGCAGAGTTGGCCTTTTTAAATGTGCAGGCAGATTTTGATACCCTGCAATATGCTCTATCAGATTTGAAGTTCCTTTTAAATTCGCACAAAACTAAAATTATGATTTTTGCCACTGGGCGATCAAAGGTACTGCCCCTCTCCATCACAACTGGATGGAGTCTGTATCCAGTCTGTTGATAATTACAAATATCTGGGAATCTGGTTGGACAAAAACCCACATTTTAAATTCCATCTTGATTATCTTGCAGAGAAATTAAAATTCACGCCGGCTTTTCTGTATAGTCCTATATATAAGTCTTGTTTCTCCGTGGCTTCACAAACACGCTTAGTTGCTGGCCTTTTTCTGTCACAGATTGATTATTGGGACACTACCTAGCGGTTTGCCTCTCTGTCCACCTTGTCCAAACTTGACCCCCTTTATCACTCAACTCTCAGATATGTCACTAACTCTAGTTTCAGGACACATCATTGTATATTGGACAGACTGGAAGGATGCTCTTCCCTTCACTTGGGAAGATAATTTCGGGTAAACTTCCAAATTATTTAAACAGGGCATTTTTAACTTTGCAAAGCAGGCACAATATCTAGTCACATAATTGGCTACAGTTCAAAGTGCCTGCTATCAGAACAGAGGCTGGAAAGCTAAGCCTGTTCTATTATGGCCCTTGGTCTTGGAATGATGTGCAGACCAAGCTTAAACTTCAATCCCTCATCTCCCTACATGATTTTAAACATAGATTAAAAAAGGTCGTCACTGCTAACTGCAGCTGCTTTGCCAATTCTATTACCACTTAATTCCTTTATAAATCTATGACCTAATGTTGTTGTCTTTTTGTGAACAGTTCTATGTAGGGTATTATGTTATACCTAATGTTGTGTTGTTGCCCTCTGACTTGGTTTAGTGCAAAATGTTGTTTTTAACACTTGTGCTGTGTTTTTCTGTTGTACCTAATGATGGTGTTGTGATTGGTTCTTATTGTTGACTGGTTATCTGTTAGATTCTGCTATCTGATCCTGTCCTGACTAGGTCTCACTTGTAAAAGATGTTTTATCCTCAATGTGACTTCCTAGTTAAATGAAGGTTAAACAAAAAAATAAATGTTGGCGGGACAGAACAGTAATTTAAAGGTGCCACTTTGGGCTCTGGGTAACTGTGACGACAGTTCTCACTATTTTAATTTTTTTTTTTTTTTACAATTAGTTGATTGATGGAGAGAAAACGATCAGCATATTAATTAATAATGAAAATAATTACTGTCAAAATCCTGATTTGCATGAGGAATAATAAACATAGAGTTTTGGTGTTTCCTGTCACTGTGGGCTGAGATCTGCAGATGAAACTCGTTTGTAGTTTTGTCATGTGTAAAAGAAAACCGTGCTTTCTCTGAATAATCCTGTGATGAGAAACTGTGGAGATGAACTGGAAGAGTCTCCTTCCAAAGCCAGCATTACATCTTTAAATGGTTTCACTAAATCCTCAGAGGATCCTGAAAAAGACAAAGATATATTTCACTCTGACATTTATATTTCTTTATTACATTTATATAATCTTGCTTTAGCATATAAAAGGCATTCAAAATATATTTTCATGTCTGTCATCTCCTTTACATCTTGTTACATCCTGAACTCCCACTACCCATAATGCTCATGTGAATCCTGCCCCAGTGTTTCATTAGCAGCTGTAACCACAGGGACTCTGATAAAACAGGAATTAGCAGAATCCATCTGATATGAAGCTGTGGTTTGAATACCACTTCCCTCCTCTTTGAAGAGTAGTCAGATATCTGGGTTCAGGTTTTTGTACAGCCTCTTCTACACTTTGTATCACTGTGTTTCTAGAGCACAGTAGTAGAGAGCTGAGTCTGCCAGGGTTAGCTCTGTGATGGTCAGTTTGGTTGATGTTGGTGATGTTTGAGATTCATATCGTTCATCAGGAATATGTTCATCATCACTCCATGATTTTGCTCCTTTCCAGAGTATAAACTGAGGAGCCTGAAGGTCAGAATGATGTCTGTACCAGTGAAGATGTACGCCAGTTGCTGTTGTCTGATAGTTACATGTGAGTGTGACAGATTCTCCTTCTGTTTCACTGACTTCCTCTCCTTCAGGAGAGATTGTGTCTCCAGCTATTAGTCCTGGAAAAAGTAGAGAAAATGAAGCCATCAGACTAACATTGTTCATGAGGCTGAGAGGAGAAGACAGTGGAAAATGTCAGCTGTACAGTGTTACTCTGTGGACACAAACAGCTCAGCTGTTCACAGATTTCTGCTCTGAACTCCAGTTTCCATAAATCTTTAGAAAAGAATAAAAACATGTTGTGCTTTCTATCTTACCAAAGAAAAGAGCAGCAAGAATAATCCCCAGCCAATGTTCCATCTCTACAACAAGGTTTAAATCAACAGGAGAAACTAGCTGATGTTCAACATTCAGTCTGAGAATTGTTCTCTTCACAGCAGCAGTTATTATTGACAGAATGGTTGAACACAGTGCAGAAGTAGTGCACCGCCTACTTGATAATGTGGCTCAGCTTGGATTAAAAGCAGCTACAGTGTCATCTAGTGGCCAATCAGAATCAGACCACAGAAGAAGAAAAGATGCCACTGAAACTTCAAACTAGTCCAGCAGCAATAGATATTCTGGAGCTCAAAGGAATATTGATGTAAACAATACTTTATCTACATAGTTAACATCACTCTCCTTATCACCATCAGTATGTCAGAGATATAAACACTCTCCTTCATTTGTCTTCATTATTTATGCCTCATTTTTCTTCAGTGTTTTATCATCAGTGCAAAGAATCCAGCCTGTATCATCACACTGAAGTTTAACAGTGTGTGACTCCCTCTAGTGGACGTTGTGGAGTATTCTGTTGTCTTTGCTCCAAAGGTTTTTGTACAGAGTTTTGGTGTTTCCTGTCACTGTGGGCTGCAGAGCACAGTAGTACACAGCAGAGTCTGTCACTGCAGCAGAGGAGATCTGCAGATCCAGATGCTTTTCTTCAGACAGTTTAGTAGAGAACTTTCTGTCTGATTTCAGAGACTCTGCTGGTCTTGTAGAGTTGAGCCCTGAGATGTACATGAGAAACTGTGGTGGTTTTCCTGGATACTGTCGATACCAGAAGAAATGATCACTAGTTGACAGTTTGGAGTATTTGTAGGACAGAGTAACAGAGCTGTCTTCTAAAGCGAACTCTTCATTTCTGACTGGAGTGAGTTCTTCACAGCTGACACCTGAAGGAAAAAATAACTCTGTAACTTTACAATCTAAAGGTTTCTATCAGTGAAGCTCTCTTAATGTTGATGATCTCACCTACCTCTTATTGTGAGCAGAAACAAAGTCACAAACAGACTGAAGTTCACTGACAGCATCTTAAAGAGAAAGACAATCTGTCTGGTTTTGGATCAAACACCATTGTGAAAGTTTGTGTCTTTTCTGTCCTTGAGTCCCAGTTTGGCTCCTCCCTTAATCCCTCCCTCCTTCCTCTCACAACTCTGACAAATAGTGAGTTTGTCTCTGCTGTGGTGCTGTTATTCACTAAATGACATCATTTCGATCAGGTAACAAGTAGCTGATAAGGTAACACTGATTGAGTCTTGACAGAACATGTGAAGGTCCTTACTGAGGTCAATCTTTATGCAGACGATATTACTGTTACTAGTGCTAGCAGTTTTAACATCCACACCGCTGCCAATAACCTAAGATCATAGTTGCCTCTTCAACTTTTCCTTGTATTGACAATAACACCAGGAGTTGTAAGAGATTGAACAGAAGAGCAGAATTAAGTTGTAAAAAGACTAAATTGCATGTCTGCTATTTGTATATGAAAGACCTTCTGACTTCTTACAATAAAGAAATGAGAGACACCAGAGCCAACTGCTTCTCTAACCTAATCACTGGTAACAAGCATGATCCTAGATGCCTGTATAGACAGACTTTTAGATCAGACAGTCTTTTCAACCCTGCTCCCCCCTGCTTTAACAGCCTCTTCAAATACAGACTGTTAACCTAATGATATAATGTCAGTGACTTTTTCAAAGCAGAAAGTCACTGACAATCAGGTCTAACACCTCCTACCTGTTGTTGCTGATATTTCTGATCACCCTGGCTGTCCTGAACTGCTCAGCCGTTTTCAGCTAATTTCTCTTCCTGAACTCATCGATACTGTCTCTCACACGCTTTACTCTTCAAGCCCTCTTGACATCTTAACCACCTCACTCCTGCAAAAGCTTATGAGTGACATCGGCCGTAGTTTACTTATTATTATTAATTGTGCCATTCCTGTAATATCCTTAATTATTTTAAGCAAGCCAGCATTCAGCCTTTAATAAAAATCCTAACCTTGATTGCTTCCACAGAATTATAGGCCCATTTCTAAGCTTGTTTTCATACTTTAGACAACTTTACACTCAACACATTTTACTCACTCTCTCCTTTCCTAGTGTGACAATTAGGATCAGTGAATGTTTTTAATATGGTATCAGCATCATATTAAGGCCTGTCAGTTTGCCAGCCTGTCCACAGCTTCTCCAGATAAAGGGCTAAAATATGAAGCATGTTCAGAACACAGAAGGATCTCCAAAACCAGCTCGGTGGTGTCGACCATTTCAAACAGGATATTCCACTGAGAGCGACTGGTTAGGAGCTGCTACCACCAGTTTACCACAGTGAAAGTAGAGGCTTCAGCAAACACTCCCTCAATCCCACAAAGGGGCAGTCACGTCCTTTCTAGACTCTTCCAAGAGCTGATTTAGGTGCTTGGATCTCTGGAGCTGCAGCATTACTGACAGTGAAAGCAGAGATGTTTGTGTTAATGATGGTTGGACATCTCCCCCTCTAACAAATGAAGGCAGTCTGTGCAAACATGGAGCTTATTCTGTCTCCAAACACTGGTGTGAAACTGGTCATGACTCAGGCTTTGGAGTGAAACATTAAGGGGTTTGTCCATCCTTGTCTGGATGTGAAAGTGCAGTGGGACTCTGGCCGACGTTACATACCAGCTTATTATTACAAGTCATCAAACTTACAGTCCATAATTTATTGTACTGAAGTCAGATGTATTTGAACTTTTCCTTTAATGAGTTTTCTGAAGTAAAGGATCGAGTCAAAACGTCTTTAAGTATTTTATTCTTTGCAAAGGGTCAAACAAACATACAGAGTGCAACTAGTAAAGTCTTTCCTTTCCCTCAACTCTGGTTTATATAGCATAGAGCATATCTGCCCTAAATGGTCGGTTTCATCTCTTTTATTTGATTTAGCAGGAAATCCATTTATGAAATTGTCCCCTAGATGTTTTATCTTTTCCAGTTGTAAATTTTATAACTGGGAGAAGGATTTTAAGAGCTGTTTTGCACTCAGTTCTGGCTTTACTCCGACATATCCCTGTTTAATCTAACCCTTTACTCAACTTATTTATTTTATTCATGTACTAATTTGAGTATTTTCTGTTCATGCCACTTTTTGTGTCTCCACCAAACTCAGATGGAGATATTGTTGTTTTGTCTTCAGTACAAATTAAGCATTTCAAAACATATGAAGAGTTTCTAAAATATGATATTTTGTAATGAATTTAATTGCCCAACAGTTTACTCAAGCACAGCTGAAATAATTAGTTGGTTGACAAAAAAAAATATTGGCAACTGTTTTGATCATTGAAGTAATTTTTCATGCCAACAGTTTATCGTTCCAGTTTTAAAAATTAATTATTTAAAACAATGAATGTAGTGTTAAAAATGTGAAGGTTTGGACTGACATGAACAATTTCAGGCCAATCTGTAATGTCCCTGTTGTTTCAAAAATCTTGAAATCATTCAAGTTTCTATCATGTAAATGCAAATGTAAATGCTCCGTACTTGTGTAGCGTCTTGCTAGTCTTTTCGACCACTCAAAGCGCTTTTACACTACATCTGCATTCACCTTCCACTCACATTTGTACACTGAGCCTAAGTGCTCAAACAGAAACTAACATTCACACACATTAATACACTGGCGTAACAGCCGCCAGGGGCAATTCGGGGTTCAGTGTCTTGCCCAAGGACACTTCAAAATGCATTCAATGACTACTTTCTCCAAAAAACATGAATTCTTTTCCCATTACTTCTTACCACCTGCAAAACTCTATATATTTGCAGCACATTTTTAAACGCTAACACACTGTGTCCAAAACTCTTAAAACCCCATTCAAAACAGAATAATTGCAAATTTCCTGAATTTTTGCTGTAGCTGGACAAATATATATATATATATATATATATATATGTATATGTATATGTATATATATATATATATATATATATATGTATATGTATATATATATATATATATATATATGTATATATATATATATATATATATATATATATATATATATATACATGTTTACAATGTGGCTTTTACTGTAAAACTGCAAACTGAGTGTAAAGCAAGAAATGTGCTTATATTTTAGCAGAATTGGTTGAAGGGGTTGGTACATCAATGACAGACTGTGGTCACTGGGTCTCAGGTACCATTGTTAACTACTGAAACAACTGAAAAAAACGTGTATTGCAGCACTGAAATGTCAGGAACTTCTTTTTTTCACAAGTAAATTACTGAATGTCTTTCTGATTCATTCTTGTAACAAACTGTAGTACAGTCGATAAAGTGAAAATATGTTTCAGGTTTCTTCCATTTTTTCTCGCTTTGGTACATTTGCAAAACTATTTTTATTGGTAAACTCTGGCTAAACCTTTGATGACAATGATTGAAAATGCACAAGGCTGTACTTTTTCTGTTTGGCATAGATCAATGTCAACAGTACAGAGTTAGGATTCACAGTTACACTTTTACTGTATGCACTGTCATTTGTTGCAGATTATGACGTGTTCAACCATTTTGCATGTAGTAACTTACGCAATGAACATATGACTAGATGTTTTGGGGGGTAAGACCTCTCAACAAAGAACCAGTATCCTGTAATACATTGTGATCAACATGAAATGTAGTAAGCAATTGATAATGTAGGAAACAACAGACAAATGTACATAATAATTTGCATAAATGTGTTAAAGCATGTGCAATTTACAATTTCTCAAAAGACTGAGAAATTGCTTTTACATATGATGTTCATAAGCGACTAGATGATGTGGAGGCTGAACAAGTAGAATTTCAATTCTGATCTGAGAAATGTATCAAAGTGACTGAAAACAAATGTATTCTATAATGAAATACTGATTTCTATGAAAATAGCAGTCCCATTTCAAGGATAAACGTTCAACAAATGTACGTCATGCTTCCTGTTAGTGTTTTGTAGGTCAGTGTGTGATGAGTGACAGTGGATGCTTTCTGAGCGGGTATTGCTGCCAGCGTTTTGGATGAACGAGTTTATTTTGAGGCTTATATGAAGTGTTTTGGAGGTTTGAGTGACTTTTGGAGGTGAGATTAACTGTTTGGCCAAGATGCATGTTGGTAATGCTGACTGTGTGAAGAGCTTTGGAAAAATGGCTTCAGTTTTGACCATTGCATCTTAGCAACAGAAAAAAAATGTGACAGTGTGTGACTCCCTCTAGTGGACGTTGTGGAGTATTCTGTTGTCTTTGCTCCAAAGGTTTTTGTACAGACTTTTGGTGTTTCCTGTCACTGTGGGCCGCAGAGCACAGTAGTAGAGACCTGTGTCTGCCAGGGTTAGCTCTCTGATGGTCAGTTCAGTTGAAGTTGTTGATGTTTGAGATTCATATCGTTTAACAGGAATATTTTCATATGTGTTCCCTTTTGCTCCTTTCCAGAGTATAAACTGAGGTTCCTGAAAGTGAGAATTATTTATGTACCAGTGAAGGTACACATAGTCTGATGTTGTCTGATAGTTACATGTGAGTGTAACAGATTCTCCTTCTCTTTCACTGACTTCCTCTCGTACAGGAGAGATTGTGTCTCCAGCTATTAGTCCTGGAAAAAGTAGAGAAAATGAAGCCATCAGACTAACATTGTTCATGAGGCTGAGAGGAGAAGACAGTGGAAAATGTCAGCTGTACAGTGTTACTCTGTGGACACAAACAGCTCAGTACAGTAAAGTAGAACTAAAGTAGAGCTTTCAGAGGAAAGGAATTAAAGTAATGAAGTACATGTCGTGTATATCTGGTTAATCCAGCAGGTTAATGAGCCTTTCATCTGTGTTCCAACACTCACCTATGAAGTGAGAGCAAAGTAAAAAGAGGTAAAGCAACATGTCTTTGGAGTTGTTAAAGCCAGACAGACAGCAGATGAGCAATGTTCTTCCACTGCAGTAGAATGAAGAAACTAAACAGCCTCTCTGCTGCACAGCCCTTCTCCTCAACATCAAGCTGATTGTGCTTTTAGTTCCTCAAACATTTCTGCTCTGGAGACACAAAGAATCTCATTGGTTGAGTTGGACTTCAGTGGGCCAAAGAATCCCCTTTTTAGAGATTGTCTGTCTACCAAAGTTCAGTTCAGCCAGTGAGATTATTTGTGAACTGAACTGTGCCTGTGTCCACCTGAAGAGATGGACTCAGGCAGGGTAAGGTTGGACACAGGACACATCTATTGTGATCACTGACTGTGCTCGAGCTCTGAACTCAGGCAGAAAATCCATTGTGCTCCGCGAGAGGGAGCTTTTTTTTTTTTCAAAACAGCAAGTCGTATGTAGTGATGATGTAAACATGTGCAGGCCAGAGAGGGAGGGGGGACGTTTGTGCTCAGGTAAGGGACAAGGCAACACGGCCATAATCTCCGACCTTGTCTTTGTTGGATGACCTGTGGTCAGTGACTTGGACCCTTTCCCAGTCAATGCTGTGACTGATTGTTATCTGGTGTTCTCAGACAGTTGATGTCTGTTTGATACAGCAGTGATAAAAGTGATTTCATTTTATACCTACTGTATTTTAATGGAATTTATCAACATATATTGTCAGAAACACAACAGAAATTGATGTTTGAAGATAAGTTGATCCAGCTGAAAAATGTGATGTTTATGGAGATACTTCATATTATGGCATTTGTTCAAGCTTGTATTTGTTTATTGTGTTTTATCTTTAATGATTGATTTTTTTGTTGCTTCCATCGCCACTCCAACAAATGTAGACTGTTTTCAAACCATTGAAGTTTGTAGGACAGAGTAACAGAGCTGTCTTCTAAAGCGAACTCTTCATTCCTGACTGCAGTGAGTTCTTCACAGCTGACACCTGAAGGAAAAAATAACTCTGTAACTTTACAATCTAAAGGTTTCTATCAGTGAAGCTCTCTTAATGTTGATGATCTCACCTACCTCTTATTGTGAGCAGAAACAAAGTCACAAACAGACTGAAGTTCACTGACAGCATCTTAAAGAGAAAGAGAATCTGTCTGGTTTTGGATCAAACACCATTGTGAAAGTTTGTGTCTTTTCTGTCCTTGAGTCCCAGTTTGGCTCCTCCCTTAATCCCTCCCTCCTTCCTCTCACAACTCTGACAAATACTTTGTCTCTGCTGTGGTGCTGTGATTCACTAAATGACATCATTTCCATCAGGTAACAAGTAGCTGATAAGGTAATACTGACAGACTCTTGACGGAACAGTCAATCTTTACACAGACGATATACTACTATTTCTAGTATCTACTTCTGATTCTGTTCCTGTCTGTTGCCTTATGATCTATTTCTATATCTGAAATAGACGCCAGATTTGTACATTGCTGTTCTGGCCTTTCATCTTTTGCTGTTTAAGTTATAATTGCAGTTTTAATATTCATTTCTTACAACAAACAAATGACAGACACCAGAGCCAACTACTTTTCTAACCTAGTCACCGGTAACAAGCATTATCCTACATTCCTGTTTAAAACCATTAGACAGACTTATCAACCCTGCTCCCCCCTGCCTTACCAGCCTCTTCAAATGATGACTGTGAACTCTTTTTACTATCTTTTTTCTAAGCAAAAAGTCACTGAATTAGGTCTAACAGCTACTACCACTGTTGTTGCTGATATTTCTGATCACCCATTTCTGATACTGTCTCTCACACGCTTTCCTCTTCAACCCCTCTTGACATCTTAACCACCTCACTCCCTTAAAACGTTATTTTACATTTGTCTGACGCAGGGGCGTAGAAGCGCATTTGAACCTGGGGGGGGACGCCGAAATGCTAGGGATTTTTTTTTATTAAAATAAAGCACTTAAAAGCTCATTTCTAATGACTTTTGAAAACAGAATGTACTTGTGTGTGTGGCTGAAAAGAGGGTCTTTGCAGTGAGAGAAGATGGAGAAAACTCGAAGAGAGAGAGGGTCAGAGAGACGGAGTATAATATAACAAGAACAAAACTGACTACATACCATAGAAACATGGAATAGCTGCTAGTTAATATAGCTGACACAGAACACATGTATTTAGTTATCCTGATGTTACACCTGTAAGCTGTCTGTGATATTTCCTGTGTCTCACTTGGCCCTGACTCTCTCTGCAACAAATGTTTGTGAACACAGAATTGTCTTTGAACTTTCAACTCTGAAGACATGCTGGTCTGACAAAGTATGTTACTATGTGAGTTTTAGAATATACAGTATGTCTATTAGATATCCAAACAACTTACAAGCTCATCCTCCTCAGTTTGTTCTACTCCTGCTCCTGTGACCTCTGACCTCTTCCTCTTAAAATCCTGCAGGATGCTCATCTCTGTGTGAAAATTGAATACTAATTGTTTATGGACACGTAGCAGAGACACATTCACACCTCAGGACACACGTTTTTTTAAAATTTGGCCCATGAGTCTGTCCCTGGTCAGCCCACTCTGCAGACAAAGCAAAGGCTCTCTGGGTCTTTAGAGACCTTTATTCCTGCATTCTTGAGAATTTTGCAAGTAGAGTACATAACTAAATGAGCCTTTAAAATACACTTCAAAACCAGAAACATCTCTCTTACTCTCCTAAAGTAAAGTAATTACTTTAGCTGAGCTCTTGAGTAGATAACTAAATAAGCCATATCATCATCAATCTGACCATAAACTGGTGCTTTAACTCCGTTCTGCCCCCATCGCAGCTGTCTGTCTCATGCCCATCATGTCAGTACTACTATTGGTGCCGGTGGCAGGTAGAGTACTTAAAATCTTTACTCAAGAAAAAGTACAATTACTCCCATAAAAAGTTAGAGAAAAAATGACAAACATACTCAAGTAAAAGCAGAATATTATTTAATCTCCTGTTCATCAGGTTAAAAACAGCTGCCACATGGTTATTTATAGGGAATGCAATTTACTGGTTGATTATCTTTAGCTATTATAGAATCATTTTCCTTTTCAAATCTCTATGAAGGTGTTGATAAGATCACTTTAAAATATCAGCTTGCTGCCCAGCTACTATTGTATCTTTTATTATGGACATGTAGCCAACCAAACCTCTTGCTTTGGAGCAGCTCAGGCTGCCAAAACAATCTGATTATTCACCTAAATAATCTTTACAACACAGATAATTATTGTGGCAGACGGGAGCAACTCGTTGCAGACAGAGGAAGCTGTGCGTCATGCGTAAAACCCAACAGGACTGTTTTATCCACCATATTCTCTCTCTCTCTCTATCTGCATCTCAAAAATGATTGTTTCCTGAATAAATAACAGCTGGTAGCTACTGAGTGAAAGCCAAGATTAGTTTCACCGGTGACATTCTGCATCGATATTGACTGCCAGCTATATACAACGTGCTAGCCTCGAAAATCCAGCGGCATTCTAACATTAACTTAGCTCTCCTTATTAGCTCGGCTCCCTGCATGCTGGCTAATAACTTTTTAAGCTGGGTCTCCGACACTGACAGCGCTGTGTTGGACAGATTCGTGTAGCGGAGCTCCAGGAGGGAGAGAGAGCGAAAGAGATACGGTGAGCGAGAGAGAGGAGAGGGACGGGTGACAGGACGTGCTGAGCTCCGGCGCTCTGCAATCAAATATGATTTTAAATAGGCTTAGTAAAAAAAAATCGCAAATCAATCTGTGGCGGTCAGTATTGATATTGTGGCCGCCACAAATAAATGAACGTATGGGAAACACTGGATCATCTGACTTAGATGTTACAGTGTGAAGTCTGCCTTTGCTCTGCAGAGACTAAAGACGCTTTTAATGCGCCGTTAATGGAAAGTGAAAGTTTTATTTGTTAAAGAGCGACGCAGGCAGCTTTCCAACACGGCCAGCAGTGCCATGTGTGCGCTCACTGATTTTCAGTTATATTATTAGAACAATAAAACCTTAAACTGAAAAAGCATTTGCCTGATTTTCTAAATGTTTGCATCTTTCCAGCTCTGACTGTGATGAGCCCCGACACCAGGCGCTCTTCTGCGTAACAGCGCACGCAGACTGGATCATTTCGGTTAATGAAGCAAAATGCAGATTACAGACGGTTAAGTTATAAAAGGTATGAATGGAAAATGTAGCGAAATTGAAGTAGATTACTGACCTATAGAAAACTGGAGTAAAGAGTATAAAGGTGCAGTTTTTAAAAGGTGTGAACGTGAAAAGGTTCTATACTTTTTAAATTTTATTTATTTAGTTTGCAAATTTGTGTTATTTGTAACAAGTTACTATCCCTGCAGCAGAAGTCCTCACTACTGTCTTCAGGTAGGCTGTAAGTAACAGCCGCACAAAATAAATGTAATATTGAGGCACTTTGCTGCAACCGCCTCAAGCGAACTCTTTTGTTTCTCCCTTTTTCAGCACCACCTTTGCCTTCTGTTGCGTGTTTTCTATCGACCTACACGATTTCTGTCGCGTTTCACCCGTTTATTTAGTCTATTTCTGATGCGGAGTGCGTGATTGATTGATTGACTTGAGCCAACTCCGAAGTCGCTGGGAAAAAAAGTGAGGGGGACAAAACATAGATTTTGAAATGTGGGGGGGACATGGACGCTTTTATCCAAAGCGACTTACAATTGCTATATACAGGGCCGGCACTAGCCATTTGGGTGCCCTAAGCACAAATGCTTGGTGGTGCCCCACCCAACCATCAATAACCATCATACAAAATTATTGCACACACACATTTTATACAGGCCTATGTGTCACTGGAACATTTAAAATTCAAAACTCTATTTTACCTTTAAAAAAGAGGTCTGATGAGGCACAATATAATAATTCTGTACATAATTTGTAGGGCTGGGAAGATATTAATCGCATCCAAAATAAAAGTTTGTCTCTACATGAATGATATATAAAAATAAATATACATTTGCATGTATGTATTTAAGAAATATTTGTTATTTATATATAAAATATTTACATTTATATATAATGGTATAGTCTAGATTTTTCTAGTGAGTATACTGTGATTTTTACATCCCAGCCTCAAACTCACCCATTCCAGAGCGACATCCCATGAGCACCACTACACTCACTAATACTTACAGTATGCATGTACATGTAATAGAGAGCACTCTGAAGGACTGCTTAAGCTATGTGTTATCAACAACGCAAAGACTTTAACATCCAATGACAGTTACAGGTGGGAAAGGGCGTCACTTTGTGTTCAGAT
Source organism: Lepomis macrochirus (assembly GCA_024633595.2). Lineage (NCBI taxonomy): Eukaryota > Metazoa > Chordata > Actinopteri > Centrarchiformes > Centrarchidae > Lepomis > Lepomis macrochirus. The sequence goes on along the minus strand of JALXJV020000012.1, from coordinate 4,477,155 downwards.
GTGGTGGGGACGTGTTTAGGGTTCAGATTAGAGTTGCAACAAAACATTTAGCATATGAGATCTGATAATCCAGAATATTGGGATATTTCAATAGTATGTTAAAAATATTCATTGATGAATACCCGATTGGGGGGGTCTGGGGGTCCTCCCCCCACAAGATTTTGAGCATTAAACATTTAATTTCCTGCATTCTGGAGACATTTTCTGCACCAATTTATGGTGGAAATGTCTAATGTTTAGTGTTAATCACCATCTAACTCAGCTACATTTAGCCTTAGATGTTACATGAATCTTGTTTTATCAGCTGCTAATTTTCAATGCACATTTCACAGAGCAAGATGCAACTATTATTAACAATAATGGAAAGCTGAGGCTTTTCAGTAGCAGTAATAACAATGAACACAGGCCAGGTGTGCAGTTCTATCACCAAAACTCATTCATACAGAATCTTTACACTGAGGACACCAAAAGGGTCCACATCCCCTCAAGCTCACTTATCTTCCAAAAACCATTGTCAAACGTAAGTTATGTACTTTATCAGCTTAAAAGCATGAGCCAGCATCCAGGACCTGCTACACACACACACACACACACACACACACACACTAAGGTTAGTTAACTAGATTCAAACCAATAGACCAATAATGCTGTCACAGTTCCGTTACTGATAGCGTTAATGATATCACAGGCCTATATGCTATTTTCACTCACCAGGTAACGTTACGATAACGTCAGCATCATCTGGCTCGTTTTTGCGTTTCAGTAACTTTAACGTTCCTGTCATGGTGTCACCCGGAGCGGCAGCAGCTTCTGCAGGCTTACGAAAACACTAAAAGAGTGTAGTTTGAGTTTGCTCGCGTTTCACATCTCCTTCAGTGACTCACATTAGTTAATTTCAAACTTGCGCAGAGTGACCGCCACACAGCTGTTTGGTAGCTGACGTCAGATCCCGGTCACAGGCCACGGAAGCCGCAAACGTCAGTTGAGCTTCACAACACAAACGGGGGGAATGTATGAATGAACGTGTGGAAGTTCTGCCACAAAACGATGTTGTTACGTATCATCTCGCTATTTTAAGTGGGTATACTCAAATCTAAAATCGAGGCCATGTCTGATGTCGATCAGGTGTCTGCCAAATTTGACACTGATTGAGGAACAGACCACTGGCAGGTGGGGAAGGGGGGGGGGGGCACCAGAGGGAGACTCGCACAGGAGATTCACCTTTTTCTCGACTAATTTGGTCTAGGCCTATATTACTTTTGTATTGCTTTTGTATATTAACATGCTTTAGATGCTTTAGACATATTTTATTTGTTATTTATAGTAGTTGCCTATTGTGATGATTTTTCACCACCCAGATTTTTTGGTGCCCCCCCCAAGGACTTGGTGCCCTACGCGCAGTGCGTGATGTGCGTGTGCGGAGCGCCGGGCCTGGCTATATATGTCAGAGGTCGCACGTCTCTGGAGCATCTAGGGGTTAAGTGTCTTGCTCAGGGACTCAGAGGTGTTTCACAGTGGATTCTCTCACACCAAAGGCATGTGTCTTATCCACTGCTCCATCTCCACCCCCCCATGTGGGTGACAAGATCCCTGACTTTGTGCAAATGTAGAAGGAGAATTGATGCTGTTTGAAGGCAAAGGCTGGTCTACAACAAATCCAGACTGTTTCATAAATCAGCAAATTTAACAGTGTGTGACTCCCTCTAGTGGACGCTGTGGAATATTCTGTTGTCTTTGCTCCAAAGGTTTTTGTACAGAGTTTTGGTGTTTCCTGTCACTGTGGGCTGCAGAGCACAGTAGTACACAGCAGAGTCATTCACTGCAGCAGAGGAGATGGTCATATTTATCTGCTTTTGCTCCACTTTAATCTTTAGTCCAGTTTTTTGATTATTTCCTATATTTCCTGAAGCAGAGTGTGAGATGAGGAACTCTGGTGGTTTTCCTGGATATTGTTGATACCAGAAGAAATAATCACCAGTTGACAGTTTGGGGTATTTGTAGGACAGAGTCACAGAGCTGCCTCCTAAAGTGAACTCTTCATTCCTGACTGCAGTGAGTTCTTCACAGCTGACACCTGAAGGAAGAGATAACTCTGTTATTTCATGTTGTAAAAGACTCAACAAATGAATCCCATCCAGAAAAGTTAGTAATGAAACTTTCTCAGCAGGATCTCACATACCTGTTAGAATGGATAGTAACAGTAGAGAAAGTACATAATAGTCCAATGACAGCATGTTGAATAAAGGGAATGTTTCTGCTTTGTGTATTGAACTCTGCTGAATATGGAAGTTCCTCTCTCTTCTATAGTTCACTAACAGCTTAGCTCCTCCCTCACAATGGTGTGAAGTGAGACCCAGGCAGGTCACACTAGAAGGAAGCCAACCTGAAGATCTGCTCTTTATTCTGGGAACATGGAGGACATTTTTTTCTCTTCTTTGTTACTGTGGAGAAATCGTGATATTAATATTTTATATATTAAATCAGCCCTAGCAGGGATCAGAAGCTATCATGTCTTAGGGTGTACTCACACTAGATGATCTGTACTGAGCACGAGCCTGTTTAACCCCCAAAGTCCAGTTTGGTTACCTAGTATGGGCACGGTACCCTGAACTGTGCCTGTGTCCACCTGAAGAGATGGACTCAGGCAGGGTAAGGTTGGACACAGGACACATCTAATGTGATCACTAACTGTGCTCGAGCTCTGAACTCAGACAGAAAATCCATTGTGCTCATGAGAGGGAGCTTTTTTTTTCAAAACAGCAAGTCGTATGTAGTGATGATGTAAACATGTGCAGGCCAGAGAGGAGGGGGGACGTTTGTGCTCAGGTAAGGGACAAGGCAACACAGCCATAATCTCCGACCTTGTCTTTGTTGGATGACCTGTGGTCAGTGACTTGGACCCTTTCCCAGTCAATGCTGTGACTGATTGTTATCTGGTGTTCTCAGACAGTTGATGTCTGTTTCTGCCACAGGTGTCATTTACACTGGGGACGCTGGGGACATGTCCCCATCACTTTTTGGAAGGGCTGATTTTGTCCCCAGCACTTTTTGAACAAAAAAAAGCTGAAAAATTAATTGCAACAAGAAATGTAGAATTACTAAATGCTTTGAGAAGGTTTATTTGCACAATAAGAAAACATGCAGTGCAATTAAAAATAGAAGAAACAAATGTGCATTGTCCAAAAACACAAGTTTCCTTTTACATAAATAAATACATTTCCACTATAAACTGGTGAAGAAACTTTCACCAGAATGCAGGAAATGACGTGTTTAATGCTGAAAATTTCCCTTTTAAAGATGGTCTCATCTTGTTGTCACAAACACAATTGCACATGTATATCCCGACGTCTTGTGAGCTAAGTGTCTCTTTACAGCCCTTTACAGATACAGCAGTGATTTCATTTTATACCTACTGTATTTTAATGGAATTTATCAACATATATTGTCAGAAACACAACAGAAATTGATGTTTGAAGATAAGTTGATCCAGCTGAAAAATGTGATGTTTATGGAGATACTTCATTCATATTATGTCATTTGTTCAAGCTTGTATTTGTTTATTGTGTTTTATCTTTAATGCTTGATTTTTTTTTGCTTCCATCACCACTCCAACAAATTTAGACTGTTGTCAAACCACTGAAGTTTAACAGTGTGTGACTCCCTCTAGTGGACGTTGTGGAGTATTCTGTTGTCTTTGCTCCAAAGGTTTTGTACAGAGTTTTGGTGTTTCCTGTCACTGTGGGCCGCAGAGCACAGTAGTACACAGCAGAGTCAGACAGCTGAAGCTTCTGGATCTTCAGAGGAACTGATTTTGAGGTGGAATTCAGTGTGGATGAAAATCTCTCCTTGAACTCAGCCTCTGTTTTTACTTCGAGACCTTGCATACGGCTCAACATGAATTTGGGTCTGTTGTTTCCATCCTGTTTGTACCAGAACAAAGTTGGACCTGTACTACTCGTCTCAAAAGTACAGCCAAGTGTAACTGTGTCTCCTTCAGCAGCAATGACATCTCCTGCTGGCTGGGTCACTCTGTCTTCTCCTTTACACTCTGGGGAAGAAGAGAACATGCAGAGGAAGAGATGGATCAATAAAGATGATTGATTAAAGGAGAACAATCAGTAGGTTTAAAGAGTTACCTAGCCAGAGAGTCAGAATCAGGATGTTTCTCAGCCAGTGTTTCATGTCTGCAGTGAGAGAGGAGGAGAGAGGAAGAACATTGATACTCTGATGGATCTGGGCCTTCACATCATTGGCCCTTCCTCTTCATCATCTGTTGAGGAACTCTCAACATTTACATCTCATTTACATCTCAGCTGTTTAGCTGATGCTCTTATCCAGAGCAGCTCATAATGAGGAGCTTTAACATGTGAGCCTTCTGTTACAACAAAGTCTCTTTAACTAGTTTTCACCAAGCGGCAACCTCCGGCTCTCACTTCCGATGCAACCAGGAAGGAACTGAAAACTGCAGTTCATCGAGTGGCCACTTGAGGCTGGCTGCAGAAGGGAGTCAATCTCCATTGACCCCCATGTTAAAATGCCCAACTTTACAGCAGAATAAAACATGTTTACAGCCTGGTTCAAAAAATGGTTTTAGTGCATATCGCTAATTTTGCCCTTCGTGACAACTGTGAGGGGGGTGAATTTTTTTATAACTCACCTGCTTAAATTATATTAAGCCTTAAAGTTCTGCATTATTAGGGGCGTGGTCGCTTTGATTGACAGGCACCATTAGCCTCTGCCACTCCTAGCACTCGGTCTGCCGTCTGTTAGCCTCACTCAGCTACACGGAGCTCTGAGGCTCAGCCTGTCGGAGGCTTTTGGACATTTCTACATGCAGATACCGGATGAATAATGGCAGGCTGTGCAGTTCATTGGAGAGAGAACCTCCAGGAACTCCTCCGTGTTCTACTTGGTGAGTAAAATTTATTAATCAATGTATTTTATGTATGTGTTAACATTTAACAGGTATCGCTCGGAACATCACTTGTTAGCTTAACGTTAGCTCGTTACGCTAATTAGCCAGATACGAGCAGCCCCAAGCTGCTAAGTTAGTGTAAGTAAGTAATTTAGTGTGCTCTGACCGCAGCTTTTTATGAGTCAAAGACAAGTCAGCAAGAAGAAGCCAAAATGTAACGTTATTAGATTAACCTTAGTGTTAGACATTAGTGTGATAATGCTTTGAAGAAAAGGCGTCTGTATGAAGTTGTAAGTAAAAGGCTCAGCTCTCAGTTAGTTGACGTTATGTCAACGGTAACTTTTACTAACGGGCGATGTGAGATTTAGCCACGTCCTGTAACGGAATCACTGTTCAGTTAGGTGCTAGTCAGGTACTAAGTGGCTGCTCCTGATACCGATAGACACAAAGGGTTTAAAGGCAGAGAGCCGAGGGGGGGCAGCGGCTGCCTGAAATTGTCACACCGAGGAGCACCGATATGGCGAGTGGATAGTGCCACGGATAACCTAACAAAGGAGACTGTCGTGTGACAGCTACGTGTGTGGAAGTGGATAGGCTACTCCGTCAGTGCACAACGTCGTCATAAGCCCGTCGCCGTCAGGCTTGATCCCCCCCCGCTCCCCCCTCCAAACTTCGACTTCTTCTTCTTCTTTTTTTATTGGCGGTTGGCAAACTAGCTGAGAGGTGCATTAGCGCCACCAACTGGACTGGAGTGTGGAACCAGAGATTATACAGGAGTACAGCCCTACATGCTCCAGCCTTTTAGTCATTAAAAGTGTTGCTGTAAAATTAAATTTTACACAGAAATTTAAAAGGACGGTAATCTAATGGATATTTATTCAAAGATATTAATGACCTTAAATTTGTAAGTTATGTGAGCTGAGAGGTTTGTACTATTAAAAAAACACTGGGCTACTTTAGCTTTGTTGGTATGATGTCTATGTCCGAATTTGTAAAAGGCTCTTTTGTAAATCAAACTAAAAGGAAATGTGAAAATAACTAGAAATATGACCACTGTTCGATGAACTCCTTGAGGCAAAACACTTTTATGTAGTTTTAACCTCCCTTCTATAAAGTAACCATCGAATCTTCTCTTTTTCATCTTTCCTATTTGCAGTTTGTATTTTTATGTGTTGTAAACATAGACTATATGTATTCCTGTATGTTGCATTGTTAATACTGTAATGAAGAGGAAAAAATATTTCCTATTTGTTCTCTTCAGTGGAGTGATTCAATCTGTCTTGCTGTTTTGTTATGTCATCACATAATGGCACTGTTGCATTTTTTGTCAATTGCACAATTTAATAATGCATTTTAGGCTGAAAAAAGTCGATAATATCTCGTGAGTTAATGTTTGATTATCATAAGATTTCAATAGGCATCTAGGTTGCACATTGTTAACTAATGCACAAGTGGTAATTTATTAAAAATACGACATATAACGTCACTTTAGGTGATGGGCCAGCGGAGATTTCATGCATTTAGACAATCACCATCGAGAGGACCCCACTTTTGCAAACAATTTATAAAGTTTACATCAAATGAAGAAAAAATGTTGCTACTAGTACTTCTTGCAGATTTTTATCAGTAAGGTTATCCAATTACTTTTTTCGGTGTTCTGTCGATTTATGCTACCGGGTTCTGCGCATGCGCGTGTTCCACAAGCGTTGTCTGTTTCCCCACCCATAAATCTATGCAACCTTGGTGTTGGTCATGCCGTCAAGACACTGGCTAATCGTCAAAAATAATAATTAGTCTATCAGAATATGATACCCCTGATAAATTAAATAAATATGGCATAATATAGTTTATATTTCAACATGCTCCCCATCTTCCAAAAAAGATGTCCTAATACTGTGAGAGTTACACCTTTATGGGATTGGAAATGAATAAGTAATCATCGGAAGGATTTTTTCTTTGTTGATTTAGGTAACATCAAGAATAATACTACAAATGACAATGGCATTGACAAGGTGTTTTACTTGAAATTTGCAAACAGAATTATGACACTTAATTTACACACAGGGCTAGTTTTAGTCAGAACTCAGTAACCATTTCTGGTCACCCTCAATTCAAACAGTCAGAATGCTGGTGGTGGCTCCACAGCCTCTGCATATATAGCCAAGCTTATTAAAGAAAATATTCATATGGCATCTTAAACATTTTCATAAGAAATTGTGATTTAATTACATATTTTACCAGTAGGCCTAACTGTAACACTTACATTTATTTTGTAATTAAGTTATTTCACTAAATTGCATGTATGTAGTTAGCCTAATCCCCATCACTGCCTGTATGTTTGTCTACAGTTGAACATTAAATGGTGTTCTTCTTGGTATAGAATCATGGGACCTTTATATTATGAGCATTAAGTGAGTCGGAAATTACGTTTGTATCATTGTATAATAGTATGCTGGTTTCTCTAAGTGTAACATCCCGATGGAAAATGAAGAACTTCACTGAGGGTCTTAAGATTTTTAATTTGCTGTCTTGTACTTCAAGAACAATGTAATTGCTAAAAAAGTGCTTACTACTCAATGTAATCCTTCACGCATTTGCATGATCAAAATAATCCAAATCATTATGCAGAAATATGCATGTAAAATACACTGTTGCCAATAAAATAACCAAAGGCAAATGCCTATAACAAATAGCTTACAGTTAATAACAGAAAGCATGAAACAGCTCTAATACTTTATTGATTAATTTTATAAGTACCTGTAGACCTAATACAACCATTTTCACATTGTGGGGAAGTGAAAGCATTATCTTCTGTTTGGACAGTGAATCCAAACAATAAAGCACAACACAGGCTATGAACTGTAGGCTACTCCAGAGTTCCCAGTCGCCAGAGGAATAAAAGCATTTATAACAGGCTGTACAAAACGTGACTTGAATTCACTCAATTAAGTTAAAATAAAGTTACACTGACAATGGGTACTGGTGGCGACGTGACTTAGTGACGACGCGGTGTGTCACTACGCCTTTAAGGCTTAACGCTACCTAGTTCAGAGGTATTAAGTAGGCGTACTTTTATACTGGAATTCTAATATACGTCGCCGCGCGACGCCGCCGGAAGAAGTTCTTTCCATGCACTTCGCCGCCAAGTCGCCGCTGGTCTCCCGTCTGCAGTCCCAATCACTCCCATTCAAAAAATCCACACGGTCTGGCGGCGACGGCAGGGTTGACTTCTCCTTCTCCTTCTCCTGGTAATCCACGCTTTGGCACTACCCACTCGTCATACAACCGATGCCGCTATTTGAGCTATCTCTGTTTCTCCAGAGGAGAGCTGCGCACCTCCGAAGTGTAACGCTACCGCTACTGACAACCGCTATACTATTCTTTGTGGGTTTATCAGTGGGGATGATTGATTCAAAGTACATATTAAAGACTGTTTAGTCATCAATAAGTTATTACACTCAGTAGATGTAATGTTAGCATTCATTGAGATTCAGCAAATAAGGTGAAAAATGCGTTTGATCAGCGACGTTTCTGATGAGTTTAAGAGGTGGATGCATAATTTGACTGAACAGCTGTTGTAGGCTACATGCTGAGATTTGCATCCACCTTTTTTGTCAGCATATAATGCGCGTTCTGCCTGCAGACAGGTAGCTGGGCTGTGACTAGGGCGATGGTTTAGTTAAGGCGAGAAATTAGTTGTGTGAGAGCTGCCTCTGAGTTTGTTTGGTGGACTAGAATTTGCCAAAAAAGGTTGTACAGTTCAATAAAAAATAAGATCCTTATAATAAGCATTAAAAAAGATCTGACTTGAGTATTTATTATTGTACAGTGTCCAACAGCAACCCGAATATTCCACAAATTAGTAAACAGTGTATTTCACATTGCCAAACCTAATTAATGTCACATGCCAGAGAGGTTTTCATGCTGAGCCGATCTCAGAGCTCAGTAGCTTTATGGCTCTTTGGAAGAAGCTGCTTAACTGTCTACCTATTGTTGTCTTTACAGGTACCAGAGGAGCTGATTGCAGAACCCTCCAGATGTGATTAGCTGTGTCCAGCTCATCAGGAGAGAACAGCTCCAGCTTCCAGCTCTTCAGCTCCTGCTTTTCTTTTTACACACAACACCTGAACACTACTGATGCACAATTATGACACTGGGTCCTTATCAACAGATTCTATCATTATAATAACTCAACACATTTCAAGTCATACAAGACTACTTTTACATTTGTAACCTTTAATACTGATGTTTTCATTAATGCAAGACAAGAGTTTAATTTATTAATCTATTGCTTTTGTATTAGGAACACTTTGTTTTAAAGTGTATCAAACTAATTATACATAATAAAATCATTCTTCATTCATTATCAGTTTCATATTTTAATTTTAAATAGTGTGATCTAAACTTAACAATATATTCTAGTTAACAGCTGTAAATGGAAAAAATATTAAGATGTTATTTATAGGTTAACATTTTTTTTGTTAGTAAAAAGTAAAACACTAAAGGTTGGAGTTGTATATGGTTTTATTTTGACATTTCTTTAAGAGACAAATGTGACATTGACTGAGAAGTTACTCAGTAGTGAAAAACAAAGAATTATCTGCACACTGAGTAGTTTTGAAGCCCTGTAGGAGGTGTCATTTATTGCGACCTCTGAGAAGGTTTTCTGTGGTTTACATTGTATAAACTCACCTGTTTACTACATATGCATTTGGTCAGCTCTGAGTGCTTATATATAGAATTTATTACAAGTGAACCATAAACTGTATATTTTTTAAATGGATCTATGATACAAATATGGACAATATTAAAAAGTCAAAGTAAACAGAAGGAGAGAAGGCCTTTCCATGTCTGTCCACCCCATCAGCACAATGAGGACTCCCAGGTCTCTGCAGCTCTCTGGGCGCCAGGTGGGACATCTGATCCACAGTGTGATTCTGGGAGAAAATGGAACAAGGGAGACAGTCTTTAAATGTTTTTGTGTTGTCCTTTTAAGACAGACAATTTTATATTTGCTATAAAAATTTCCAGTAGGCAAGACTAGCAACGTTATTTAGACTCAAAGTTTAAGCTTTGAGTAGCAGATGTGGAAGCATCAGAACCTCAACAAGAATCTTGTGACAAATATAAAAAGTACCTTTCTCTCTCTCGTGTCCTATTCCAGACAATAATCCCACACAAGTTGACACAACCCCGCCGACAGCAGCAACTTTACTCAAAATAGCGGTGTGGGGAATTTACTAACGTGATAGCAGCCATAGCTAACGTTTTACAAGTTATACAGCGTCCATCATGTAACTAAGGACGCTAGCTTATTACATTTATTACAAGTAACAACTGAGGTAACCGCTTCGTAACCAACGGTATGTAAAAGGGTTAATTGATTTAATTGTTCGCTTGAGATGTAACGCTCAGTAAACTTAAGGTAACGTTAATTAATAACTGATTCATAGTTAACTGCTCTAACGTAACGTTAGTGTTGCAAAATAACGTTATCACATTTATATATTAAAAAGCATTTAAAACCTTATGAAGTATAATGTCAATAACAGATATGTGAGTTATTTTATTATTTTCCGGTGTCTTACCTTGACTGCAGTTGGTCATGTCCGTAAACTGGTAACGACACAGCCGCGCCGGTTCCAACCTCCACCGTACAGCACCGCCGAGTAGCATGTAGCATTAGCTCCTTAGCCTGAGCTAACTCGGTCACGTCGAGCTAGGCGGGAGTGGTTTCAGCAAAACGTCACCTCAGCTCCACCTACGACCCGCCTCTTTGCCCATTTTTGGTTATCCGGGAGTTACGCGCGGTGACGCACTGCCAAGATGGCGGTGGCCAGCACCCCCACTTTTGAGCTTCAAAACAGCTCTTCAGAAACCAATGGGTGACGTCACGCCATTTTTATATACAGTCTATGGTTTTCACCCTGCTAGAATTATGAAATCACCATCATAAGTCTGGAATTTGTATTTGTCTCATCAGTGATGGTAAGAAGAACTGTGGAGAAGACTGTAAAAACACTGTAAAAAGATATATCTTTTGTTTTATTAATAACAGGAGTAATACTGTAACTTGTCTTTAGATTCTGTTGTCAGTGTCCACTTGATGGCTCTGCTGTTCGGTTATATGAGGAGCTGAAGTGAGTAAATCCTCAGAGGAGCTGTCAGGTTTTTGTACAGAGTTTTGGTGTTTCCTGTCACTGTGGGCCTCACAGCACAGTAGTACACAGCAGAGTCTGTCACTGCAGCAGAGGAGATCTGCAGATCCATTTGTTCTTGCTCCACCGTAATGTGCAGTCCAGATGATGCATTTCTTAGTATTTGTCCTGATTCCAGATGAAAGATGAGGAACTCTGGTGGTTTTCCTGGATGTTGTCGATACCAGAAGAAATGATCTCCAACAGTTGCTTGTTTAGAGTATTTGCAGGACAGAGTAACAGAGCTGCCTTCTAAAGTGAACTCTTCATTCCTGAGTGGCGTGAGTTCTTCACAGCTGACACCTGAAGGAAGAGATAACTCTCTAACTTTACAATCTAAAGGTTTCTATCAGTGAAACTCTCTTAATGTTGATGATCTCACCTACCTCTTATTGTGAGCAGAAACAAAGTCACAAACAGACTGAAGTTCACTGACAGCATCTTAAAGAGAAAGAGAATCTGTCTGGGTTTGGATCAAACACCACTGTGAAAGTTTGTCTTTTCTGTCCCAGAGTCCCAGTTTTGCTTCTCCCTTAATCCCTCCCTCTTTCCTTTCACAACTCTGAGAAATAGTGAGTGTGTCTATGCTGTGGTGCTGTTATTCACTAAATGATATTTCATCAGGTAACAAGTAGCTGATAAGGTAACATTGATTAACTGTTTACAGAAAATGTGAAGGTCCTGACTGAGGTCAGTCTTTACACAGACGATATACTACTATTCAATTACACATGACTCATACTAATTACTAATTCAATACTTTACTCAAACAGTATTATTCACATTATTACATTTGCGTCACATTTTAGCACAAAGCACAAATCAGCACTTTACAAAAATGTTAGTAAAGTAGATGTTCAGCTCCAGAGAGGGAGATTTTTTGCATCTGTCACATTTTCCGTCATTTCACAGAGGCTCTCTGAGGCACTCCTCATCCCTTACAAGAGACAAAATGGTTTTAGAGGTTAGACAACTAAGATTTTAAGCTATCTCTTATACTTGGGGAATGATAAATGTTCTCTTAAGCATGATACTCCTAGCATTTAGCAATAATAAAGTAATTGCAGAGAAGCAAAATAGTGTTGAAATGTGGTGAGATTTCAAACTGTGGAGATTTCAGCACAAATCACAGATTGCTATTACATGTTTAAATGTGACATGAACAGTTAATTAGTGACTAACCTAATCATCAACTACTGTTTAATGTGGACAGTTATTAGCTCAATTATTGAAAACACTTTGAAAAGATAGAGACCAAGACAGGAAGGGGCCCTACAGAGACTGCTTATGGACAGGGTACAGAATTTTGTGCAACGCTTCTATATATCTGACAGATGCTGAGTCAGAGCCTTGACATCATGTGTTTTTACAGAATGGACATTTGAATCATTTACTCCAGATGGATCAAACAGCGGTGGAGAGAAAAGAGTCCCCTGTTGGAGAACTCTCAGCTGGTAGACAGGTGATAGGCTCTCTTTATATAAAAACCTCAATTTATACAGCTACCATCCAACATCATTTAATTATCATCCTTTCTCTGAATTGATTTAATAACATTTCAGAACTTGTAATATCTGCCCACATGCTGCTGTTACATTTTTTTGTTTTGTTTATTCACCACTGAAACAAATCCAGCCTGTATCATCACACTGAAGTGTAACAGTGTGTGACTCCCTCTAGTGGACGTTGTGGAGTATGCTGTTGTCTTTGCTCCAAAGGTTTTGTACAGAGTTTTGGTGTTTCCTGTCACTGTGGGCCGTAGAGCACAGTAGTACACAGCAGAGTCAGACAGCTGAAGCTTCTGGATCTTCAGAGGAACTGATTTTGAGGTGGAATCCAGTGTGGATGAAAATCTCTCCTCAAACTCAGCCTCTGTGTTTCCTTCGTCCCGTTGAACGCGGCTCAACATGAATTTGGGGTTGTTGTTTCCATCCTGTTTGTACCAGAACAAAGTTGGATTTGTGTAACTGGTCTCAAAAGTACAGCCAAGTGTAACTGTGTCTCCTTCAGCAGCAATGACATCTCCTGCTGGCTGGGTCACTCTGTCTTCTCCTTTACACTCTGGGGAAGAAGAGAACATGCAGAGGAAGAGATGGATCAATAAAGATGATTGATTAAAGGAGAACAATCAGTAGGTTTAAAGAGTTACCTAGCCAGAGAGTCAGAATCAGGATGATTCTCAGCCAGTGTTTCATGTCTGCAGTGAGAGGGGAGGAGAGAGAGGAAGAACATTGATACTCTGATGGATCTGGGCCTTCACATCATTGGCCCTTCCTCTTCATCATCTGCTGAGGAACTCTCAACATTTACATCTCATTTACATCTCAGCTGTTTAGCTGATGCTCTTATCCAGAGCAGCTCATAATGAGGAGCTTTAACATGTGAACTTTCTGTTACAACAAAGTCTCTTTAACCAGTTTTCACCCTGCTAGAATTATGAAATCAACATCATTATCAGTCTGGAATTTGGATTTGTTTCATCAGTGATGATAAGAAGAACTGTGGAGAAGAAGACTTCCTTGTTAAGTGCCTCACTTTACAAAATACATCACCTACAAAGTAGATTTTCATATGTCAAATTTTCCACTTTTATTTATCTTATTACAGCCTGCAATTTGGACTGATTTGGACACTTTTAAATGAAACTTAGATAATGTTGTCTTTTCTGTCCTTGAGTCTCAGTTTTGCTCCTCCCTTAATCCCTCCCTCCTTCCTCTCACAACTCTGATAAGGCAACACTGACTGACTCTTGACAGAACATGTGAAGGTCTTAACTGAGGTCAATCTTTACATAGACGATATACAACTATTCAATGACACATGACAGCAACAATAATTACTTATTCAATACATTACTCAAACAGTATTACTCCCATTATTACATTTGTGTCACATTTTACTACAAATTAATTAATGAGAGGACTTTCAAAAATAATTTGAGTAAAGTAGTTTTTCAGCTCCAGAGAGGAAGATTGTTTCCATCTGTCAAATTTTCCCTCTGTCATTTCATGGTTGATCATTAATTGGTCATCCATGAATCTGTTCTGTAAACTATTTACTGGACCATGATTGGTTTACAAAGGTTTTTATCACCAGATTGGATTTTGTATATTTGACCAAGAACATCATAGTCGGGGTGAAAGCATTTAGCAGTTATAGTTATTGCATAGAAGTAAATGTTGGAAAAAGGTTGAAATGTGGTGAGATTTCAAACTGTGCAGACTTAAGCAGAAAAAAATAATTATTATTACATGTTTAAATGTGGAATGGACAGTTAATTTGTGACTACCATAATCACAGCTACAATTTAATGTGCATGGTTGTTAGCTCAATTACTGTAAATTTCACTGTCATTTTCAAAAGACAGATAGAGACAGGGACCAAAACAGATGAAGATTTTAAGTATTTACTCCTGAAGGATCAAACACGGTGAGAAAGGACTCCCCTGGTGGAGGACTCTCAGCTGGTAAACTGCTAATAGTCTCTCTTTATTTAAACACCTTGTTTTATACAGCTACCATCCAACAGCAATTAAATTATTATCCTTTGTCAGAATTGATTTAAAATAACATTTCAGAACTTGTAATATCTTCCACATGCTGCTGCTCGATTGCTTTGTTTTGTTTAACCACCAGCACCACAAATTCAGACGGTATCATAAAGCACTGAAGTTTAACAGTGTGTGACTCCCTCTAGTGGACGTTGTGGAGTATTCTGTTGTCTTTGCTCCAAAGGTTTTTGTACAGAGTTTTGGTGTTTCCTGTCACTGTGGGCTTCACAGCACAGTAGTACACAGCAGAGTCTGTCACTGCAGCAGAGGAGATCTGCAGATCCATTTGGGTTTTATCATCACTCACTTTAGCAGACCATCTAGAGTTTGTTGCATTTTTAGTTCCAAAGTGAAGGATGAGGAACTCTGGTGGTTTTCCTGGATATTGTCGATACCAGAAGAAATTATCATTGGCATCAGCTTTTTTTCGAGTATCTGTAGGACAGAGTAACAGAGCTGTCTTCTAAAGCGAACTCTTCATTCCTGACTGCAGTGAGTTCTTCACAGCTGACACCTGAAGGAAAAAATAACTCTGTAACTTTACAATCTAAAGGTTTCTATCAGTGAAACTCTCTTAATGTTGATGATCTCACCTACCTCTTATTGTGAGCAGAAACAAAGTCACAAACAGACTGAAGTTCACTGACAGCATCTTAAAGAGAAAGAGAATCTGTCTGATTTTGGATCAAAACCACTGGGAAAGTTTGTGTCTTTTCTGTCCTTGAGTCCCAGTTTGGCTCCTTCCTTAATCCCTCCCTCCTTCCTCTCACACTCTGACAAATAGTGAGTTTGTCTCTGCTGTGGTGCTGTTATTCACTAAATGACATCATTTCCATCAGGTAACAAGTAGCTGATAAGGTAACACTGAGTCATGACAGAATATGTGAAGGTCCTGACTGAGGTCAATCTTTATGCAGATGATATACTACTATTCAATTACACATGACACCCACATTCACTACTTATTCAATATTTTACTTAAACAATATTATTAATCACACTATTATATTTCCATCACATTTGAGGACAAATCAAATCATGAGAGGACATTACAACATAAATCACCCTCAAAGTAGATTTTCTGCTCCAAGGACAAAAATTGTCTCTGAAGATTCTCAGTCATCCAGGTCATAGTCATCCAACGAAGGTTAAAGTCAAGGGCAACTGGACTTGGTTGAACCAAGGATTTGTTGAAAGTTGGCATCTGAATTTTCTCTTAGTCTATCAGTTCCCCTTCTCTGTGCCGCTTAGTCTCTGTCTACTGGTCCAGCTTTCTAGTCGGCATGTATGAGTATGAGTGTACATAAAAAAACACTAACATTTCAGAAACAACCAACTTGCAAAGACTGTCATTGCAATCACTATATAAAATAAATATGAAAATACATAAAAACTGTTTATACTTACATGCCCAACACTTCCCCACCACGACCCACTACCCATAATGCTCCTGTGTTTCATTAGCAGCTGTACCCACAGTGACTCCCATAAAACAGGAATTAGCAGAATCCATCTGATATGAAGCTGTGGTTTGAATACCACTTCCCTCCTCTTTGAAGAGTAGTCAGATATCTGGGTTCAGGTTTTGTACAGCCTCTTCTACACTTTGTATCACTGTGTTTCTAGAGCACAGTAGTAGAGAGCTGAGTCTGCCAGGGTTAGCTCTCTGATGGTCAGTTCAGTTGAAGATGATGATGTTTTAGTTTCATATCTTCTATCAGGAATATATTCACCCGATTGTGCTCCTTTCCAGAGTATAAACTGAGGTGCCTGAAGGTCAGAATGATGTCTGTACCAGTAAAGCCAAGGATTGGTAACAGTTGTCTCATAGTTGCATGTGAGTGTGACAGATTCTCCTTCTCTTTCACTGACTTCATCTCGTGAAGGAGAGATTGTGTTTCCAGCTATTAGTCCTGGAAAAAGTAGAGAAAATGAAGCCATCAGACTAACATTGTTCATGAGGCTGAGAGGAGAAGACAGTGGAAAATGTCAGCTGTACAGTGTTACTCTGTGGACACAAACAGCTCAGTACAGTAAAGTAGAACTAAAGTAGAGCTTTCAGAGGAAAGAAATTAATGGCATGAAGTACATGTTGTGTATATCTGGTTAATCCAGCAGGTTAATGAGCCTTTCATCTGTGTTCCAACACTCACCTATGAAGTGAGAGCAAAGTAAAAGAGGTAAAGCAACATGTCTTTGGAGTTGTTAAAGCCAGACAGACAGCAGATGAGCAATGTTCTTCCACTGCAGTAGAATGAAGAAACTAAACAGCCTCTCTGCTGCACAGCCCTTCTCCTCAACATCAAGCTGATTGTGCTTTTAGTTCCTCAAACATTTCTGCTCTGGAGACACAAATAAGCTCATTGGTTGAGTTGGACTTCAGTGGGCGGGGCCAGAGAATCCCCTTTTTAGAGATTGTCTTTCTACCAAAGTTCAGTTCAGCCAGTGAGATTATTTGTGCATCCAGAGCAGCTCTGCCTCAGAGAAATGTTTCCTGAGGCCCCGTCCACCCTACTGCGTTTTCGTTTTAACATGGAGACCTTTTGTTACGTTTGCACCTCCCGTCCAGACTAAAACAGAAGTTTGGAAATGCCGCCAACCCCGTTTTGTGTTTTGAAACTCTGGAGGACGTTTTAGTGAAGAAGGGCAAAAACAGAGGACTTTAGAAACGATGACGCCGACGCTCACACTTGGCTCTCTGATTGGCTCTCATCAGTCATGCAAAGCAGACACATGGTGCTACTGACTGAGTTTTTGAGCTGGTATTTTTATTAAAATATGTTGTACTGTGCAAATAACACTTATCTTCCTACACATGTACTGTGCATGTCACCGTGTACTTGGCGGCGACTCCCAGTCTGTTTTCCGCCGCCACACTCCCGTGTTACATTCATTAACAGTCCCAGCTCGGTATTGGTCCAGGCAAAAAAACCCTGGTCTGATTCTTCGACTGCAGGAATTTATTCTTTCGCCAAATCTTCTGTAACTACGGAACAGACCATCTGCTTCATGTTTACACCAGCACACATGTCCAGTGTACGAGAACGGCCACAAGATGTGTGTTTTCACTCGTTTTAATGTAGACGGAGGTCAACTATGATACTTAGCTAAAATGCTGCTGTGGACAGATCGCATTCGTTTCAATTCTCCATTTGTAAACTAAAACAGATCAGTGGGGATGGTGCCTGAATGTCCAGAATCAGTTCTTCACACCATTGTGAGACCAAGGTAGGTCACACTAGAAGGAAAACTACCTGAAGATCTGGTCTTTATTCTGGGAACATGGAGGACATTTCGTTAGGGAGGTCCTGATCAGGGTCTTTTCCCTCCTCTTCCAGTCAGACTCAGTCAGTATTAAGTTTCTGCTCATACAGAGTCGCGATCTGATACTTGCATTTAGCTAAATGTTCGCATTTCAGAATCTAGTGTCCCCACAGTTGTTGGATGTTATGACAGAAAGCTCTCCAGACTTCCTCTTTGAATGGCCCCTGAGCTGAGCAGGGGCGGAGCATCAGTGGGAGCCGTTTTAAGAGCAAGTGTGGGGCCCTTCCCCACCCCATGATGGGTCCTTTTGACACATTTGCACCACATGACTTTAATCACCAATCATCAATTTGAGAAAACATTTGCTTACATTAAAACATCTTTATTTACAGCAGAGACTTTAACCTTTTATTTGCTGCTTGTGTGCCAACCAAGCCCGTTCTCTCCTACACAGGGATGCAGAGAGAAGGTCAGTCTGTATAATGCCAGGAGAACTTCTATCTGTTAGCTGTTAGCAACTATTTGAGAATGTTTTAAACTACAGCAGACAGCAAACCTGAACACCAACATACTGTATATGAAAGCAGCCCCAGCAGCTACAGTCAACAGGAAGTAATGCAGGAGATGAAGAGACAGCAGCTGGACGAGAGAGACATGTGACCCACGACCAGTTCATCATAGTGAATAATAATGCAGCACAGTGAGGATCCGGACTTTTCATAGAGGACACAGCATCTGTCTTTTAACAGACTCCAGTCCAGTTGGTTTAAGACAGACTTGTTGTCAGTGTCCACTTGATGCTGCTGCTGTTCAGTAAAAGTGAGTAAATCTTCAGAGGAGCTGTCAGGTTTTTGTACAGAGTTTTGGTGTTTCCTGTCACTGTGGGCTGCAGAGCACAGTAGTACACAGCAGAGTCTGTCACTGCAGCAGAGGAGATCAGCAGATCGACTCGATTCCTCTCCTCATTCAGATTAGCAGTCAGTTGAGGGTGTGGAGGCTTTGCTTCCACCACTGAAGGCTCTGTTGTATCAGTGATCAGGAGAAGGAACTGAGGAGCTGATCCAGGATCCTGTCGATACCACTGGAGATTATCGGCTTTAACTGAATAGCTGCAGGACAGAGTAACACTACGGCCCTCTGATGAGAACACTTCAGCTCTGCTGGCAGTAATATCATCTTCCAAGGTGTTACCTAGTGAGGGAAACATGTTATATTCAGAGTTCTGTTCCAAAGGCAGATCCATCATTTAAAACCAGCACTCACTGTCAGAAACACATGTACCTACGAGAGCTGACAAGAACAAAAGTGCAGCGAGTTTCTCCATGCTGACAGAGGAGAAATGCTGGAACTGAATGTTCAGTATGAATACGTTCTGTCAGTTGTGTTTGGTCTGATGTTCACAGCTGGAATCAAAGAGTTCTGTGCAATGAAGCAGCTCTGCAGTCAGTAGGAGGAGACTCATATTTCACAGTAGTTTTATTTCTGAAGCTCTTCATCACAGCTGGGTCTCATTAGAGAGAAGAATCCAGACTGGATCAGAAAAAGTTTAACAGTGTGTGACTCCCTCTAGTGGACGTTGTGGAGTATTCTGTTGTCTTTGCTCCAAAGGTTTTTGTACAGAGTTTTGGTGTTTCCTGTCACTGTGGGCTGCAGAGCACAGTAGTACACAGCAGAGTCAGACAGCTGAAGCTTCTGGATCTTCAGAGGAACTGATGTCTTGTTGATTTTAGCGTCAAATCTTTCTTTCGTTAACTCTGCAGAAAATTCCGTTGTTTGTGAAAAACATTTCAGCATGTACTTTGGAGACTCATTTACTTCTTGTTTGTACCAGAACAATGTTGGACCTGCTCTACTTGTCTCAAAAGTACAGCCAAGTGTAACTGTGTCTCCTTCAGCAGCAATGACATCTCCTGCTCGCTGGGTCACTCTGTCTTCTCCTTTACACTCTGGGGAAGAAGAGAACATGCAGAGGAAGAGATGGATCAATAAAGATGATTGATTAAAGGAGAACAATCAGTAGGTTTAAAGAGTTACCTAGCCAGAGAGTCAGAATCAGGATGTTTCTCAGCCAGTGTTTCATGTCTGCAGTGAGAGGGGAGGAGAGAGAGGAAGAACATTGATACTCTGATGGATCTGGGCCTTCACATCATTGGCCCTTCCTCTTCATCATCTGTTGAGGAACTCTCAACATTTACATCTCATTTACATCTCAGCTGTTTAGCTGATGCTCTTATCCAGAGCAGCTCATAATGAGGAGCTTTAACATGTGAACTTTCTGTTACAACAAAGTCTCTTTAACCAGTTTTCACCCTGCTAGAATTATGAAATCATCAGTCTAGAATCATTTTAGTTTATCTTATCAGTGTTAAAAGAACTGGATTAGTTGTGTTTTATTAATAACAGGAGTAATAACTAATAACTTGTCATTAGATTGTGTTGTCAGTGTCCACTTGGCGGCGCTGCTGTTCAGTAAAAGGAGGAGCTGTCAGGTTTTTGTACAGAGTTTTGGTGTTTCCTGTCACTGTGGGCCTCACAGCACAGTAGAACACAGCAGAGTCTGTCACTGCAGCAGAGAAAATCTGCAGATCCATTTTGGTTTGATTCACTTTAACAGACAGTCTAGAAACTGGATTTGCTAATATTTTTCCTGATTCCAGATGTGAGATGAGGAACTCTGGTGGTTTTTCTGGATGTTGTCGATACCAGAAGAAGTAATCGGTGCCAACAGCACCTTTGGAGTATTTGTAGGACAGAGTAACAGAGCTGTCTTCTAAACCGAACTCTTCATTCCTGACTGCAGTGAGTCACAGCTGACACCTGAAGGAAAAAATAACTCTGTAACTTTACAATCTAAAGGTTTCTGTCAGTGAAGCTCTCTTAATGTTGATGATCTCACCTACCTCTTATTGTGAGCAGAAACAAAGTCACAAACAGACTGAAGTTCACTAACAGCATCTTAAAGAGAAAGAGAATCTGTCTGGTTTTGGATCAAACACCACTGTGAAAGTTTGTGTCTTTTCTGTCCTTGAGTCCCAGTTTGGCTCCTCCCTTAATCCCTCCCTCCTTCCTCTCACAACTCTGACAAATAGTGAGTTTGTCTCTGCTGTGGTGCTGTTATTCACTAAATGATGACATACCATCAGGTAACAAGTAGCTGATAAGGTAACACTGATTGACTCTTCACATAACGTGTGAAGGTCCTGACTAAGGTCAATCTTTACACAGACGATATACTACTATTACTAGTATCTACTTCTGATTCTGTTCCTGTCTGTTGCCTTATGATCTATTTCTATATCTGAAACAGATGCCAGATTTGAACATTACTGTTCTGACCTTTCATCTTTTGCTGTTCAAGTTATAATTGCTGGCAGTTTTAATATCCACACTGATGATTCAACAAACTCATTTAAACTTATTTAGGAAACACATTAGAGTCTTTCCCTTGGTCTGAGTATAAATTCTATGGTTCTCTGATCACCTTTGACACAGTTACATGCTGCCCCAAAACATCATAGCAGAATTATTAGCGCCTGTATCCTCAGTTATCATACTGCCTAAACAATCTCTGTTAAACTACTTTGGACTCCACTGCTCCCATTAATCTCAGATCAAAGTTGCCTCTTAAACCTTTTCTTGGATTGAGAATAGCTTAAGGAGTCTTAAAAGACTGAACAGAAGAGAGTTGGTGAAAGACTAAATTGCATGTCTGCTATTTGTAAGACCTTCTGACAAGAAACGACAGACGCCAGAGCCAACTGCTTTTCTAACCTAGTCACCGGTAACAAGCATGATCCTAGATTCCTGTTTAAAACCATTAGACAGACTTTTCAACCCTGCTCCCCCTGCCTTACCAGCCTCTTCAAATGCGGACTGTGAGATGTTTGTATTATCTTTTTCTAAGCAAAAAGTCACTGACATCAGGTCTAACAGCTACTAACACTGTTGTTGCTGATATTTCTGATCACCCTGGCCATCCTGAACTGCTCAGCCATTTTCAGCCAATTTCTCTTCCTGAGCTCATCGATACTGTCTCTCACGTGCTTTCCTCTTCAAGCCCTCTTGACATCTTAACCACCACACTTCCCTTAAAACGTTATTTTACATTTACATTTATCTGACACTTTTATCCAAAGCGACTTACAATTGCTATATATGTCAGAGGTCGCACACCTCTGGAGCATCTAGGGGTTAAGTGTCTTGCTCAGGGACTCATAGGTGTTTCCCAGTGGATTTTCTCACACCAAAGGCATGTGTCTTATCCTCTCCTCCCTCACCACCCCCCATATGGGTGACATATGGGTCATGGGTGACATTGGACCTAGCTTACTTCACATTATTAATTGTTCCATTATTTCCATTATTTCCTGCCACATGTGTAATTATTTTAAGCAAAAGGTGGTGCTAACTCATTTCTTAGCTGTGTTAGGTGATATTAGCATTTTTGATGGGTTTCACAAACAAAGCTCATTAGGGTTAAACACGAAAGACTGATGTGAGCTCATGCTGGGAACATTCTGTTTTATTGCTCCTCAGCTTCAGTGCTGAGTTTGACACTGTCAGTCAAATAGAGAATTTTCTGTCTCCATCTTTAATTATGTTTCATCTTCCCCTCTGCTGATGTGCAGCGTGTCACAAGGATCTAGTCATTGTCCAGTGTTGTTTTCCCTTTGTATGCATCCATTAGGAAACATTATCATTATCGTGTTTAAAGGTTAATTGTGTAAGATTTAGTAGCATCTAGCAGTAAGGTTTCCAGATGTCTAGTCTACTATAGAAATGGCTCATTCTAAGAAAAACAGAACATTCATTAGGTCTTTATACACCACTGAGAACATAGTTAAGGATCTTTTATTGCATTTCTGTCAATAGATCCTCAGAAATATCACACACTGGACCTTCAATCTTCTATCACTGCTACTCTGATAATACAGGGATCTACTTTTCCCTTTAGCTAACGTTGGCTGTCTGGGCAGTTTAATAAAGTGCTTGACTGCTGTTGTGGATGATTTATTACTTTCTGTAGCTAAACTCAGACAAGACAGAAGTAATAATCATTGGCCCTGATCACCTTACAACCATAGTGATCCACTGACAACCAATTTAAAATCTCCATCCAGAAATGTAGGTGTCACATTTGACCTTCAAACCACATGTCAATAATCTCAATAAATCCTGCTTCGTCCACCTAAGCAATCAAACCATTATCCGGTGTGACCACCCTTAGCCTTCAGTACAGCTTCAACTCTTCTAGGTGCATCTCATTCTTGTACCACTCTCCAGCCCTTCGGTGAAGAAACTGCGTTCTGCAGCAGCCAAATATTTCACATGTTGACATGTTTCTGCGTCTGTGGTCCTCAGTGCTGCCTGTTTCTTTGTGCTTTTTCAGAAGAGCTTGGACAGCACATCTGGAAACTGCTGTCTGCCATGAAACATCTGCCTGGGAGAGACCTTTCTGATGCAGTATAACTACCTTATGTCTTGTTGCTGTGCTCAGTCTTGCCATGATGTCTGACTCTTCAAACTGTCTTCAGCAGCCTCACCTTGTTAGCTGAGTTTGGCTGTTCCTCACTCAGCTGTATTCCTCCTACACAGCTGTTTCTGTTTCACTTAATGATTGTGTTTCAAACTACACATGAAACTGGTGATTATTGGCTCCTGTCTGGAATAATGATTTAATAGACCTGATGACAAGCCTACAAAATTCCTGACTTTGTGCAAGTGTAGGAGGAGAACTGATGCTGCTTGAAGGCAAAGGCTGGTCACACCACAACAAATCCAGACTGTATCATAAACCACTGAAGTTTAACAGTGTGTGACTCCCTCTAGTGGACGTTGTGGAGTATTCTGTTGTCTTTGCTCCAAAGGTTTTTGTACAGAGTTTTGGTGTTTCCTGTCACTGTGGGCTTCACAGCACAGTAGTACACAGCAGATTCTGTCACTGCAGCAGAGGAGATGGTCATATTTATCTGGTTTTGCTCAACTTGAATCTTTAGTCCAGGTTTTTGATTATTTAGTACTGTTCCTGAAGCAGAGTGTGAGATGAGGAACTGTGGTGGTTTTCCTGGATATTGTTGATACCAGAAGAAATAATCACTAGTTGACAGTTTGGGGTATTTGTAGGACAGAGTAACAGAGCTGCCTCCTAAAGTGAACTCTTCATTCCTGACTGCAGTGAGTTCTTCACAGCTGACACCTGAAGGAAGAGATAACTCTGTTATTTCATGTTGTAAAAGACTCAACAAATGAATCCCATCCAGAAAAGTTAGTAATGAAACTTTCTCAGCAGGATCTCACATACCTGTTAGAATGGATAGTAACAGTAGAGAAAGTACATAATAGTCCAATGACAGCATGTTGAATAAAGGGAATGTTTCTGCTTTGTGTATTGAACTCTGCTGAATATGGAAGTTCCTCTCTCTTCTATAGTTCACTAACAGCTTAGCTCCTCCCTCAATCTCTCCGTCTCCTCGGAGCTCTGTAGGTTTTAGTGGCACCTAGTGGTAAGGGCTGTGAATTGCAACCTGATTGCAACCTATAGCACACTGGCCTAATACATAGGGGAAGCTACGGTGGCCCACACGGTCTGTCGGCTCTTGTGATAAATAATACTTGTGGTCCTCCATTTGTCCATAGTTTATACCTTTTCTTACTTCTAACAAACCAGACTACTGCCACAACTACTACTGCTTCTTCTTTGTACATATTTAACGTAGTGACAAAATGCACTCCGTAGAGCAGTTTGTCAATTTGGGCTATTCTCCCTATTGTCAGCAGGTGGGTGTTGGGCTGCCCAGGGTTGTACCTTGTTGCAGATAATGTTTATGGTTGTCATGAACAAGATCTCCGGATGCAGCCGAGTGGACAAAGTGTCTGGTTTGTGGGCCTAAGAATTGCTTCTCTGCTATTTGCAGATGATGTGGTTCTGTTGGGTTCATCAGAACATTGCCTCCAGCATGCACTGGGACGGGCTGCAGTTAAAGTTTCGTGCAGGCTCCATGGCTTTCAGCGTCGTCCGATGGCCGTGCCGTTCACACTACACAACTTGCTGTCTTGTGACAGGATCTTGAAGTATTGTAGCGTTCACACTACGTGACTGATCGGTGACAGTGGGTCAGACACTACACAAGGTGTCAGTGGCTGTGTCACCAGGATGAGAGTCAGCACCTCCAAGTCTGAAGTCATGGTTCTCTGCTGGAAAACGTTTTATTGCTCCCTGTGGTTTGGGAGAGAGATGTTGCCCACAGTGACGGATTTTAGGCATCTCTGGGTCACCAGTGAGGGTAAAATGGAGCGTGTGATTCAGATTGCAGATTGGTGCGGCGTCAGCAGTCATGCAGGCGTTGGACCAGACATTCGTGGTGAAGAGGGAGCTGAGCCTGAAGGCAAACCTTGTTTATGGAATTGTTTCATATTATAGGGACTCCGGTCTCTGGTTGTCACAGCGTTGGCATGTCGCTCGGAATGCAAACTTAAGGGTAATATGAAAAGGAATTAAAGTGAAATTCATTTCATTTGCAGTTGGTTTTGTTTTTGTTGAAGCAGCTTAGAAGAGGAAGTGTGATTTTTGGTGCTTTACAGATCAAAAGACATTGAGCTTTATTCTTTACATGGTAGTTGCTTTTAGTGAATTCTCAAACATTTGACTCATCTTCACTGTCTGACTGAACACTGACCCACTGTGACCTGGTAAATCTCAAGGGGAAAAAATACAACCTCTAAAATTAGTGAACGAATGTTAAATTAACTTTAAAAACATCATTTATGTCTCAAACCTTTTTATTTAGCTAAATGTTTGAATATATCTCTAGACATGTTGAAGGTGAGATCTGACATGTTACTGTTGAGAACATTTTTTAAGGGGCTTTGTTGATGTAACAAGGAAAGGTAAGACAGGTCTAGAGTACTTTAGCTGACCCCATAAGTGCTCTTGGTATTTCTCACATGCAGCTGTTCTTGTCAGGGAGACAACAACAGACTGATAAGGTAGAGACAGTAGCTCAGGCGACAGGCTTGCTGATATCAGTGTTCTCTGGGAATCTTACAAGGTTCAGTCCTACAAGAATGTTTGCAAGAACTCACTGGCTCCACAGCTTAGAGTACAACTCATGGATGGTCATATTCCAATGTGACAAAGCATTGGAGTCTAAACATCAGATAGATTAGTTGTTCTAGGTTAAGGGCAGCTAAAGATGAGCTACTAGAAAAGCCTACAGGAACCTGGGGAGAGACAGAAACATAAAAGGGATCAAAAGATGTTCTCCTTCAGATTTGGTGTTGGCATTGGACGGGTTCACATGTTGTTTGCTGGCACTGTATCTTCTCAGCCGGGTTCAATAAACCATGCTATGTTAAGTCTTCATCAGTCTCCGAAACGTCTTCAAACCTGAACCTGGCTCACAATATTTCTTCAACAGTTACTAATTTAAATTTTCAGTGTTTTCAGTGTCCATTTATTTGTTTCCATGGAGTCTTGTGTCTGAAGCATCCTGCAGGTGGTTTCTGTCTGATGTGGATTTGCTGCTCCTGTGAATCCTCCCCCAGTGTTTCATTAGCAGCTGTAACCACAGTGACTCTGATAAAGAGGAATTAGCAGAATCCATCTGATATGAAGCTGTGGTTTGAATACCACTTCCCTCCTCTTTGAAGAGTAGTCAGATATCTGGGTTCAGATTTTTTGTACAGCCTCTTCTACACTTTGTATCACTGTGTTTCTAGAGCACAGTAGTAGAGAGCTGAGTCTGCCAGGGTTAGCTCTGTGATGGTCAGTTTGGTTGAAGATGATGATGTTTGAGATTCATATCGTGCATCAGGAATATAATTGCGATCACTGCGTGATTTTGCTCCTTTCCAGAGTATAAACTGAGGTGCCTGAAGGTCAGAATGATGTCTGTACCAGTGAAGATAAATAACATCTTCAGTTGTCTGATAGTTACATGTGAGTGTGACAGATTCTCCTTCTCTTTCACTGACTTCCTCTCCTTCAGGAGAGATTGTGTCTCCAGCTATTAGTCCTGGAAAAAGTAGAGAAAATGAAGCCATCAGACTAACATTGTTCATGAGGCTGAGAGGAGAAGACAGTGGAAAATGTCAGCTGTACAGTGTTACTCTGTGGACACAAACAGCTCAGCTGTTCACAGATTTCTGCTCTGAACTCCAGTTTCCATAAATCTTTAGAAAAGAATAAAAACATGTTGTGCTTTCTATCTTACCAAAGAAAAGAGCAGCAAGAATAATCCCCAGCCAATGTTCCATCTCTACAACAAGGTTTAAATCAACAGGAGAAACTAGCTGATGTTCAACATTCAGTCTGAGAATTGTTCTCTTCACAGCAGCAGTTATTATTGACAGAATGGTTGAACACAGTGCAGAAGTAGTGCACCGCCTACTTGATAATGTGGCTCAGCTTGGATTAACAGCAGCTACAGTGTCATCTAGTGGCCAATCAGAATCAGACCACAGAAGAAGAAAAGATGCCACTGAAACTTCAAACTAGTCCAGCAGCAATAGATATTCTGGAGCTCAAAGGAATATTGATGTAAACAATACTTTATCTACATAGTTAACATCACTCTCCTTATCATCATCAGTATGTCAGAGATATAAACACTCTCCTTCATTTGTCTTCATTATTTATGCCTCATTTTTCTTCAGTGTTTTATCATCAGTGCAAAGAATCCAGCCTGTATCATCACACTGAAGTTTATCAGTGTGTGACTCCCTCTAGTGGACGTTGTGGAGTATTCTGTTGTCTTTGCTCCAAAGGTTTTTGTACAGAGTTTTGGTGTTTCCTGTCACTGTGGGCTGCAGAGCACAGTAGTACACAGCAGAGTCAGTCACTGCAGCAGAGGAGATCAGCAGATCGACTCGATTCCTCTCCTCATTCAGATTAGCAGTCAGTTGAGGGTGTGGAGGTTTTGCTTCCACCACTGAAGGCTCTGTTGTATCAGTGATCAGGAGAAGGAACTGAGGAGCTGATCCAGGATCCTGTCGATACCACTGGAGATTATCGGCTTTAACTGAATAGCTGCAGGACAGAGAAACACTACGGCCCTCTGATGAGAACACTTCAGCTCTGCTGGCAGTAATATCATCTTCCAAGGTGTTACCTAGTGAGCGAAACAACATGTTATATTCAGAGTTCTGTTCCAAAGGCAGATATCCATCATTTAAAACCAGCACTCACTGTCAGAAACACACGTACCTACGAGAGCTGACAAGAACAAAAGTGCAGCGAGTTTCTCCATGCTGACAGAGGAGAAATGCTGGAACTGAATGTTCAGTATGAATACGTTCTGTCAGTTGTTTGGTCTGATGTTCACAGCTGGAATCAAAGAGTTCTCTGCAATGAAGCAGCTCTGCAGTCAGTAGGAGGAGACTCATATTTCACAGTAGTTTCATTTCTGAAGCTCTTCATCACAGCTGGGTCTCATTAGAGAGAAGAATCCAGACTGGATCAGAAAAAGAAGTGTGTCTCCCTCCAGTGGACGTTGTGGAGTATTCTGTTGTCTTTGCTCCAAAGGTTTTTGTACAGAGTTTTGGTGTTTCCTGTCACTGTGGGCTGCAGAGCACAGTAGTACACAGCAGAGTCAGACAGCTGAAGCTTCTGGATCTTCAGAGGAACTGACTTATTCTTGATTGTAGCTTTAAATCTGTCTTTCGTGAACTCTGCAGCAAAATCTGTTGTTTGTGAAATACATCTCAGCATGTACTTTGGAGACTCATTTACTTCTTGTTTGTACCAGAACAAAGTTGGACCTGTGTTACTCGTCTCAAAAGTACAGCCAAGTGTAACTGTGTCTCCTTCAGCAGCAATGACATCTCCTGCTGGCTGGGTCACTCTGTCTTCTCCTTTACAGTCTGGGGAAGAAGAGAACATGCAGAGGAAGAGATGGATCAATAAAGATGATTGATTAAAGGAGAACAATCAGTAGGTTTAAAGAGTTACCTAGCCAGAGAGTCAGAATCAGGATGTTTCTCAGCCAGTGTTTCATGTCTGCAGTGAGAGGGGAGGAGAGAGAGGAAGAACATTGATACTCTGATGGATCTGGGCCTTCACATCATTGGCCCTTCCTCTTCATCATCTGTTGAGGAACTCTCAACATTTACATCTCATTTACATCTCAGCTGTTTAGCTGATGCTCTTATCCAGAGCAGCTCATAATGAGGAGCTTTAACATGTGAACTTTCTGTTACAACAAAGTCTCTTTAACCAGTTTTCACCCTGCTAGAATTATGAAATACATAAGTACTAACTAGAGTGTGAACCAGAATGAACCCTGGACAATGAACCAGAGACTGTAGGATCATGGAGGATCCTCACCAGCCAAACAACAGGCTGCTCCAGATGTTTCTGTCAGTCAAGCTCCTTCAGTCTCACAGCCTAAACAGACTGAGACTAATTTTCTGTTTTCAGGTCAGCGGGCTTGTGAGCGCTGATCTCACCTGGTCCTCCCCATTAAGTTCCACATACTCATGCACACACATAAGGGACATGGACATAACACATACAGTACTGTGCAAATGTTTTAGGCAGGTGTGGAAAATGCTGTAACGTGAGAATGCTTCCAAAACTTCAACTGTTTACAGATTATACTGATCAATTAACAAAATGCAAAGTGAGTGAACAGGAGATGGGGAATTTGGTGTGACCACCCTCAAGGCAGTCAGGGATTTTGTAGGCACATTTTCAGGTGTATGATTAAACAATTATACCAAACCGTTGCTAATGATCACCAGTTCAACATGTAAGTTCAAACAGAATCACAGCAGAGGGCAGGAGAGCAGAACAAGAATGAGTGTCTGCAGACAGTGGCAGTGGGCCAAAGGTTAGAGAAGCGAACCTGAGACCGGGAGGTCGCCGGTCGCCGTCTTGTTTCTGATTGGACGTTGCTGGTCCAATCCACGGACCAGCAAGGTAAAATCTGGGTGTGGAACGTAAAACTAGCAGTGCTTGCCCTCCCTCATTAACACCACTGAGGTGCCCATGAGTAAGGCCCATAAACTCCAAGTAGCCACCAGACCAGTACTGGGCAGCTTTCAGGGTTTTCCTGCAAAGGACAGGTTGCTCTCAGTGAAGCTCTCTGAATAAATAAAGGTGGAAGAAAAAGACAACAGTGAAGCTTGGTGGAGGTTCTTTGCAAGTTTGGGATTGGTCAGAATGAATAGTTTCAAGGAGTACAGGCTGATACTTTTCCATCAGGAGGAACCATCTAGGAGGAATCTGATTGGTCCCAAATGTTTTCTGTAAATTGATGTGGATTTGCTGCTCCTGTGAATCCTCCCCCAGTGTTTCATTAGCAGCTGTAACCACAGTGACTCTGATAAAACAGGAATTAGCAGAATCCATCTGATATGAAGCTGTGGTTTGAATACCACTTCCCTCCTCTTTGAAGAGTAGTCAGATATCTGGGTTCAGGTTTTTGTACAGCCTCTTCTACACTTTGTATCACTGTGTTTCTAGAGCACAGTAGTAGAGAGCTGAGTCTGCCAGGGTTAGCTCTGTGATGGTCAGTTTGGTTGAAGATCCTGATGTTTGGGATTCATATCGTTCATCAGGAATATGTTCACTACCACTCCATGATTTTGCTCCTTTCCAGAGTATAAACTGAGGTGCCTGAAGGTCAGAATGATGTCTGTACCAGTGAAGGTTTACACCACCTGCAGCTGTCTCATAGTTACATGTGAGTGTGACAGATTCTCCTTCTCTTTCACTGACTTCCTCTCCTTCAGGAGAGATTGTGTCTCCAGCTATTAGTCCTGGAAAAAGTAGAGAAAATGAAGCCATCAGACTAACATTGTTCATGAGGCTGAGAGGAGAAGACAGTGGAAAATGTCAGCTGTACAGTGTTACTCTGTGGACACAAACAGCTCAGTACAGAAAAGTAGAATCCAGCAGGTTAATGAGCCTTTCATCTGTGTTCCAACACTCACCTATGAAGTGAGAGCAAAGTAAAAAGAGGTAAAGCAACATGTCTTTGGAGTTGTTAAAGCCAGACAGACAGCAGATGAGCAATGTTCTTCCACTGCAGTAGAATGAAGAAACTAAACAGCCTCTCTGCTGCACAGCCCTTCTCCTCAACATCAAGCTGATTGTGCTTTTAGTTCCTCAAACATTTCTGCTCTGGAGACACAAAGAATCTCATTGGTTGAGTTGGACTTCAGTGGGCGGGGCCAGAGAATCCCCTTTTTTAGAGATTGTCTTTCTACCAAAGTTCAGTTCAGCCAGTGAGATTATTTGTGCATCCAGAGCAGCTCTGCCTCAGAGAAATGTTTCCTGAATGTCCACTTTCAGTTCTTCACACCATTGTGAGACCGAGGCAGGTCACACTAGAAGGAAGCCTACCTGAAGACCTGCTCTTTATTCTGGGAACATGGAGGACATTTCATTAGGGAGGTCCTGATCAGGGTCTTTTGTCCCCTTCAGGTGCTTTGCTCAGTCATTTAATATGACGTATCTGTCCATACAGAGTCCTGATCTGATACCTGTATTTTACAAGATATTACAGTTGCACAGTCACACTTCAAGTAGATTAAAGTTATTCAAATCAATGCAGAATATATGCTTGGCTGTTGAATAACCAACATCTGTCATCTCATCTGATAAAACCAAGCCTTGTTGTAAAGCTCTAGGAGGACAGTGTCTGAAATATCCAGAGTGTAGGGCGCACTGTGACTCCAAAAGCTCCAACAGACTGTATAAACCTGTAATTCTCTACCACAGTGATGGCCTGGTCATCCAAAGCTTTGAATTTAATCTGGGTAATCCTTTTGGCCTTGTCCCTGTCTGAAGGAAATGTCTTTGTCCTTTATAGTATCGTCAGTCTTTGTTGCTTTGGTGCAGCCTTTGCTGAGTTACCTGAGTTGACTCAGTGTTTTCTGTTAGCTGCCGTATCAAAGTGGTATTTTTTGAACCTGTTTCTGAACCACCAACGTTACACAATATTTGTGCGTCCAGCAGATGTTTGCTTGTGGAAAATGGATCAAACTGAAACTGTAATGTACTGTCATCACTGTTGTCCACATTGGAGAATCCCCCCTTCCATGGACATCACCATGTTTGTACAGCTGAAAATGGACAAACAGCACTACAGTGCGCTTTTCGTCACTACCTCCTTCTTGTTCTACTTCTGGTTGAATTCACACTGTAGACACTCATCACTACGTTAAAAATGTAGGTTAGAAGGAAAAAACAGTAATAACATACAGCAGCAGTCGGCTATTACACTTTGCTTTGGAGCAGTTTATTCTACTATTAGATTGTGGGTGAGAATATGACATAATATTTGAAGTCATTGTTATGGTGTTTGGTTAGCTAGGTCGGTAAGGTGTAGGACTGTCACCTAGAAGGTTATGTGTTCGATCCCATGCTGGGAGAATTATTTTTTTAATCTCTTCAACAAATGGATTCTGCAGCGAATGTTTCTCAGATCACAGCATGTGCTCCAGTGGTTTTGCTTCCGGTTTTGATCCTCCTCCATCAACGTGGACTGGACTGTCTGCCTGTTTAGACCTTGGCCTTAATCTCTCAGTCGTGTTCAGATGTCTGACTTGACAGTTGTCCAGAAGACTCATTGACCACGTCCACAAGGAGGGAAAACCACAGAAGGTTATTGCTTAAAGGGCTGGCTGTTCACAGAGAGCTGGATGAAAGTATGCTCATAGAAATTGGACTGGAGGGTTAAAGTGTGGAAGGAAAAGGTGGACAAGCAACAGGGATGACCGCAGCCTTGAGAGGATTGTAAAGAAAAGAAGATTTAAGAACTCGGAGGACCTTCACAGGGAGTGGACTGAGGCTGGAGTCATCAAGATCCACCAGGCACAGACGGATCCAGGAAATGAGCTTCATGTGTCGCATTGCTACTGTCAGGCACTCCTGAACCAGACACAGAGTCAGAAGAGTCTTACCTGGGCTAAGGAGAAAAAGAACTGGACAATCCAGGTCCCAGAGCCTGAAGGACAAGTAGAGAGACACAGAATCCAAGTTGCTTTAAGTCCAGGATGAAGTTTCTACAGTCAGTGATGATTTGGGGTGCCATGTCCTCTGCTGGTGTTGGTCCACTGGGTTTTATCAGCAAAATTTATTAAGAGTCAGTTAAAGTTGTTCATTATTAGTATTTGTCCTCAGAGCCAAAATGTCAGGTTGTATAAACCAGTTTATATTTTAGAAATAAAACAGCAGTGTAGAGAGCGGACATCCTTGGTGTTTGTCTCTCAGCTTTTAGAAGTTTTAGGATTTGTTGTGTGATTCTCTCGTAAAGTTTAACAGTGTGTGACTCCCTCTAGTGGACGTTGTGGAGTATTCTGTTGTCTTTGCTCCAAAGGTTTTTGTACAGAGTTTTGGTGTTTCCTGTCACTGTGGGCCTCACAGCACAGTAGTACACAGCAGAGTCTGTCACTGCAGCAGAGGAGATCTGCAGATCCAGATGGGTTTTATCATCACTCACTTTAGCAGACCATCTAGAGTTTGTTGCATTTTGTGTTCCCAAGTGAAAGATGAGGAGCTCTGGTGGTTTTCCTGAATATTGGCGATACCAGTAAAAGTCATCACTAGCAGTTGCTTGTTTGGAGTATTTGTAGGACAGAGTAACAGAGCTGCCTTCAAAACCGAACTCTTCATTCCTGACTGTGGACTGTGAGTTCTTCACAGCTGACACCTGAAGGAAAAAATAACTCTAACTTTACAATCCAAAGGTTTCTATCAGTGAAGCTCTCTTAATGTTGATGATCTCACCTACCTCTTATTGTGAGCAGAAACAAAGTCACAAACAGACTGAAGTTCACTGACAGCATCTTAAAGAGAAAGAGAATCTGTCTGGTTTTGGATCAAACTCCACTGTGAAAGTTTGTGTCTTTTCTGTCCTTGAGTCCCAGTTTGGCTCCTCCCTTAATCTCTCCCTCCTTCCTCTCACAACTCTGACAAATAGTGAGTTTGTCTCTGCTGTGGTGCTGTTATTCACTAAATGACATCATTTCAATCAGGTAACAAGTAGCTGATAAGGTAACACTGACTGACTCTTCACAGAACGTGTGAAGGTCCTGACTGAGGTCAATCTTTACACAGATGATATACTACTATTACTAGTATCTACTTCTGATGCTGTACCTGTCTGTTGGTTTATGATCTATTTCTATATCTGAAATAGATGCCAGATTTGCACATTACTGTTCTGACCTTTCATCTTTTGCTGTTTAAGTCATAATTGCTGGTAGTTTTAATATCCACACTGATGATTCAACAAACTCATTTAATGTAGTCCAGCATGTTTCTGGTCCAACTCATAACCATGGCCACACATTAGATATAGTCTTTCCCTTTGTCTGAATATCAATTCTGTGGTCTTGTCTCTGATCACGGTTGTATTAAGTTTGACATTCTACATTCCTCCCCAAAACATCATAGAATTATTATTGCCTCAACAATCTCTGTCAAACTACTTTAGACTCCACTGCTCCCATTAATCTCAGATCAAAGTTGCCTCTTCAACTTTTCCTTGTATTGACAATAGCGCAAGGAGACTAAAGAGATTGAACAGAAGAGCAGAATTAAGTTGGAAAAAGACTAAATTGCATGTCTGCTATTTAAGACCTTCTGACTTCTTACAATAAAGAAATGAGAGACGCCAGAGCCACCTGCTTCTCCAACCTAATCACTGGTAACAAGCGTGATCCTTCAGAGTGACGGTCTAGACCTGCTCTGTATGAACAGCGCTAGTGAGATAACTGTTGTTGTGATTTGGCTCTATATAAAAAAAAATTGAATTGAATTCTAGATTCTTGTTTAGACAGACTTTTAGATCAGACAGACTTTTCAACCCTGCTCCCCCGCCTTACCAGCCTCTTCAAATACAGACTGTGAACCTAATGATATAATGTCAGTGACTTTTTCTAAGCAAAAAGTCACTGACATCAGGTCTAACACCTACTACCTGTTGTTGCTGATATTGCTGATCACCCTCGCTGTCCTGAACTGCTTAGCCTGAACTCATCGATACTGTCTCTCACACGTTTTCCTCTTCAAGCCCTCTTGACATCTTAACCACCTCACTCCTGCAAAAGCTTATGAGTGACATCGGCCGTAGTTTACTTCACATTATTAATTGTGCCTGTTGTGTCAATTCATGGTTACTTTACTCTTGTTGTACTGGGCACTCCAAGCCTAGATTCACCCAGGACACTCCCAAACTGCAGGGGGCAACCATGCAGCAAAAGGTGGTGGAACAAACATTTGGGAAGTACTTTTGGGACCATATTTGCCTGTGCACCCACAGGAGGTGCATGGCATTGAAATGTGGAGAGCTCAGTTAGCCCTCTCACTCATTCCTGGAAAAAGATACTATGACCACAGCTCCTGATCATCCAAAGATGCAACTTGTAGGACAGAATAAGATTGAATGTGTTTGAATGTGTTGAGTTCTATATGTTCAGGCTTTTGCTTTTGCTTGGTTGTAATGTGCAATTTAAATTAAATAATGAAGACTTTATTCTGTGAGCGTAGAATTTGACAGAAGTAATGTTACTCTAAGCATGTGTATAAGTTTGATTATGTGATTGGTATTTTTCTTATTAGAGATACTAGGTTAATCTAAATGACCTTGATTGGTTTGGTTTGAGAATTCAGTTGCATTTATTTATTATTACTGTGAGAAAGTGGTACTGAGATTTATGTGACTAATTCATGATTTACTTGTAACTAATTCATGTTTTTTGGTTTGTGTATTCGAAAGGTTATCAACCTATACTGTTCAATCCCTGATCTATCAAACCAACTTTAAGAAAATAAAGAATCATAAAGGGAACAGATTCGAGTTGTCCTTTGCGTTCTAAAGAGATAAAGCAGTTTTCAAGTTTGGGCAGAGCTGTGGTCAGTCGAAAAACACACAGAACTTGACAGTGCCATTACTTCCTGCCACATCCCTCATTACTTTAAGCAAGCCAGCATTCAGCCTTTAATAAAAATCCTAACCTTGATTATCGCTTCCGCAGAATCATAGGCCCATTTCTAAGCTTGCTTTCATATCCAAAGTTCTTGAAAAGGTGGTGCTAACTCATTTCTTAGCTGTGTTAGGTGATATTAGCATTTTTGATGGGTTTCACAAACAAAGCTCATTAGGGTTAAACACGAAAGACTGATGTGAGCTCATGCTGGGAACATTCTGTTTTATTGCTCCTCAGCTTCACTGCTGAGTTTGACACTGTCAGTCAAATAGAGAATTTTCTGTCTCCATCTTTAATTATGTTTCATCTTCCCCTCTGCTGATGTGCAGCACATCACAAGGATCTAGTCATTGTCCAGTGTTGTTTTCTCTTTGTATGCATCCATTAGGAAACATTATCATTATCGTGTTTAAAGGTTAAGTGTGTAAGATTTAGTAGCATCTAGCAGTAAGGTTTCCAGATGTCTAGTCTACTATAGAAATGGCTCATTCTAAGAAAAACAGAACGTTCATTAGGTCTTTATACACCACTGAGAACATAGTTAAGGATCTTTTATTGTATTTCTGTCAATAGATCCTTAGAAATATCACACACTGGACCTTCAATCTTCTATCACTGCTACTCTGATAATACAGGGATCTACTTTTCCCTTTAGCTAACGTTGGCTGTCTGGGCAGTTTAATAAACTGCTTGACTGCTGTTGTGGATGATTTATTACTTTCTGTAGCTAAACTCAGACAAGACAGAAGTAATAATCGTTGGCCCTGATCACCTTACAACCATATTGGTCCACTGGCACCCAATTTAAAATCCACAAATGTAGGTGTCACATTTGACCTTCAAATCACATGTCAGTAATCTCAATAAATCCTGCTTCGTCCACCTAAGCAATCAATCCATTAATCAGTGTGACCACCCTTAGCCTTCAATACAGCTTCAACTCTTCTAGGTACATCTCATTCTTGTACCACTCTCCAGCCCTTCGGTGAACAAACTGCGTTCTGCTGCAGCCAAATATTTCACATGTTGACATGTTTCTGCGTCTGTGGTCCTCAGTGCTGCCTGTTTCTTTGTGCTTCTTCAGAAGAGCTTGGACAGCACATCTGGAAACTGCTGTCTGCCATGAAACATCTGCCTGGGAGAGACCTTTCTGATGCAGTATAACTACCGTCTGACTCTTCAACACTCACTTAATGATTGTGTTTCAAACTACATATTGAATTGGTGATTATTGGCTCCTGTCTGGAATAATGATTTAATAGACCTGTTGACATACCTACAAAATCCCTGACTTTGAACAAGTGTAGGAGGGGAACTGACGCTGTTTGAAGGCAAAGGCTGGTCACACCACAACAAATCCAGACTGTATCATGAACCAGTGAAGTTTAACAGTGTGTGACTCCCTCTAGTGGACGTTGTGGAGTATTCTGTTGTCTTTGCTCCAAAGGTTTTTGTACAGAGTTTTGGTGTTTCCTGTCACTGTGGGCCGCAGAGCACAGTAGTACACAGCAGAGTCAGACAGCTGAAGCTTCTGGATCTTCAGAGGAACTGATCTTAAGGTGGAATCCAGTGTGGATGAAAATCTCTCCTTGAACACATGTGCTGTGTCCCCTTCGTCCCGTTGAAAGCGGCTCAGTATAAATTTAGGGCTGCTGTTTCCATCCTGTTTGTACCAGAAGAGATAATCATTTGTTGCTGAACTGCTGTTATATAGACAGCCAAGTGTTACTGGCTCTCCTTCAGCAGCAGTCACATCTCCTTCTGGTTGCAGCACGTTGTCTTTTTGTGCTCTGCATTCTGTAAAACAGCAACAAACAGTATCAGTGTGCTGTTAAAGAATCATGTCAATGTTGGATTGATATCAGAGAACCAGAGTTGTGTTCATACCAAGGCACACAGCAGCCAGCAACACTGAGATGAACAGAGGCGTCATATCTGCAGTGTTGAGGAACTGTGAGCTACAGCAAGTATAAAGAAGGCTGTGATCTCTCTGTTTAGTCTTCATCAACACTAAGTTGGTGGATTAGAAGGAGGAGCCTGATCACAGTGACAGGGCTCATTCACAGCCCTGTGTTATTCCCCGACTGACAACTTTACACTCAACACATTTTACTCACTCTCTCCTTTCCTAGTGTGACAGTTAGGATCAATTAGTGAATGTTTTTATACGTATCAGCATCATATTAAAGGCCTGTCAGTTTGCCAGCCTGTCCACAGCTTCTCCAGATAAAGGGCTAAAATATGAAACTGGTCATGACTCTTTGGAGTGAAACATTAAGGTGTTTGTCCATCCTTGTCTGGATGTGAAAGTGCAGTGGGACTCTGGCCGACGTTACATACCAGCTTATTATTACAAGTCATCAAACTTACAGTCCATAATTTATTGTACTGAAGTCAGATGTATTTGAACTTTTCCTTTAGTGAGTCTTCTGAAATAAAGAATCGAGTCAAGACGTAGTATTTTATTCTTTGCAAAGGCTCAGACAAACAGAGTGCAACCAGTATGTGGTCTGCAGACTGTAGGAACTAGTGAAGAAACAGGTTACTTAATACATATTTAAAATCTCCTGTTAAATTTCTCTCACCTGTGTGAAACATGAAGATGATCATCCAAACTAAGCAGAGCTGCATCATTTCCACTTGTACTGAATGAACAATAGAGAGAACACAGCAGCTCTTCACTTCCAACATGAAGCCTTTCATATTCAGTTGTGGAGCTCCTCCTCTTGCTGTGCTCTGTTTCCATTCAGGCTGATGGAAGCTTTAGAAATGACAGTGATGCTGCAGTCATCATCATCCAAGAAGGTCAGACTGAAGGAGGAATCTGCAGGAAATTCACCTGAAGGAATCTGGACACAAACACCTGTCTGAAACCTCCAATCTGCAAACTGTACACAACTTCTGTTGGAGCCTGAAACCTGGTTAAACTTACAGACCCCCAACCGACGGCGTCACCAGGTCATTTTTCCAGGGCTTTAGCCCCGGATGTAACTCAACAACAGCAACAAAATATTTTCCATATTAATATGCAGCAAAACTGTAATCAAACATAAATGTTGTCGGTCAGTGTTTAGTCAGTGTACTAACACAAACGGTTAACAGTCGCTGCACAGTCGTGAGAGAATATCACACCTGACCGCGACACAGACACCTGTGGCTCTCTTTGCTGTCTCTGTCCCCCTCGCTGTGAGACACTACTGTTTTACTGTCTCCAGGATGCTTCATTCCCTCTAAAGCGGCTGTGAGCTGCACTTTATCAGGTGCTGAAGTGAACATTTGTGTGGAACTGTGGTGATATAGCTGTCTGATCACATCCCTCTTTGCTCGAGCTGTTTCTTGTGGGCCTGAAAAGAAAAATCCAAATACGTGAAAATAACGGAGATGTTTGGTCCTGGAGCTGCAGTAGCTTCATCATCAGCTGCACAGCCTACCCTGCATAGAGCAGGCACTTGAAGGAGTAAAGGAGAGCCGTGGCCTCTGAAAAATAGCTTGAAGAAATGTTAACAAATAAAATGCTGTGAGGAAGGTTTATTTGCACAATAAGAAAACCTGCAATGCAATATAAATATAATATATAAATATATTTTTATAAATTAACTTAAGGTAAAAAAACACTAAGCTGCTGCATTAGATTCTGTTATATTTTGATATTCTGAATTGTCACCTGCCCCCCAACTTTTGTCCCTCCCTTTCTAAAATAAGTCAAGTCAGCTTTATTTATATAGCACATTTAAAAACAACAGGAGCTGAGCCAAAGTGCTTTCCAAGAACACGATACACACAAATACAAGTATAAACGAACAAAAGAAGAGTATTTACCACTGTGTATCCAACTACTCAATAAAACACCCGTGCACCAATACACAATATAGAGAACTTGGTAGAAGTAAATAAGAACAACATCAGATTAAAATGGATTAGAATAAATAAATAAAATATGGGACAGAATCAGGTGAAAGCCAGAGAAAAAAGGTAGGTCTTTAAATTAGATTTCTCAATGGTGGGGCAGGACTGTTAGATGGAGGACTATTCCAAAGCCTGGGGGCAGCAACAGAAAAGGCCCGGTCACCTTTGGTTGGAAGGCGAGAGAAGGGGACTAAGAGGAGTTGTTGTGAAGATGACCTGAGTGGCCTACGTGCAGAATATGGAATTAGTTTATCAGTAATGTGTTGTGGGGCTAAGCCATTAAGGGCTTTAAAAAGAAATAACATTTTTAAATCAATTCTGTATTTTACCTGTAACCAGTGAGACCAGAGTTCTGTGTTGTCTTTTCTTTGTTCAAGGTAAAAATCTAGCAGCTGCATTTTGAACCATTTGTAGTCGGGAAAGTGTTGAATGGGTCGGCCCCATATACAGGGAATTACTGCAGTCCAGCCGCGAGGTGATAAGCGCATGTGTAACTGTTTCCAGGTCTCTGGATAAAAATGGCTTCAGTTTGGCTAAGGTTCTAAGCTGATAGAAACTGCCCTTCATGACACCACTGATGTACTTGATGAAATTCAAAGAAGTATCCATAAAAACAGCTAAATTCTTCACTACATTGTGTAAGTTTGTAGTCAGGGGACCAAGTAAATTACTTAAGCTAATGACAGAGCTTTCAGGGCCAAATAGAATTACCTCAGTTTTAGAATAAAGACATTTCCACCATAAATTGGTGCAGAAAATCTCTCCAGAATGCAGGAAATTAAGTTTTTAAAGGCCAAATTTTTCAGGGGGAGGACCCACAGACCCCCCTAGTTAATATTATCAGTGTTAATTATTATCAGAAAATGAGACAGATGTTAGTTACTGTGTAGAGCTCATTTACTGTTGCTTTACAGACGCATTCTTTGGGGGCAGCAGAGGGTGGGGGGTGAAAACAGGTGAAAAACATAGACTGTATATAAAAATGTGAAAACATGAAAGGTTTCTGGGCTGGGCTAAGCCCCCAATATTTGAAGACCCTGGAAAAGCCCCTGCCCCCAACCTCAACCCCACTACCCATAATGCTCCTGTGAATCCTCCCCCAGTGTTTCATTAGCAGCTGTAACCACAGTGACTCTGATAAAACAGGAATTAGCAGAATCCATCTGATATGAAGCTGTGGTTTGAATACCACTTCCCTCCTCTTTGAAGAGTAGTCAGATATCTGGGTTCAGGTTTTTGTACAGCCTCTTCTACACTTTGTATCACTGTGTTTCTAGAGCACAGTAGTAGAGAGCTGAGTCTGCCAGGGTTAGCTCTGTGATGGTCAGTTTGGTTGATGTTGGTGATGTTTCAGATTCATATCGTTCATCAGGAATATATTCAGCTGTGTTCGATTTTGCTCCTTTCCTGAGTATAAACTGAGGTGCCTGAAGGTCAGAATGATGTCTGTACCAGTAAAGGGCAGGATGGGTATAGGTTGTCTCATAGTTACATGTGAGTGTGACAGATTCTCCTTCTCTTTCACTGACTTCCTCTCCTTCAGGAGAGATTGTGTCTCCAGCTATTAGTCCTGGAAAAAGTAGAGAAAATGAAGCCATCAGACTAACATTGTTCATGAGGCTGAGAGGAGAAGACAGTGGAAAATGTCAGCTGTACAGTGTTACTCTGTGGACACAAACAGCTCAGCTGTTCACAGATTTCTGCTCTGAACTCCAGTTTCCATAAATCTTTAGAAAAGAATAAAAACATGTTGTGCTTTCTATCTTACCAAAGAAAAGAGCAGCAAGAATAATCCCCAGCCAATGTTCCATCTCTACAACAAGGTTTAAATCAACAGGAGAAACTAGCTGATGTTCAACATTCAGTCTGAGAATTGTTCTCTTCACAGCAGCAGTTATTATTGACAGAATGGTTGAACACAGTGCAGAAGTAGTGCACCGCCTACTTGATAATGTGGCTCAGCTTGGATTAACAGCAGCTACAGTGTCATCTAGTGGCCAATCAGAATCAGACCACAGAAGAAGAAAAGATGCCACTGAAACTTCAAACTAGTCCAGCAGCATAATCCAGTTATCAGCTGATGATCTGTTTGTTCAGCATTTTCCAAACTCAACATGGTTACAGATTCTACTTCTGTGCTGCGTTATCACCTCCCCACATCTCTGAAGTTGTGGATTTACAGCAGCAATTAACAAAGTGATGCCAGCTGACAGGTGGAGAGTATTTGATAGTGAAACAAGACATTTGCTCTTATCTGCCGGTAAGAGGGGTTTGCTGCTATGTGCTTGTTGTGGATTGTTGCAAAGAGAGCAGCACAGCTGTTTGTTTATCGCTGTGTGTCGCCTGTAGAAGTAACATCAGCTGCCGACAGCTGATGTTACTTCTACACTATAAACTAAGGTGCTCTGTTCACTTTGTTCTGTTTGGGGAGACAAGTTTCACGGCGTCGAGAGGTCTGATCGTTTCTATGTAATTTGACTAAAATCTTTGCCCTTGAACCAGGATTATTAAAGTTAGTTTATTTATTTAGATATATGATCAGACATGTAGTCAAAAATATCTCAGATTCACAATGAAATATATAAAGTCATTATCACAGTTTTGCATCCTGTAGACACACAGCAAGAAACACACACACACACACACACACACACACACACACACACACACACACACACACACACACACACACACACACACACACACACACACACCTCTGTCTGTAGATTTGTTTGTCTCACTCTCACCCTGCCGTGGCCTCCCTCATCCTTTCCCCATTAATGTTTCCTTCTCAGATTATTTCCCACACTTTTGTTAATCTGGTATCTTATTTCCTCCACCTGCAGCTCTCGGTGTGCAGCTCTGTGAGCGTCTCCCAGCAGTCAGCCTGGTGGCTGCAGTATTACAGCAGCTCAGTCACTGTGAGCTGGTCCCAAACACTCAACAATCTTTTTATGGTCACATAATTGTTTTATCAGCTAATATGTTTCCTATAGGTGTTTTAATATATCTGTATACACAGATCACCTCCAGTAGTATCGGCATCAACACAACAACAACAGCAGCAGCCACATCCATAGCAACCCATCAACAGCAACTGTTCCCTGTAAGTTATGTCAGCCCAGTGTTTTAAAGCTGGAGTTGGGTTAGTCGCTGTTTCTTTTAGCGTATGACATTTGCTGATGTATCGATACAGAAGCATCTGTATATGCATGTCAACGAGGAATACATAGCCTAACTATATATTTCTGTCAATAGAATCAGTGTGAAATGGCTCCATTTAAGCCACTTCAGTTTGATCT
This sequence comes from Lepomis macrochirus, assembly GCA_024633595.2. Classification (NCBI taxonomy): domain Eukaryota; kingdom Metazoa; phylum Chordata; class Actinopteri; order Centrarchiformes; family Centrarchidae; genus Lepomis; species Lepomis macrochirus. The sequence continues at coordinate 4,434,084 of JALXJV020000012.1, read as the reverse complement.
TTGATGGAAGCTGCACATGTGCACTACCTAGTTAAGAGATATTAGCAGCACTTCTAATTACAAGCAGAGCAGGACGGGTACAGTAACAATGGCTTTGGTTCAGCTGTACATGTTCCAGAACCAGCAACCTAGACTGGACCAAGAGTTTCAAAGTGATAAGTTATTCATTTCTTACTAATTTATCATTTATTTAGTAACATTGTTTTTGTGCACTGTCTGTACATCACAGTAACAGCTTTAACTGCCTGGGGGGTCTCTAACGTGTGGTAGGGAGGGTGGGGGGAGGCAGCTGGCGGACGTCTTGTCACTGTGTGCTGCAGCTCAGTGTGTTTCTCCAGTGTTTTTGAGGGCGTGCCACACTAGCTGCTAGGTGAATATTAGACCGTGTCTTACAAAGTGATGCAGAGAGGTTATGGAATTAAAGAGTGGACTGTTTCAGGCAGTTCAGGAGCCAGAGGTTACTGTCGGAGATGGGAACTCCCATTGGGCTGGACTTTGGGTCTTTTCATTTTGCAAACCTATAATATGCACAAATGAAAAGGGGGACCTCCAAGGAAGCATGTTAGTTGTCCACTGGACCAAACTGTCATGTTGTTTGAACATTTTTAAAGTATAAAACAGCAGTGGAGAGGAAGATCAATCTTGTTGGAATCCTCTGTCAGACTTAAAGTGTGTGACTCCCTCTAGTGGACGTTGTGGAGTATTCTGTTGTCTTTGCTCCAAAGGCTTTTGTACAGAGCTTTGGTGTTTCCTGTCACTGTGGGCTGCAGAGCACAGTAGTACACAGCAGAGTCAGACAGCTGAAGCTTCTGGATCTTCAGAGGAACTGATCTTGAGGTGGACTTCAGTGTGGATGAAAATCTCTCCTTAAACTCAGCCTCTGTTTTCCCTTCATCCTCTTGAACGCGGCTCAACATGAATTTGGGGCTTTTGTTTCCATCCTGTTTGTACCAGAACAAAGTTGGAGTACCACTGGTCTCAAAAGTACAGCCAAGTGTAACTGTGTCTCCTTCAGCAGCAATGACATCTCCTGCTGGCTGGGTCACTCTGTCTTCTCCTTTACACTCTGGGGAAGAAGAGAACATGCAGAGGAAGAGATGGATCAATAAAGATGATTGATTAAAGGAGAACAATCAGTAGGTTTAAAGAGTTACTTAGCCAGAGAGTCAGAATCAGGATGTTTCTCAGCCAGTGTTTCATGTCTGCAGTGAGAGGAGGAGAGAGAGGAAGAACATTGATACTCTGATGGATCTGGGCCTTCACATCATTGGCCCTTCCTCTTCATCATCTGTTGTCTTTTCTGTCCTTGAGTCCCAGTTTGGCTCCTCCCTTAATCCCTCCCTCCTTCCTCTCACAACTCTGACAAATAGTGAGTTTGTCTCTGCTGTGGTGCTGTTATTCACTAAATGACATCATTTCCATCAGGTAACAAGTAGCTGATAAGGTAACACTGACTGACTCTTCACAGAACATGTGAAGGTCCTTACTGAGGTCAATCTTTACACAGATGATATGCTACTATTACAAGGATCTGATTATGTACCTGTCTGTTGCTTCATTATTTATTGCCCACCTGGTTAAAATAACAGATTTGCACATATATTTTCTGAACTTTTACCTTTTGTTGTTTGATGTTATTGCTGAAGACGCTCTACATATCTACATTAACGATTCAATAAACTTTTGCTACTGACTGAAAAAGTCATTCATTTAATTTTGTCCAGCATGTGTCTGATGTTTAGATTATGTTTGTGATTGTCATGAACAGGATCTCAAGGAGCAGCTAGAAGAGAAAGTGTCGGGTTTGTGGGCCTGAGAATTTCTCCTCTGCTATTTGCAGATGATGTGGTTCTGTTGGCTTCATCAGAACGTTGCCTCCAACATGCACTGGGACGGGCTGCAGTTGAGTGTGAAGCGGTCAGGATGAGAGTCAGCACCTCCAAGTCTGAAGTCATGGTTCTCTGCTGGAAAACATTTTATTGCTCCTTGTGGTTTGGGAGAGAGGTGTTGTCCTAAGTGACAGAGTTTAAGTATCTCGGGGTCTTGTTCACCAGTGAGGGTAAAATGGAGCGTGAGCTCAACAAGCAGATTAATGCAGCTTCAGCAGTCATGCAGGCGTTGTACCAGACCGCCGTGGTGAAGAGGGAGCTGAGCCTGAAGCATGCTGCTTTGTGTATTGAACTCTGCTGAATATGGAAGTTCCTCTCTCTTCTATAGTTCACTAACAGCTTGGCTCCTCCCTGAATCTGTCTCCTCAGAGCTCTGGATTTTCTCTTCTCTCCGTTACACTTCCTCCTGTTATCAGACTGGTAGCAGCAGGTTGTTCCAGCAGAAAGTCAGTATTTTATATAATCTTTTATAACCATAGTTAAAAGGATGGATCATCTTTTCAGGATTTGCTAAGATAAGAAGGTCTCAATTTAAGTCAGCTGATAATTGAACAAAACCTCATTACAGAATATTGTATCCAGAGTATTTGTGCTGAACGTCAGTGAGCATCTTAGCAAAGTTTGATTTCAAGTGGTTGACAGGATTTGAGGGGCCAATAAAAGGATCTCAGTTCTAGACTCACTCAGTTGTAGGAAGGTGTGGAACAAGTACACTTCACATGTAATAAACCAGCTGCCATGATTATTGTATGTCAGTATGATGCCGTATCTGATGAGTCTCTAAACGACTAACAAACATTTTGATCAACACCATGAAGTCTAAGTTGACCGCGGAAGTTGATGGGTCAAATTATTTAGAACATTATAGCCTAAATTGTTGTGATTAATTGTATTGCCATCATTTCACTGAGTGCGGTGTTCATCATTTAAAGTATTGTTTTAGAGTGTAAAAGTTAATCACATTGATCACAATGTTAAAGCTCTAAAGCTCTTGTCATCATCTAAAGAGTTATTTTATAGTGTAAAGTTAAGATCACAGCGCTGAAACTCTACAGCTCTGACAGTGTGTGGTCCTCTCTGTGTCTAACTGCCCCGAGGCAGAAACAGTAGCACATGTGTGTAAGCAGGCACTTGTGCTCTGGGAGCAGAGCCAATGAGCACAGCAAGGCCCTTGCCCTTGGGCGCTTGGTGAACCTGCTGACGAAGCACTTGCTAACTCAGCTTGGCAGAGTGAGTGAGTTTCAAAGGATGCATAGATGGTGACAAGAAAAGTAGTAAAAAGTCACAATAACAACAAAATTACTGTAAGAAACCAAACATTGATGATAGGCCCAGCACAGCACTTGTTACTCCTGTAGAATTTTTTAAAGAAATGTAACTGTGTGTGGAATTATACTCTTAACTGTTGAAAAAGTGTCACATTTGAGTTTCATGTAAATTCTGAGTTTCTTATCCTGTAAGATCACAAAATATAGAAAGACAACGATACAGAAGGATGAATGAAAGCTGGAAAACCGGTAAAAGTGGTAAAACAACATTTGTGAACAGCATAAAAGCAGAAGATAAGAAACTCAGCATAAAGAAAGAAGGGGGGCACACGAGCCCAGAAGGTGTATATAAGGCTGTCCGCAGACCATAGAGTCGACTTTGTCCACCAGCCTGCTGGGATGCTGTCCGGGTTTATGTGTCCTTTCTTGGAATAAACTCTTTTTGCACCGACTCTTCCCGACCGTCTCCAGAGAAGTTTTTGTCTGCAGAGTTTTTGACTATCGTAGAAATCTAATGGAGTATTTTTTGACAAAGTTTATTAAGTTGGTGAAGGTGGGGACCAGGCCTTACTGGCCCAGCCTGGTCGGACATCTGACCCAACAAAGTGCAGTTGTTGTTGTAATCTGCTACAGAGACTGTCCACATGGATGTTCCAGGCTAATGAGTTGTCAATAAAAACAGAAGATTTGCATGAGGAGACCTGTGAGATGATTCCATCGTGGACGACCACAGGCTTGCGGTCGCCAACACCTCCTGGGGTCAAACACCATCTCCTCAGTTTTTTAAACGTTCAGGACAAGGTAGTTATCATCACATTTCACAAATCTTTGTATCTCTGTAGTCAGACAACTCACTGTACTTTTTCATTAAAGCCAAGATGGCAGCATCGTCTGAGATTTCATACGGTTATTATGAACATACTTGGTTATCGGTTATTAGTCATTATACAGCTCAAGGCTGCATAACAAACAGAAAGTTGTAGTTCCTTCATGCTGCACACACAACATATACACTGAACAAAATTATAAACGCACAGTTTTTGCCCTCATTCATCATGAGCTGAACTCAGAGATCTAAGACTTTCTCTATGAACACAAAAGGCCTGTTTCTCTCAAATCTTCGTCACAGTTCTGTCAAAATCTGTGTCAGTGAGCTCTTCTCCTTTGCCAAGATAATCCATGCACCTCACAGGTGTGGCATATCAAGATGCTGATCAGAGAGCATGGGGACTGCACAGGCGTGTCTTAGGCTGGCCACAATAAAAGGCCACTCCAAATTGCCATCCTGACTCCCTACTGTTGGCCGTGAATTGAATGTTGATTTTGATTTTTTTTCGTTTAAGAGAATTTGGCAGTACATCCAAAAGGCCTCACAACCACAAACCACGTGTAACCACACCAGCCCAGGACCACTTTTTCTCATCTTGCCGGAGTCTTACGCTGATAGCTCAGAACCTGGACCGCATGCCGAGTGCTTGATCCAGGATATTGATGGGGCAGGTCTCTGTAATGATATAATTGTTAGGGTTATGGCTTCTACACTAACTTGTGCACAGGGTAAAAAGTAGAGGTGAACTAACACAACGCTGGGGGGCATCCATATTTAAGGTTCTCGGTTCTGAGAGAGTTCCACTAACAGTGACATGATGTTTAAGGTTGATTCAACTTCTTAATAAGTAGATTTGGCTAATAAAATAAAAGATGTGCATATGAGGTAGGATCCTCTAAGTGCTTAGGTAGAAAATGTAAATGGCTGCAGCAGCTGTACCTCTGTCACACCTATAGGCGACCAGGAAGTTGATGATGATTTTCTCAAAACACTTCATAACTACTGAAGTCAAAGTAACTGGATGGTCACATGGGCCCAGAGACATCTGGTAGATAGGACACCAGGGTTCTGCCAGATCTTCACTGTATGATTTCAGCAGAAACCCTGAAATGCCATCTGGTCCGGTGGTCTTCCTGGGGTGTGTGAGAACAGTTTCTGTCCTACATGCTGATCAGTGGGGATTTCTGGATAGTTGATGCAGATAGTAGGGTTGGGCTGATAGACAATACCATCGTCCATCTGCGATGGCTGAAAGACATCATGACGTTGAGCCGGTAAAACCCTGCCCCCCAGGAAAAAACCTCTCACATTTTCACATTATACCACCCTGTGAAAGCAGGTTTTAATGACCACAAACAGTCTTATTATTGTAAGTATGCTTTGCACCTGCCTCGGAAGTCTCTTGTCCCCACACTGTGACACACTCACACACACCTACACCTCAGGTAAACACCCCGGCTTGCCCCGCCTCTGTCTGTCTCACTCCCCCCGTCTGCTCCATTTTCCCCATTAGCAGTATGTTTTTATAAAGTCGTGGTCTGTGTGTAAAATGTCCACTGTGACTTGTAACGTAAGTTAAGTCCAATATTTTTACAGAGTGAAGTCTGTGTGAGAACACATGCACATATGACGACTGCTACCTCTCCTCACAAGACCCGTCATCGTCCTTCCCGATGTTTCATTGTAGAGATCGTTCGATGGAAATTTTGAACCCTAGCAGATAATGTATGAAGAGCCACTTTTTGCTCCTGAGAGAAGCCAGCTATTTCAAACCTCTCATAAAAGTTGGTTAATTCATTGACCTTCTCACCTCATTAAAACCACTAAGACTCTTTTTAGCTGGAGCCATGTTTGCCATAGATTTCACAGAGTCCTACAGTGTTTTGTTGTTGTGAAGAACAGCGGGTTTTAAATTTCTCCTCCTCCTTCCTCCAAGCTGTCCTTAATAATGGGCTTGAGTTTGTTCTGAATATTTTCATAGCCACAAGATGCTAGCTCTTAAATGCTATTTGTTTCTGAACTATGCACTTTCCTTGGAAACATGTTTGTTGTTTGGTTCCATAGTTATAGACTTCTGTGTTGACACAATACAGTTCCCTTCAAAAGTATTGGAACGTTAAGGCAAATTCCTTACAGGACATTTGGGTTTAAGATCCAAAGATGAGACAAGAGTTCAGTTTCAGCTTTTATTTCCTGGTATTCACATCTAGATGTGTTAAACAACTCAGGACATGTCACAGTTTGTATCAGACCACAGCATTCTTAGGTGAGCAAAAGTAATGGAAAAATAATCTTAAAGTAAACAACATTTAATATCTGGTGGCATAACCCTTGCTTGCATTAAGTGCCTCAAGCCTGCGACCCATCGACATCACCAAGCTGTTGCATTCTTCATTTGTGATGCTATTCCTGGTTTTTACTGCAGCTTCTTTCAGTTCTTCTTTGTTTCGGGATGTTTCTCCTTTCAGTCTCCTCTTAAGGAGATGAAATGCAGCTCTGTTGGGTTCAGGTCAGGTGATTGACTTGACCAGTCTAAAACCTTCTAAGTCCTTTGTTTTGTTGGCAGTGTGCTTTGGCTCATTGTCCTGCTGCATGATAAACTTCCTCCCCATTAGTTTCAATGCATTTCTCTGTAAATAGGCAGACAAAATGTTTCATTTACATTTTATTCATTTAGCTGACGCTTTCATCCAAAGCGACTTACAATTGCTATATATGTCAGAGGTCGCACGCCTCTGGAGTAATGAGGGTTAAGTGTCTTGCTCAGGAACACAGTGGGGATTGAACCCGGGTCTCTCACACCAAAGGCATATGTCTTATCCATTGCACCATCGCCACCCCAGTTTCTGTACACTTCTGAATTCATTCTGCTGCTGCCATCATCAGTTACATCATCAATAAATATCAAAGAGCCTGTTCCAGCTGTGCAGCCCAAGCCATGACATTACCTCGGCCATGCTTCACAGATGAGCTTGGATGCTTTGGATCATAAGCACTTCCTTTCTTTCTCCATGCTTCGGCCTTTCCATCCCTTTGGTACAGATTCATCTTGGTCTCATCAGTCCATAAGATTGTGGTCCATTGTGGCTCATCTCTGTACTTCTTTTCAAATTTCAATCTGGCCTTCCGATTCTTCCTGTTGATGAGTGGTTTGCATCTTGTGGTGTACTTCTTCCAACAGTGGATTGTGATACCTTCACCCTGCGCTGTGGAGGTCGTTGCTGATGTCACTTACTGATGTTTTGGGGGTTTCTTCACAGCTCATCATATTTCTGTCATCAGCTACTGTTGTTTTCCTTGGCCGACCTGTTGGACGTCTGTTGATCAGTACACCAGTACTTTCTTTCTTTTTCAGGTCATTCCAAATTGTTGTGCTTGCTCTGCCCAATGTTTGTCCAGTGGCTCTGGTAGATTTTCCTTCTTTTCTCAGCTTGACAGTGGCTTGCTTTTCTCCCATAGACAGCTCTCTGGTCTTCATGTTGGTTTATCCTCTTTAACAGGAAATACAGACTTTATAGGTTTGAACCAAGGTTAAAAACTTAGACTAGTCATGCAGAGCTATTTAATGTTTGGAACTAAAAGGCAACACCTGGGCAACAAGAAACATCTGTCAGTCACATGTTCCAATACTTTTGCTCACTTGAAAAATGGGTAGGTTCAAACAAAGGTCTAGTAAATCCTGAGTAGTTTAAAACATCTAGATTTGAATACCAGGAGATAAAAGAAGAAATTCTGAACAAAAAAAACCAAAACAAAACAATTTGCCTTACCGTTCTAATACTTTTGGAGGAGACTGTATCTCTACAAAACTGCAGATAATCTCTAATGGTACCTGCTGCCTCCTCTAAGCCCAGGTTATGGAAGAGGTCCAAGCTGTTACAGGAAAAGCAGCCTTTTAAGGTCTCAATGCCATCATTGTTCCAAACATGTACAGTTTTACTTGTGCTGTCCTGCTTTTGAGCAGGGACTTGTAGGTGGGAATTAAATGGACAACACTATGGTGAGAGGTGCAAATTGGGGTTCAGTATTACAGTCTACATATTGCCTGTCTGTGAATACAGTCTGCTAGAGTGGATTTGGAGAAACTCTGGAGGTATTATGGACATACTTTATTTGAATTCTGTTTTTTTATTTGTAGTGCTTCATGTAATGTTGCATCTATCAACTAAAAAATCCAGACTTCATCATCACAGTGAAGTTCAACAGTGTGTGACTCCCTCTAGTGGACGTTGTGGAGTATTCTGTTGTCTTTGCTCCAAAGGTTTTTGTACAGAGTTTTGGTGTTTCCTGTCACTGTGGGCTGCAGAGCACAGTAGTACACAGCAGAGTCAGACAACTGAAGCTTCTGGATCTTCAGAGGAACTGATCTTGAGGTGGAATTCACTGTGGATGAAAATCTCTCCTCAAACTCGGCCTCTGTTTTTACATCGGCCCCTTGCATACGGCTCAACATGAATTTGGGGCTGTTGTTTCCATCCTGTTTGTACCAGAACAAAGTTGGACCTGGGTTACTCGTCTCAAAAGTACAGCCAAGTGTAACTGTGTCTCCTTCAGCAGCAATGACATCTCCTGCTGGCTGGGTCACTCTGTCTTCTCCTTTACACTCTGGGAAGAAGAGAACATGCAGAGGAAGAGATGGATCAATAAAGATGATTGATTAAAGGAGAACAATCAGTAGGTTTAAAGAGTTACCTAGCCAGAGAGTCAGAATCAGGATGTTTCTCAGCCAGTGTTTCATGTCTGCAGTGAGAGGGGAGGAGAGAGAGGAAGAACATTGATACTCTGATGGATCTGGGCCTTCACATCATTGGCCCTTCCTCTTCATCATCTGTTGAGGAACTCTCAACATTTACATCTCATTTACATCTCAGCTGTTTAGCTGATGCTCTTATCCAGAGCAGCTCATAATGAGGAGCTTTAACATGTGAACTTTCTGTTACAACAAAGTCTCTTTAACCAGTTTTCACCCTGCTAGAATTATGAAATCATCATCATCAGTCTGGAATTTGGATTTGTCTCATCAGTCAGAAGAACTGTGGAGAAAAAGACTTTTGGGGTGCCTTGCTGTAAGTAGATAGCTGTTGTGTTTTATTAATAACAGGAATAATATTGTAACTTGTCATTAGATTGTGTTGTCAGTGTCCACTTGGTGGCGCTGCTGTTCAGTTAAAGGAGGAGCTGAAGTGAGTAAATCTTCAGAGGAGCTGTCAGGTTTTTGTACAGAGTTTTGGTGTTTCCTGTCACTGTGGGCCTCACAGCACAGTAGTACACAGCAGAGTCTGTCACTGCAGCAGAGGAGATCTGCAGATCCAGATGTTTTTCTCCTGACAGTTTAGTAGAGAACTTTGTGTCTGATTTCAGAGACTCTGCTGGTTTTGTGATGTTGAGCCCTGAGATGTACATGAGAAACTCTGGTGGTTTTCCTGGATACTGTCGATACCAGAAGAAATAATCACCAGTTGACAGTTTGGAGTATTTGTAGGACAGAGTAACAGAGCTGCCTTCTGAACTGAACTCTTCATCGTTCTCTGCAGTGAGTTCTTCACAGCTGACGCCTGAAGGAAGAGATAAATGTTGTTAATGACGATATCAAACTCTGACTGCCTGTTCCAGTGGTTTCTAGGAAACAGGTCCCTTGAAGGTTTTTCTCCTTCCTGCTTTAACCTACCTTTTAGTATGGTCAGAAACAAAGGAACAATTACACAGTAATGCAGTGACTCCATCTTCCAGACAGTATGTGTGTTCTGTCTGGTTTAGATATCGAATGCATCTGACAGTAGGAGTCCTTTTCTGTCCTGCTCTTCTCTGACAGTGTTGCTCCTCCTCTCATGTCACTGTATGTTACCAACACCAAAACCAGACCGACATATATTTTACCCTTTAAAGCCCAGAAAGATAAACCTCTGTTACTCTGCTGGGTTTCTTTGGGTTGGTTTTGCTTCTTTTGCACAATCATCAGTAAATAAGGAATCTGGTTAAATCTGCTCTCAAAGCCTCATGGAGGATCAGTCTATAGCAACATTACCTTTACTGTCTGTACCTCTGTGTGTATACTGTGTAGGCTGCCTCCCTCTGCTCTCTCTCTTTCTCTCTCTCTCTCTCTCTCTCTCTCTCTCTCTCTGTGCATGCTGGGAGTGGAGGACGGTGAGAGTGGGTGCGCGTTTCAGCGTGAGTGTGTTTTCTATCTTTTCTATTTTTTTGTTTGTTTGTTTTGTTCATTGTTAGTTTTGCTGTTTGTGTAATTTGTGGCGGGTGGCTTCCTGAGCGGTGACGCCCGGTTTTCACCGGGGTCATGCCGACTCATGGAGTTGGGAATGTGGGGGTGGAGAAGCTCACACGCTGACACGGAGTTAAACTTTGCCCAGCGTTTAATTGATCCGTGGAGGATTGCAGTTTAGCAATCAGAGAAATTGTCGGCTATGAAAGTGTGAAGTCCGCTTCCAGAATGAACAACGGAGTCATCATTTTTCTGGATAGTTGTCAGGTTCAGATTCCAACAATAGTGTTGACAAAGTCAGCGTGGTTGTTGAGCAAGGTGTGGTAATTCAGGACACCTTTGTGCAGGTGGTGCCGCTAGTTAATCCGGCCAAAAAGATCATCTTGTCCAAAGTTCCTCCGTTTATTAGTAACGAAATGCAACAAAGAGAACTGGCGAGGCACGGACAGTTAATGTCACCAATTAAACTGATCCCTCTGGGCTGTAAATCACCTTAAACATGTTGTTTCCTTTAGGAGGCAGGTCTTTATGGTTCTGAAAAATAATACTGAGGAGCTAAATTTAATATTGAAGTTTAGAGTGGATGACTTTGATTACATTGATTATTCTTCTTCAGAAAGAATGAAGTGCTTTGGCTGTGGCATACTGTCCGTTCCTGGCCAACAACAGTGAAACCGCATCAACAGGTTCAGAACATGAACATACACAGAGTTCACAGGAGGGAAACACACAGGGCACACAGCAGCCTGGGCATCAGGGAGCAGCTGGTTCTGTTAATGCTATTCCAGGTCCTGATGGTTCAGGAACTGCTATTTCAGGTTCTGATGTTTTAGTTTCTGCCGGGTCAGTTTCTGATGGCCCTGGAGTTCCTAGTCTGGATACCAGAGACTTGGATGCTGTTGGTTCTGATGCTGCTTTTTCTGGTTCTGTAGTAGAGGTCAGTGAGCAGTCACACACTGACAACATTAACACACAGACTAAAGCAGGGAGGCAGGATGTTCTCTGGAGGAGGACGGTGAGATGCTGGTGGATAAAGATTTTTCTAAAGATAATAAAAAGAGGAAACCAAATGAAGAGAGTCAGTCTGCTTGTAAAGTGAAGAAAGCTTCTCCTCAGAGTGTCAACAATCAGGTGAAAGTGAAGGTGATGAGGAGAGAGATGTGGAGTCTCTGGCCTCCTCACAGACGTGGACTCACGAGAAGAGCGGTTATTCTTTAACAAGTATTAAGAGTTTTCTGCAGGACACCAAGGGAGCCAGAAATGTTAAAGTGGAGAAAGCGTTTCCTGATTTGCAGCTCTTCCTTGATTCAGTGAAGGCTTTTCTGAGAACTCCTGGAGTCCTGGGAGAGAAGGCTTTCACTGACCAGGAAACTTACCGTATTAAAAAACTAGTTCAAAAGGTCAAGAAGCAGTTAGAAGATGATGAATAAGGTTCAGAATTTTTCTTTTTTCTTTTGTTTTGTTCTTGTTTCTGTATCACTACTTTTTTTCTATGTTATGGGAGATATACGTATAGGCAGCTTGAACTTAAATGGGACAAGGGATGATGGGAAAAGGGCTTCTCTTTTCAAGCTGTGCTCTCTAAAAAAGTTAATGTTATTTTTGTACAAGAGACACACAGTACTGCTGATAATGAGGCTGATTGGAGGAGAGAATGGACTGGTGAGTCCTTCTTAAACCATAAAACCAGTAACAGTGGTGGGGTTGGAATTCTGTTTGCCACAAACTTTATTCCTCAGTCGGTGGAATCTGAAGAGGTCATTAAAGGCCGTCTGTTGAAAGTAAGGGCAGTGTATGAGAAAGTAAAAATTGTGTTTATTACTATCTATGCTCCAGTTGTGGGAGTGGAGAGAGTCGTGTTTCTAGATGTTTTGAATGAAGTTATTGAGAAATGTAGCAATGAGGAATATTTATTTGTTGGTGGAGATTTTAACTGTACTGAGGACAGCAGGTTAGACAGGAACCATGCAGAGCCTCATGTCGCCTCTCGCACTCGCCTGATTCAACTTATGGAAGCTCAGGAGTTGTGTGATGTGTGGAGAGGTTTCCATGGCGAGCAGCGACACTTGGACTCATGCTAAAGATAATTTATTGTCTATGGCCAGGCATGACCGTTTTTATTATTTTAAACATCATTTTAATGTATTTAAAAGTTGTTTGATCAGCCCTGTTGGTTTTTCTGATCACTCACTTGTAACAGTCTCTGTCTTTATAAAGTGTGTAAAAGCCAGTAGAGCTTACTGGCATTTTAACACAGCTTTATTGGAAGATAAAAATTTTAAAGATAATTTTGCCTTTTTTTGGAAAAAACACCAGAGCACAAAATCTGATTTTATTTCTTTACAACAATGGTGGGATTTTGGAAAAGTTCTGATAAGACAATTTTGTCAGCAGTACACTCAGAATGTTACAAAAGCCTTGGTGAATTCAGTTAAAGCTCTGGAGTCTGAGGTGGAGGAGCTCAGAGACTTAGCTGAAGCCACAGGAGACCAACGTCACACTCAGAGACTTGAAGCTAAGAAGTCTGTTTTAGCCAACCTGCTGGGTGTCTCAGCACAGGGGGCTCTTGTTAGGTCCCGTTTCCAACATGTAGCCCACATGGATGTTCCATCTCACTTTTTCTTTGGTCTGGAGCGTAAGAATGGACAAAGAAGGTTCATTCATAGTTTAAAGGGCGACACTGTTCAGGTGCTGACTGATCATACAGCAATTCGTAAACATGCAGTCAGTTTTTACAGCAATCTGTTTAAATGTGAGCACAGAGAGGAGCAGACAGTATCTCAGAGCTTTTACACTGGTCTTCTATGGAGATAAATCATTGCCAAAAACATTGACACATAACACAATCTACAAATAGATTAAAAATCTGCAAACAAAGTCCTAATGATCCGCAAATGTAAAACAAGATCTACAAATAGATACAAAATCCTCAAAGAGACTCTTCATGATCCACAAATATAAAACATGATATACAAAAAGATTAAAAATCCACAAATAAACAAATCATGATTCACAAATAGAAATCAGTAACTTGTACTTGAAAACCAGAATTTGAATAAATGTAAAGTGATTTGTTTGCAGGTGAATTTAATGTTCTGTTTGTAGATTGTTTGTTTTCAGAATTTTGGCACTATTGTTTGGCTTTGGTGACAGAACAATGCCATAATCATTGAAAATGAAGAGACTATGAGTCAACATGCATATTACAATTTGCAAACACAAAACAAGATCTTCAAATAGATTTAAAATCTGCAAACAAACTCCTCGTGATCTGCAAATGTAAAACACAATCTGTAAATAGATAAAAATTTCACAAACAGACTCTTCATGACGACGCCACTTCCATCCGGCTGTGTGATCAATGTAAGACGGGCTTCATCCTGCCGGGGGATATCCACCCCCGATGTGAGGGCTGCCTCGGCCCGGCACACGCCGGGCGGGCGCTCACCCCCGATTCACGCTGCCCGTACTGTGCTCTCCTCCCCCCTGAGGAGCACCAACGCCGTGCGGATAGATTCGCTGTCCTCGACAAGGAGGTTTGGCAGCCCACACACTCGCTGGATGAGGCGATAGGGATGCTGCTGCCAGAAGAGCAGGAGTCAAACGACTCCGCCCTCTCCCCCCACGGATCCCTCCACAGGTCCCCCAGCCGCTCTCCTCTTCCCCCGTTTCAACCTCCAGACGTCGACCTTGGCCTCCACGGGGGTGACTCTAGCCTCGAGGGGGCTCTCTCCGGCGATGTTTCCATCCCGCTGTCCGCTGCCACCTCTCTTCCATCCATCGGCGACCTCGTCAGAGAGCTCCCCGCCATCATACACCTGCCACCTGCTCGTTCCCCGGGCCCAGCAGTTCTCCCCTCCGGATGAAATGGCCGCCGTTCTCGCCCTAAGCCAGCCGGCTAAGCAGGACCCGGTCTGTCCGCGCTTCCCTCCGATTAAGCGGTATCAAGAGGGCGCCGCTACGGACCCAAAGGCTCTCCGGGCTCCGGTCTCCACTTACGTCCCCATCACGAAGGTGGTGGGCTTCACGGACCTAGGTTTTCCCCCGGTCCCTCCCCTGGAACCTTCCCTCACCACCTTCTTCGGCGTTAAGCCAGGCCAGGTGGCCCCCGGAAGGCGCCCCGTCCTGGCCTCCCAGACGGCACAGTGGTTGGGCCATCATCGCTTCCTCCTTCACTAAGCTGGCTGCTAACTCCACCACCATGACGGAGGAGGAGAAGGAGGAAATTAGCAAAGGTCGAGTGCGCCGCCTCAGCCGTTACCTCCGCTCGGGTGGCCGTCTGGCAGACCCAGATCCACCGAATCCTGTGGCTCCAGCAGTCTGTCGTCCCAGAGGCTACCAAGAAGGAGCTAGTTGAGGCCCCGGTGAGCCCGGACGGGCTCTTCGGGCCTCAATTCCGGTCCCTCGTCGACACCGCGAGGTCCGCCGCTCAGGAGGCGGAAAGCATCAGGCAGCATGTAGGGTGGGCTCGTCCTCCTTCCCGCCCCCCGGTGGGACCGACGTGACCGGCAGAGAGACCGCCAGCGCCACGGCCGGCCCGAGGCTGCTGCGGGCTCAGCCCCTTATGCTGTTCCCGCGTCCTGCTCCTTCGGCAGCTGCCCCGGCGGCGCAGCGCCGCGCTTCCAAGGCCCCGGCTCTGGCCTGCTCATGGCCCAACCCTCCTGCGCAGCCTCGCCGCTCCGGGAAGCGCCAATGACATTTTGGGGGGGAAATGTGTGTTTCGTGTGCCTGTTCTTGAAACAGAGCCCTAAAGAGGTTTTTCCTGTGCCCGCCGCTGTCTCTGCCGAGTCAGTGGCCGCCTTTTCACACATTTCCTCCACATTAGACGGACCGGCTGGGCTGACCAGGCGGCCTGCCCACAGCCCGGCTCCGACGTCACAAGCACCTCCACCCCCACCCCGGCTGACCACTGCCTCTGCGGAGCCAGTGGCCGCTGCCCAGCTCGTCTCAGCCCAGCTGCGGCCGGCCGGGCCGCTCCGCTGGGAGCGGCCTCTCAGGGAGCGGCACGGCTATGAGCCCACGAGAGTGGTGCGAAGGCGCCGACCTGTGACACGGCCTGCTGCCCCACAGTGGGACTTGCCACTGGTTTTACGCACGCTAACTCAAGCCCCCTTTGAGCCCTTGGAGACGGCGGACCTGAGGCTCCTTTCGGCTAAGGTCTCCCTGCTCCTCGCTCTGACCTCAGCCAAGAGGGTCAGCGATCTGGCTGCCCTCTCCGTGGCTCCGTCGTGCCTCAGGATTCAGGGCGACGGCAGCTCGGCTACCCTGCACCCTAACCCGGCATTCATGCCTAAAAGCATTAAGAGCTTTTTTCGGTCGCGGGTCATCACCCTCTTGAGTTTTTTTCCTCCCCCCCCATGAGTCAGCGGAGGACGCCACGTCCCACCTCCTCTGCCCAGTGCAAGCGCTGTCCTTCTACATGGTGCGCACGGCCGCCTGGCGCCGTTCGCAGCAGCTGTTTGTGCACTACAGGGAACGGTACAAAGGGCTTCCCCTGTCGGCGCAGCGCTTGTCTCACTGGCTGTGTGATGCCATTTCCCAGGCTTACATGTCTGCCGACTAGATTTTAAGTTAAGTTCTGACGTAGGATTTTTCCCTTGTTTAGTACACTAGGTTTAGGGGTGCTGCGGCTCCCTGTGTTTTGTTTTGTGATATCCTATATAGAAGTTTTTGTTTTCATTTTGGTTTTGAATTAGTAATCCCTGTTTTTGAAGGGATCTCTTTTTGTTATCCTGAGTTTAGGGTTAGTTTTCGCAGCACCCACTTGCCCAACCTTAGTTTGTTTAAAACCTTGTCACCTCTCTTGTTTAAATAAATACCTTTTCCACAATACCAATTACATCTGGTTTATGTGTACGTCCCCTTTCCCCTAGTGAGCTGGGATGTAACATAGGGTGAAAAAAGGAGCTGCAGCAATGTGCAGTATGAGAAAAATATGGTGTTTTTTGAAAATTAAACCATGTAAACCTGTTCTGGTACAACCCCTAATTAAGATTTTGAACCTGAAAATTAACATAATACCACCTGTTTAATATGACTGGGAGGGGTCGATTCATTTAGGCTCACATATTCTCCGTCACCCAGCCAGGTTTCAGTAAGACAAAATAAATCAATGTCATAATCTGATATAATGGTGGATGATGGAGGACGAGTGGATAGACACAGAATCCAATTTGCTTTAAGTCCAGTATGAAGTTTCTACAGTCAGTGGTGATTTGGGTTGCCATGTCCTCTACTGGTGTTGGTCCACTGGGTTTTATCAGCAAGAGTCATATAAAGTTATTTATTATCAATATGTGTCTTATTTGTCCTCAGGACTAAGATGTCAGGTTGTATAAACCAGTTTATATTTTAGGAATAAATTTGCAGTGGAGAGAGAGGACATCCTTGGTGTTTGTGTCTCAGTTTTTAGAAGTTTTAGGATTTGTTGTGTGATTCTCTCTGAAAGTCTGACAGTGTGTGACTCCCTCTAGTGGACGTTGTGGAGTATTCTGTTGTCTTTGCTCCAAATGTTTTTATACAGAGTTTTGGTGTTTCCTGCCACTGTGGTCCACACAGCACAGTAGTACACAGCAGAGTCTGTCACTGTAGCAGAGGTGATCTCCAGATCTATTTGGGTTGTATCATCACTCACTTTAACAGACAGTCCAGGGATTGGATCATTTCCTACTGCTCCTGAAGCAAAATGTGAGATAAGGAGCTCTGGTGGTTTTTCTGCATATTGCCGATACCAGAAGAAATAATCATAGGTAGCAGCACTCTTGGAGTATTTGTAGGACAGAGTCACAGAGCTGTCATCTAAACTAAACTCTTCATTCCTGACTGCAGTGAGTTCTTCACAGCTGACACCTGAAGGAAAAAATAACTCTGTAACTTTACAATCTAAAGGTTTCTATCAGTGAAGCTCTCTTAATGTTGATGATCTCACCTACCTCTTATTGTGAGCAGAAACAAAGTCACAAACAGACTGAAGTTCACTGACAGCATCTTAAAGAGAAAGAGAATCTGTCTGGTTTTGGATCAAACACCACTGTGAAAGTTTGTGTCTTTTCTGTCCTTGAGTCCCAGTTTGGCTCCTCCCTTAATCCCTCCCTCCTTCCTCTCACAACTCTGACAAATAATGAGTTTGTCTCTGCTGTGGTGCTGTTATTCACTAAATGACATCATTTCCATCAGGTAACAAGTAGCTGATAAGGTAACACTGACTGACTCTTCACAGAACATGTGAAGGTCCTTACTGAGGTCAATCTTTACACAGACGATATACTACTATTTCTAGTATCTACTTCCTGATGCTGTTCCTGTCTGTTGGCTTATGATCTATTTCTATATCTGAAATAGATCCCAGATTTGCACATTTCTGTTCGGACCCTTCATCTTTTGCTGTTTAAGTCATAATTGCTGGTAGTTTTAACATCCACACTGATGATTCAACAAACTCATTTAATGTAGTCCAGCATGTTTCTGGTCCAACTCATAACCATGGCCACACATTAGATATAGTCTTTCCCTTTGTCTGAGTATCAATTCTGTGGTCTTGTCTCTGATCATGTTTGTATTAAGTTTGACATTGTACATGCCTCCCCAAAACATCATAGACGTATTATTGCTTGAACAATCTCAATGTCAAACTACTTTAGACTCCACCGCTCCCATTAATCTCAGATCAAAGTTGCCTCTTCAACTTTTCCTTGTATTGACAATAGCACCAGGAGTCTTAAGAGATTGAACAGAAGAGCAGAATTAAGTTGGAAAAAGACTAAATTGCATGTCTGCTATTTAAGACTTTCTGACTTCTTACAATAAAGAAATGAGAGACGCCAGAGCCAACTGCTTCTCTAACCTAATCACTGGTAACAAGCGTGATCCTTCAGAGTACAGTCTAGACCTGCTCTGTATGAAAAGCGCTGTGAGATAAATGTTGTATAAAAAAAAAATTTGAATTTAATTCTAGATGCCTGTTTAGACAGACTTTTGGATCAGACAGACTTTTCAACCCTGTTCCCCCCTGCCGTACCAGCGTCTTCAAATAGACTGTGAACCTAATGATATAATATCAGTGACTTTTTCTGAGCAAAAAGTCACTGACATCAGGTCTAAAGCCTCGTTTCCACTGAGTGGTGCGGTACGGTTCAGTACGCTATGGTTCGGGACGGGTCGCTAAACCATGTTCGGGGCTCGCGTTTCCACTGCCAACAGTACCCTACTTGATAGGCGTGGTGGATGACGGAAAGTCGCTGGACGTCATTCACGCTCGAAGAAGAAAGGGACATTACTTTTCAACGGTGTTTTAAACATGGCACCTCTTGTGTTGTCGACTTCCCTTGTAGCACGCGCAAGTGACGATTCTCTGTCAACCAATCACCGTTCTGCAGTGAGTCTAGCTCCACCTTTTAGTACCGTACCACTGTGCTAGGTACCCCAACGAAAGGGTACCCAAAAAGTGGTACGGTACGGTTCGGCTTTTTGGTACCATTCACAACTTTTGACAGTGGAAACGCAAATAATTGCGTACCGTACCGAACTGTACCGTACCGCACCACTCAGTGGAAACGGGGCTTAACACCTCCTACCTGTTGTTGCTGATATTTCTGATCACCCTGGCTGTCCTGAACGGCTCAGCCATTTTCAACTCATCGATACTGTCTCTCACACGCTTTCCTATTCAAGCCCTCTTGACATCTTAACCACCTCACTGCTGTAAAAGCTTATGAGTGACATCGCCGTATATCCCTAATTATTTTAAGCAAGCCAGCATGGATTCTCTCACACCAAAGGCATGTGTCTTATCCACTGCGCCATCACCACCCCCCATATGGGTGACATATGGGTTATGGGTGACATTGGCATTATTAATTGTCCCATTACTTCCTGCCACATCCCTAATTATTTTAAGCAAGCCAGCATTTAGCCTTTAATAAAAATCCTAACCTTGATTGATCGCTTCCGCAGAATTATAGGCCCATTTCTAAGCTTGTTTTCATATCCAAAGTTCTTGAAAAGGTGGTGCTAACTCATTTCTTAGCTGTGTTAGGTGATATTAGCATTTTTGATGGGTTTCACAAACAAAGCTCATTAGGGTTAAACAAAAGACTGATGTGAGCTCATGCTGGGAACATTCTGTTTTATTGCTCCTCAGCTTCAGTGCTGAGTTTGACACTGTCAGTCAAATAGAGAATTTTCTGTCTCCATCTTTAATTATGTTTCATCTTCCCCTCTGCTGATGTGCAGCGCGTCACAAGGATCTAGTCATTGTCCAGTGTTGTTTTCCCTTTGTATGCATCCATTAGGAAACATTATCATTATCGTGTTTAAAGGTTAAGTGTGTAAGATTTAGTAGCATCTAGCAGTAAGGTTTCCAGATGTCTAGTCTACTATAGAAATGGCTCATTCTAAGAAAAACAGAACGTTCATTAGGTCTTTATACACCACTGAGAACATAGTTAAGGACCTTTTATTGCATTTCTGTCAATAGATCCTTAGAAATATCAAACACTGGACCTTCAATCTTCTATCACTGCTACTCTGATAATACAGGGATCTACTTTTCCCTTTAGCTAACGTTGGCTGTCTGGGCAGTTTAAAAGTGCTTGACTGCTGTTGTGGATGATTTATTACTTTCTGTAGCTAAACTCAGACAAGACAGAAGTAATAATCGTTGGCCCTGATCACCTTACAACCATATTGGTCCACTGGCAACCAATTTAAAATCCACAAATGTAGCTGTCACATTTGACCTTCAAACCACATGTCAGTAATCTCAATAAATGCTGCTTTGTCCACCTAAGCAATCAAACCATTATTCTGTGTGACCACCCTTAGCCTTCAGTACAGCTTCAACTCTTCTAGGTGCATCTCATTCTTGTACCACTCTCCAGCCCTTCGGTGAACAAACTGCGTTCTGCCATGAAACATCTGCCTGGGAGAGACCTTTCTGATGCAGTATAGCTACCTTATGTCTTGTTGCTGTGCTCAGTCCTGCCATGATGTCTGACTCTTCAAACTGTCTTCAGCAGCTTCACCTTGTTAGCTGAGTTTGGCTGTTCCTCACTCAGCTGTATTCCTCCTACACAGCTGTTTCTGTTTCACTTGATGATCGTGTTTCAAACTACATTTTGAACTGGTGATTATTGGCTCCTGTCTGGAATAATGATTTAATAGAGCTGATGACATGGCTGCAACATCCCTGACTTTGTGCAAGTGTAGGAGGAGAACTGATGCTGTTTGAAGGCAAAGGCTGGTCACACCGCAACAAATCCAGACTGTATCATGAACCACTGAAGTTTAACAGTGTGTGACTCCCTCTAGTGGACGTTGTGGAGTATTCTGTTGTCTTTGCTCCAAAGGTTTTTGTACAGAGTTTTGGTGTTTCCTGTCACTGTGGGCTGCAGAGCACAGTAGTACACAGCAGAGTCAGACAGCTGAAGCTTCTGGATCTTCAGAGGAACTGATTTGGAGGTGGAATCCAGTGTGGATGAAAATCTCTCCTTGAACACATGTGCTGTGTCCCCTTCGTCCCGTTGAATGCGGCTCAGTATGAATCTGGGGCTGCTGTTTCCATCCTGTTTGTACCAGAACAAAGTTGGATTTGTGCCACTTGCCTCAAATGTACAGCCAAGTGTTACTGGCTCTCCTTCAGCAGCAGTCACATCTCCTTCTGGTTGCAGCACGTTGTCTTTTTGTGCTCTGCATTCTGTAAAACAGCAACAAACAGTATCAGTGTGCTGTTAAAGAATCTTGTCAATGTTGGATTGATATCAGAGAACCAGAGTTGTGTTCATACCAAGGCACACAGCAGCCAGCAACACTGAGATGAACAGAGGCGTCATATCTGCAGTGTTGAGGAACTGTGAGCTACAGCAAGTATAAAGAAGGCTGTGATCTCTCTGTTTAGTCTTCATCAACACTAAGTTGGTGGATTAGAAGGAGGAGCCTGATCACAGTGACAGGGGCTCATTCACAGCCCTGTGTTATTCCCCGACTGACAACTTTACACTCAACACATTTTACTCACTCTCTCCTTTCCTAGTGTGACAGTTAGGATCAATTAGTGAATGTTTTAATATGGTATCAGCATCATATTAAAGGCCTGTCAGTTTGCCAGCCTGTCCACAGTTTCTCCAGATAAAGGGCTAAAATATGAAACTGGTCATGACTCAGGCTTTGGAGTGAAACATTAAGGTGTTTGTCCATCCTTGTCTGGATGTGAAAGTGCAGTGGGACTCTGGCCGACGTTACATACCAGCTTATTATTACAAGTCATCAAACTTACAGTCCATAATTTATTGTACTGAAGTCAGATGTATTTGAACTTTTCCTTTAGTGAGTCTTCTGAAATAAAGAATCGAGTCAAGACGTCTTTAAGTATTTTATTCTTTGCAAAGGGTCAGACAAACATACAGAGTGCAACCAGTAAAGTCTTTCCTTTCCCTTAACTCTGGTTTATATAGCATAGAGCATATCTGCCCTAAATGGTCGGTTTCATCTATTTTATCCAATTTAGCAGGAAATCCATTTATGAAATTGTCCCCTAGATGTTTTATCATTCTCAGTTGTAAATTTTATAACTGGCAGAAGGATTTTAAGCTGTTTAAGCTGTTTTCTACTCAGTTCTGGCTTTACTCCGACATATCCCTGTTTAATCTGTAGTTTGTCTACGTACCTCTACCTTCAGCTCTGGAAATGACACTAATGCTGCCGTCCAGTGGTGGACAGTAATTCAGTGCATTTACTCAACTTATTTATTTTATTCATGTACTAATTTGAGTATTTTCTGTTCATGCCACTTTTTGTGTCTCCACCAAACTCAGATGGAGATGTTGTTTTTTCTTCACTACAACAGCTTTAGTTGCTTTACAAATTAAGCATTTCAAAACACGTGAAGAGTTTCTAAAATATGATATTTTGTTATGAATTTAATTGCCCGACAGTTTACTCAAGCACAGCTGAAACAATTAGTCGGTTGACAAAAAAAAAAATATTGGCAACTGTTTGATCTTTGAAGTCATTTTTCATGCCAAAACAGTTCATCGTTCCAGCTTTACAAATTAATTATTTAAAATAGTTGAATGTAGTGTTAAAATGTGAAGGTTTGGACTGACATGAACAATTTCAGGCCAATCTGTAATCTCCCTGTTGTTTCAAAAATCATTAGTCAATCATATTTCGACTTGCATACCATTTGAAATGAAATGCACTCCTGTTTCCAGTCAGTGCATACTACAGTAACCTCCACTTTAAAAGCAATGTTTGACTTCAAAGAGGCCATAGATAACAAACTTAGCTGTGTATCATTGTTCATAGACCTTACAGAGGCCTTCGGTACTGTGGACCATCCATCACTTGTTAATACTCTGCTGAGAGCTGGCACTGGATGCAAAGCAGCTAAATGGTTCCACAGTTACCTGACCAATAATTCACAAATGGTTAAACATGGCAACGACATGTCAAATCCAGTCCTTGTTACGAAAAGTGTTCCACAAGGATCACTTTTGGGACCCTTGCTTTTCCCAGGTTACATTAATAATATTTGTGATAAGTTTAAATTCTGTAAGGATCATCTGTATGCAGATGACATAGTTCTCTACTCCTGTGCTCCCACAGCAGAGTTGGCCTTTTTTAAATGTGCAGGCAGATTTTGATACCCTGCAATATGCTCTATCAGATTTGAAGTTGCTTTTAAATTCGCACAAAACTAAAGTTATGATTTTTGCCACTGGGCGATCAAAGGTACTTCCCCTCTCCATCACAACTGGATGGAGTCTGTATCCAGTCTGTTGATAATTACAAATATCTGTGCATGTATATAAGTCTTGTTTCTCCGTGGCTTCACAAAAACGCTGAGTTGCTGGCCTTTTTCTGTCACAGATTGATTATTGGGACACTACCTAGCGGTTTGCCTCTCTGTCCACCTTGTCCAAACTTGACCCCCTTTATCACTCAACTCTCAGATATGTCACTAACTCTAGTTTCAGGACACATCATTGTATATTGGACAGACTGGAAGGATGATTTCGGGTAAACTTCCAAATTATTTAAACAGGGCATTTTTAACTTTGCAAAGCAGGCACAATATCTAGTCACATAATTGGCTACAGTTCAAAGTGCCTGCTATCAGAACAGAGGCTGGAAAGCTAAGCCTGATCCTGGGCCCTTGGTCTTGGAATGATGTGCAGACCAAGCTTAAACTTCAATCCCTCATCTCCCTACATGATTTTAAACATAGATTAAAAAAAGGTCGTCACTGCTAACTGCAGCTGCTTTGTCAATTCTATTACCACTTAATTCCTTTATAAATCTATGACCTAATGTTGTTGTCTTTTTGTGAACAGTGCTATGTAGGGTATTATGTTAGACCTAATGTTGTGTTGTTGCCCTCTGACTTGGTGTTGTGCAAAATGTCGTTCTTGAGACATGTGCTGTGTTTTTCTGTTTCACCTAATGATGATGTTGTGATTGGTTCTTATTGTTGCCTGGTTATCTGTTTGATCCTGCTATCTGATCCTGTCCTGACTAGGTCTCACTTGTAAAAGACGTTTTATCCTCAGTGTGACTTCCTAGTTAAATGAAGGTTAAACAAAAAAATAACTGTTGGCTGGACAGAACAGTAATTTAAAGGTGCCACTTTGGGCTCTGGGTAACTGTGACGACAGTTTTTACTATTTCCATTTTTTTTTACAATTAGTTGATTGATGGAGAGAAAACGATCAGCAGATTAATTCATACTGAAAATAATTATTGTCAAAATCCTGATTTGCATGAGGAATAATAAACATAGAGTTTTGGTGTTTCCTGTCACTGTGGGCTGAGATCTGCAGATGAAACTCGTTTGCAGTTTTATCATGTGTAAAAGAAAACCGAGCTTTCTCTGAATGATCCTGTGATGAGAAACTGTGGAGATGAACTGGAAGAGTCTCCTTCCAAAGCCAGCATTACATCTTTAAATGGTTTCACTAAATCCTCAGAGGATCCTGAAAAAGACAAAGATATATTTCACTCTGACATTTGTATTTCTTTATTACATTTATTTAATCTTGCTTTAGCATATAAAAAGCATTCAAAATATATTTTCATGTCTGTCATCTCCTTTACATCTTGCTACATCCTGAACTCTCACTACCCATAATGCTCCTGTGAATCCTCCCCCAGTGTTTCATTAGCAGCTGTAACCATAGTGACTCTGATAAAACAGGAATTAGCAGAATCCCTCTGATATGAAGCTGTGGTTTGAATACCACTTCCCTCCTCTTTGAAGAGTAGTCAGATATCTGGGTTCAGGTTTTTGTACAGCCTCTTCTACACTTTGTATCACTGTGTTTCTAGAGCACAGTAGTAGAGAGCTGAGTCTGCCAGGGTTAGCTCTGTGATGGTCAGTTTGGTTGAAGATGCTGATGTTTCAGATTCATATCGTTTATCAGGAATATATTCATCATCACTCCATGATTTTGCTCCTTTCCAGAGTATAAACTGAGGTGCCTGATGTCTGTACCAGTAAAGGTATACACCACCTGCTGTTGTCTCATAGTTACATGTGAGTGTGACAGATTCTCCTTCTCTTTCACTGACTTCCTCTCCTTCAGGAGAGATTGTGTCTCCAGCTATTAGTCCTGGAAAAAGTAGAGAAAATGAAGCCATCAGACTAACATTGTTCATGAGGCTGAGAGGAGAAGACAGTGGAAAATGTCAGCTGTACAGTGTTACTCTGTGGACACAAACAGCTCAGCTGTTCACAGATTTCTGCTCTGAACTCCAGTTTCCATAAATCTTTAGAAAAGAATAAAAACATGTTGTGCTTTCTATCTTACCAAAGAAAAGAGCAGCAAGAATAATCCCCAGCCAATGTTCCATCTCTACAACAAGGTTTAAATCAACAGGAGAAACTAGCTGATGTTCAACATTCAGTCTGAGAATTGTTCTCTTCACAGCAGCAGTTATTATTGACAGAATGGTTGAACACAGTGCAGAAGTAGTGCACCGCCTACTTGATAATGTGGCTCAGCTTGGATTAACAGCAGCTACAGTGTCATCTAGTGGCCAATCAGAATCAGACCACAGAAGAAGAAAAGATGCCACTGAAACTTCAAACTAGTCCAGCAGCAATAGATATTCTGGAGCTCAAAGGAATATTGATGTAAACAATACTTTATCTACATAGTTAACATCACTCTCCTTATCATCATCAGTATGTCAGAGATATAAACACTCTCCTTCATTTGTCTTCATTATTTATGCCTCATTTTTCTTCAAGTTTCTATCATCAGTGCAAAGAATCCAGCCTGTATCATCACAGTGAAGTTTAACAGTGTGTGACTCCCTCTAGTGGACGTTGTGGAGTATTCTGTTGTCTTTGCTCCAAAGGTTTTTGTACAGAGTTTTGGTGTTTCCTGTCACTGTGGGCTGCAGAGCACAGTAGTACACAGCAGAGTCAGACAGCTGAAGCTTCTGGATCTTCAGAGGAACTGATCTTGAGGTGGAATCCAGTGTGGATGAAAATCTCTCCTTAAACTCAGCCTCTGTTTTTACATCGACCCCTTGCATACGGCTCAACATGAATTTGGGGCTGTTGTTTCCATCCTGTTTGTACCAGAACAAAGTTGTAGTGCCACTGGTCTCAAAAGTACAGCCAAGTGTAACTGTGTCTCCTTCAGCAGCAATGACATCTCCTGCTGGCTGGGTCACTCTGTCTTCTCCTTTACACTCTGGGGAAGAAGAGAACATGCAGAGGAAGAGATGGATCAATAAAGATGATTGATTAAAGGAGAACAATCAGTAGGTTTAAAGAGTTACCTAGCCAGAGAGTCAGAATCAGGATGTTTCTCAGCCAGTGTTTCATGTCTGCAGTGAGAGGGGAGGAGAGAGAGGAAGAACATTGATACTCTGATGGATCTGGGCCTTCACATCATTGGCCCTTCCTCTTCATCATCTGTTGAGGAACTCTCAACATTTACATCTCATTTACATCTCAGCTGTTTAGCTGATGCTCTTATCCAGAGCAGCTCATAATGAGGAGCTTTAACATGTGAACTTTCTGTTACAACAAAGTCTCTTTAACCAGTTTTCACCCTGCTAGAATTATGAAATCATCATCATCAGTCTGGAATCATTTTTATTTATATCATCAGTGTTTGTAAGGACTTCCTTGTGGAGTGCCTTGCAGAAAACAGAAATCTAAAATAAAACACACCATGAACTGGTTTAGTTGTGTTTTCTTAATAACAGGAGTAAGATTGTAACTTGTCATTAGATTATATACTTTATATTATACTGTTTTTCAGTTAAAGGAGGAGCTGAAGTGAGTAAATCTTCAGAGGAGCTGTCAGGTTTTTGGACAGAGTTTTGGTGTTTCCTGTCACTGTGGGCCTCACAGCACAGTAGTACACAGCAGAGTCTGTCACTGCAGCAGAGGAGATCTGCAGATCCAGATGGGTTTTATCATCACTCACTTTAGCAGACCATCTAGAGTTTGTTGCATTTTGTGTTCCCAAGTGAAAGATGAGGAACTCTGGTGGTTTTCCTGGATATTGTCGATACCAGAAGAATCGATCACTAGCAGTTGCTTGTTTGGAGTATTTGTAGGACAGAGTAACAGAGCTGCCTCCTAAAGTGAACTCTTCATTCCTGACTGCAGTGAGTTCTTCACAGCTGACACCTGAAGGAAGAGATAACTCTGTTATTTCATGTTGTAAAAGACTCAACAAATGAATCCCATCCAGAAAAGTTAGTAATGAAACTTTCTCAGCAGGATCTCACATACCTGTTAGAATGGATAGTAACAGTAGAGAAAGTACATAATAGTCCAATGACAGCATGTTGAATAAAGGGAATGTTTCTGCTTTGTGTATTGAACTCTGCTGAATATGGAAGTTCCTCTCTCTTCTATAGTTCACTAACAGCTTAGCTCCTCCCTCAATCTCTCCGTCTCCTCGGAGCTCTGGATTTTCTCCTCGTTCTGTTACATTTCCTCCTTTTAACAGAATCATAGCAGGTTATTCCAGCTGGAGGTGGATATTTAAAAAAAAAATCTCTTATCGGCATAGTTAAAAGGATGGGTCATCTTTTCAAGATTTTCGAACACAAGAAGGACTCAATGTATACTCCTACTTAAGTTAACTTACAATTATAAAAATATATCTACTTAATATCGGTGAGCATCTTAGCAAAGTTTGATTTCAAATTGTTGACAGGATTTCATGGGCAAATAATATGATCTCAGTTCTAGACTCTGGGACTTATAGGAAGGTCTGAAAAACCAGCAGGTCACATGTAATGAACCAGCTGCCATGATTACTGTAATTTAATGGAATTGGTAATCACATACAAAACAATGGAAACTTAGTGCTTAAAAAACGTGTAGATAGAAAATGAAAGGACCTAGGATTTAACCCTGTGGTACACCACAAGAAATCACAGCAGGTAGTTAAAGACTCTACTCCTGTGCTGCGTTATCACACATACGAGTCTCACTGGGTTTTACATCCAGCATCATCAGAGGAACAGGACGTTCAGAGACCCCCCTCCATACCTGACTGGAGGTGGGCAGTGAGGTTTGGGTAGGTGTGGCTCGAGACTGTCCTCAACAGAAAAACAATGTAGGTAATTTGTGTAGGGCATTATTATGACCATGTTTTAGGTTTATTGTGGCAGCGACCTCTGCTGGCTGTACAAAGGTAGCAAAGGAGAAATGCAGGTGTCATATTATAAACAGGCAGAAATTCTGTATAAGGACGTAGGATGGGGAGGTAGACATTGGACTTACATGTTAAATCAAGTAAATGTTGAATTATTTTCAGTTTTAATTTAAAAGTGTTTCTGACTTCGGTCACCTGACTAATGTAAATTAATAACTTTAACTCAAACCACAACATTTTCCTAAACCTAACCAAAATCAGACTGTTTCACAACATTAACCACGTTTAATGTCATGTGACGTAGGTCAACACTCATGTGTTGTTTTGGGTGGCATGGGTGGTTGATCTATGTTGTCATCTAGGTGAGATAGTTTGTTGTGTCGTTCAGGAGGTGAAGTGGGTCAAAGGGTTGGTGGTTCAATCCCCAGCTCCTCCTGTCCACATGTTAAAGTGTCCTTGAACAAGACTCTGAACCTGCTGCAGCTCCACCAGCATCAGTGAGAGAGAGTGTGTGTCTGTTTGTGTGATGGAGAGAATCACTATTAAAGGCCTTGGTATAAAGAGTGTTCTGTAAATGCAGTGCATTTGGTGTTTAGAGGAAAATTTGATGGCTGTGGACATTGTTGCTATATATCCTTTAGGTGACAAAGAAATAGGTGTGTTTGTGTTCATCAGGAACTCAAAGGAATATTGACGTAAACAATACTTTATCTATATAGTTACCATCACATTCCTTATCAACATCAGTGTGTCAGAGCTATTAACACTGTGTTTCATTTTTATATTGTTTATGCCTCATTTTTCTTGAAGTTTCTATCATCAGTGCAAAGAACACAGACCATATGATAACTTACAACTATAGTTTAACAGTGTGTGACTCCCTCTAGTGGACGTTGTGGAGTATTCTGTTGTCTTTGCTCCAAAGGTTTTTGTACAGAGTTTTGGTGTTTCCTGTCACTGTGGGCTGCAGAGCACAGTAGTACACAGCAGAGTCTGTCACTGCAGCAGAGGAGATCTGCAGATGAAACTCCTTTGCTTTTTTTTGTCATGTGGAAAGGAAAACCCTGCTTTCTCTGAATATTCTGACGAGGAAAAACTGTGGAGATGAACCGGACTTCTGTTGATACCAGAAGAGGTTGTTGACAGAACCTGAATAGTTGCAGGAGAGAGTCACAGAGTCTCCTTCCAAAGCCAGCACTACATCTTTAAATGGTTTCACTAAATCCTCAGAGGATCCTGAAAAAGACAAAGATATATTTCACTCTGACATTTGTGTTTCTTTAAAGTGAGTCCAGTATAAGAACATTTGAGAGATTTGCAAAACTGAAATGTTTTCTGATTCATGTTTAAAAGCTCCAGTTAAATTTCTCTCACCTGTGTGAAAGATGAAGATGATCATCCAAACTAAGCAGAGCTGCATCATTTCCACTTGTACTGAATGAACAATAGAGAGAACACAGCAGCTCTTCACTTCCAACATGAAGCCTTTCATATTCAGTTGTGGAGCTCCTCCTCTTGCTGTGCTCTGTTTCCATTCAGGCTGATGGAAGCTTTAGAAATGACAGTGATGCTGCAGTCATCATCATCCAAGAAGGTCAGACTGAAGGAGGAATCTGCAGGAAATTCACCTGAAGGAATCTGGACACAAACACCTGTCTGAAACCTCCAATCTGCAAACTGTACACAACTTCTGTTGGAGCCTGAAACCTGGTTAAACTTACAGGAGGAGACTTCTGGGATGGCGAACTAAGCAGACGTATCCCTCAGAGCTCCGCAAACTGAGTCCCAATGAAACAGTTGTTGAAGCTGAAAATATCTCCACTTTTGCGTTTCTGTTCCTGCAGTATAGTTTAAGTGTAACCAAAAATAAAAACATTTCAGCATCCAAAACTCTCCCATTCAAACATACCGAAGACGGTGGAGAGCACAGCTATGCTACAACTGTGGAAACTGCTAGCTCCAACAAACGGGACAGGGGAGACACGACACCCAACAATACTCCAGAAAAACCAACATGGATGAGAGAGGAAGAGGTACGTCTGACCACACATCAACAGAAACCATATTAAATGCTATCAAAGGACTGGGCAAACACAAGTGCAGCAACACAGCACCATGCTAGCAGCGATAGCTAAAACAGTGCAGTTCAACTCAGAGGAGCTGAAAGAATGTAAGGTGAAAGTCAGCAGCTTAGAAAAAACAGAAAGGAAAAAATGAGGAAATGAAGGGTCGCATATTAAACCAGAGAGATTCAAAGGAAGATGGTGTCTTGGCTTAAAAGGTAAAAAAGAAAAAGTTAAGGAGAGCCTCAGAGCGGAGCTTCTGTGCAGAACTGCACCTGACCTGGTGACAAAGATGGAAGACGTGACATGGACATTGTCCACAGAGTTGGAACGGTGATGGAAAACAGGCATCTGTAAATCATTATTCTCTTCAGTAGACGAGCGGTGAGAGATGACATCTGGAAACGAACAAAGACCTCACCTATCTGCGAGGAACAAGGAATCCTCTTCGCAGTAGACCTGTCACAAGAGGACTGGCTGTCCAGACAGGCGATGTGGCCAAAAATGGAGCAGGCAAGGAAAGAAGGAAAGGCTGCCGGGTTCAGGGGTCCACATGGTTTCATCACTGCAGGTTGAACATTAAACTTGAACTGAAAGCAAACAGTGAAAATTAGAATTATGGGACTCAGATTCAAACAGGTTTTTACTCCACTTCCCAAATTCATTTTACAGACAAGTTGCAGCCATCCAGATGTGTTCTTTCCTTTCTTTTAATACAAGGGGACTCAAAGACTCAAGTAAACTCAAAGCTGTTTCTGTTTTGTAAAGGGCAGAAAGCTAACTGCATATTTCTTCAAGAAACACTCTGATGCATCAGACGTTAAGTTTTGAACTCAACAATGGGGAGACAAAATCCTTTTTAGACATGGCACCAATCGATGGGCAGGAGGAGCCGTATGCTTCAACAGAGGCCTCAGTAAGATCATAAGTGATACGGCAGATAGTGACTGATATTGGACAGCATGTGTTCTAGAGACTGATAGTGTTCTTCTTATTCTGGTTCATCTTTATGACACAATGATGGTTATAAAAACAAATCTATTGCATCAAGTGAGATGTTGTGCAAAAGAAAATATATTTATGGACAACTGGATAAAGAAACAAATGTGGTCAATTGTGCATCTGTTGGATGAAAATGGTAATTTAAGTTGGATATAATCTGGATTGCTCCGTGGAAAACTATTCTAAGGTGACATAAAACATT
Organism: Lepomis macrochirus; assembly: GCA_024633595.2. Taxonomy (NCBI): domain Eukaryota; kingdom Metazoa; phylum Chordata; class Actinopteri; order Centrarchiformes; family Centrarchidae; genus Lepomis; species Lepomis macrochirus. The sequence goes on along the minus strand of JALXJV020000012.1, from coordinate 4,402,987 downwards.
CCAGTGGCTCTTATTCAGTTAATTAAAAATAATCTAGAAAACACACCGGCCTCCAAATTACAAAATATAAAGATAGGCCAAGTTAACTTTTTAAACCAAAAATGTAACAATGCATTCCTGAGGCAACATCTGTTGAATACAGTGTAACCTGGCTTTACAAGGAGAACTTCAAACCATGAAAATGATTTTTTAAATGAAATATCAGCTGTTAGAACAAAATATCTTAAATTTCCACGTCTTCCTAAAAACAAATAAATGCAGTTTAAAATTCTAAATGAAATGAATTTAAAACCAGATTTACATGTGATGTATAAACTGTCACCTAGGCAACAGAGCACATTTTTTATGTTTGTGACTAAAGTTTATGGAAATCCTTACATGACTGGCTAACGTCCAAACTCATAAAGATTTCTTTTCTTTCACATCTGTCCAATGAGGTGTGGTCTTAAATAACAAACAACTTAAATTTATGATCAATAATAAGATTATTATTACTAAATATTATATACACAGATGTCACTTTGTGACCCCCCCCCCCTTCTTGGAATGCACTTAGAAATGAGTTCTCTGTTTTAATTAAATCTATAAGAAATGTTCAAAGCTCCCTGCCAGAAAATTCTGTTTACTTCAGAATATGATTTGATCCTTAAGTTTTTTTTCCAATTTTTTAAATTTATTTATTTTAACTGTTGATTCAGATAGATATTTTGTTTTTACTTGTTTTTGTCTATAACTTCTTCAGTGTTGTTTCTGTTTCTTCTGAGATGATTGTTTTGAATTAAGTCCAATGTTGGGAGGCGAATTACACTTGAAACATGGTTTGATCTGTACCATATACAGTTTGTCATTGTACCTTATTTGAATTAAAAAAACAACAAAGACAAATCCCCACTACCCATAATGCTCCTGTGAATCCTCCCCCAGTGTTTCATTAGCAGCTGTAACCATAGTGACTCTGATAAAACAGGAATTAGCAGAATCCCTCTGATATGAAGCTGTGGTTTGAATACCACTTCCCTCCTCTTTGAAGAGTAGTCAGATATCTGGGTTCAGGTTTTGTACAGCCTCTTCTACACTTTGTATCACTGTGTTTCTAGAGCACAGTAGTAGAGAGCTGAGTCTGCCAGGGTTAGCTCTGTGATGGTCAGTTTGGTTGATGTTGGTGATGTTTGAGATCCATATCGTTCATCAGGAATATACTTCTGATGACTCCATGATTTTGCTCCTTTCCAGAGTATAAACTGAGGTGCCTGAAGGTCAGAATGATGTCTGTACCAGTAAAGGAGAATATTGGTGTCAGTTGTCTCATAGTTACATGTGAGTGTGACAGATTCTCCTTCTCTTTCACTGACTTCCTCTCCTTCAGGAGAGATTGTGTCTCCAGCTATTAGTCCTGGAAAAAGTAGAGAAAATGAAGCCATCAGACTAACATTGTTCATGAGGCTGAGAGGAGAAGACAGTGGAAAATGTCAGCTGTACAGTGTTACTCTGTGGACACAAACAGCTCAGCTGTTCACAGATTTCTGCTCTGAACTCCAGTTTCCATAAATCTTTAGAAAAGAATAAAACATGTTGTGCTTTCTATCTTACCAAAGAAAAGAGCAGCAAGAATAATCCCCAGCCAATGTTCCATCTCTACAACAAGGTTTAAATCAACAGGAGAAACTAGCTGATGTTCAACATTCAGTCTGAGAATTGTTCTCTTCACAGCAGCAGTTATTATTGACAGAATGGTTGAACACAGTGCAGAAGTAGTGCACCGCCTACTTGGTAATGTGGCTCAGCTTTGATTAACAGCAGCTACAGTGTCATCTACTGGCCAATCAGAATCAGACCACAGAAGAAGAAAAGATGCCACTGAAACTTCAAACTAGTCCAGCAGCAATAGATATTCTGGAGCTCAAAGGAATATTGATGTAAACAATACTTTATCTACATAGTTAACATCACTCTCCTTATCATCATCAGTATGTCAGAGATATAAACACTCTCCTTCATTTGTCTTCATTATTTACGCCTCATTTTTCTTCAAGTTTTTATCATCAGTGCAAAGAATCCAGCCTGTCTCATCACACTGAAGTTTAACAGTGTGTGACTCCCTCTAGTGGACGTTGTGGAGTATTCTGTTGTCTTTGCTCCAAAGGTTTTTGTACAGAGTTTTGGTGTTTCCTGTCACTGTGGGCTGCAGAGCACAGTAGTACACAGCAGAGTCAGACAGCTGAAGCTTCTGGATCTTCAGAGGAACTGATCTTGAGGTGGAATCCAGTGTGGATGAAAATCTCTCCTTAAACTCAGCCTCTGTTTTTACATCGACCCCTTGCATACGTCACTGAAGCAGAGGAGATCTGCAGATCCAGATGTTTTTCTTCAGACAGTTTAGTAGAGAACTTTCTGTCTGATTTCAGAGACTCTGCTGGTCTTGTAGAGTTGAGCCCTGAGATGTACATGAGAAACTCTGGTGGTTTTCCTGGATACTGTCGATACCAGAAGAAATCATCACTAGTTGACAGTTTGGAGTATTTGTAGGACAGAGTAACAGAGCTGTCTTCTAAAGTGAACTCTTCATTCCTGACTGCAGTGAGTTCTTCACAGCTGACACCTGAAGGATGAAGTAACTCTGTAACTTTACAATCTAAAGGTTTCTATCAGTGAAGCTCTCTTAATGTTGATGATCTCACCTACCTCTTATTGTGAGCAGAAACAAAGTCACAAACAGACTGAAGTTCACTGACAGCATCTTAAAGAGAAAGAGAATCTGTCTGGTTTTGGATCAAACACCACTGTGAAAGTTTGTGTCTTTTCTGTCCTCGAGTCCCAGTTTGGCTCCTCCCTTAATCCCTCCCTCCTTCCTCTCACAACTCTGACAAATAGTGAGTTTGTCTCTGCTGTGGTGCTGTTATTCACTAAATGACATCATTTCCATCAGGTAACAAGTAGCTGATAAGGTAACACTGATTGAGTCTTCACAGAACATGTGAAGGTCCTTACTGAGGTCAATCTATACGCAGAAGATATACTACTATTCAATCACACATGACAGCCACATTAACAACTTATTCAGTACTTTACTTGAACATTATTACTCACGTTATTACATTTGTGTCACATTTGAGTTTCCTGAGTTTCTTAATTACAGAAATGACCCCTGCTGCATACTAATAGAAACCAACACGGTGCAGCTAAAAATGCCCCCCTCAAAGAGCTGAAGTGGTGACAAGGGAAGACAAGAGTGGAAAGCCCCCTCTATTAGCCTCGGCTAACATGTGCACAGCTAACGCTGCTAACGCTAGCTCACCCGAGGGAAACACACAGAAGCCGCTGGGCTCTCGTTTTCCTCCCATAGACGTGACAAAAATACTCGATGCAGCACGGAAGAAAAGATCGCTCAAGTACAGTAACTCAGACATCATGATATTCAGGGACATGTCCACGGCTCTCTATAAATAACGGCTACATGACAACAGCATCTCCCTCAGGCTTCTCCACCCCACTAATCTGGTCCTGGACCTCCTGAAGGGACGGCGCACCTTCACCTCCCCCCCATTGGCGGGACACTACTTGGGGAAACATCATCCAGACGTGCTGGCATGAACCCGTGACTATCATGGTCTCTTCTGGCCAGGAAAGCAGCAACCACCACACTCAACAGGCTCCATTTAAGTTAAACAGAGACCTGGAAGTGCACAATTTCTTTTGATTTTGTCCCGCCTAAAGACTGCTTGTTTAAGTGACTGCAGTTAGGCATATACAGGTCGAATCGTGGCCTGGAGGTGTTCTTGTTTATTGTTTGAGAGGACTATAACCTGTTACATGTGAGATAACCCAGGCCTAGAGATGTTCTATATATCTTTTTTCTTCTGCAATTAGGCACAGAATGGCTAAATTAAGGCTCATTAGGTTTATCTGACTGCGAATTGTCACATAGAACAGAGAGTATATGTAATTTGTAATGCTGTCAGCGACAAATAGCGTCATCTGAACAAACATTCTGGACTTTTCAAGCCTTACTTGAGAGACTGTGGACACCTGCCATTCCACTAGACTATATTAGTGAATTCTGGAGGTGATCCCTGATGTAGTTGTGATCATTCAACTTTGCACTCCCTGACCTTACTTGGGTGGCTTGGTTACACTGGTTAGAGCAGTCTATTTTAATACGCTTGTCGACAGGAAGAAACAGGCCTCTCTTCTTTTACAGGATGGGTGGGTTTGGAGGGAGGTAGGAGGGTTTCTGACAGGGCAGGGTCTGTTTATCTTTTTAGTGGGTTTTATTTAGTTATCTCCTTTTCTTCTTTTCTTTTTCCACCCTTTGTTACAAGACACCACCATGTCTTTTACCTCATCTACTGACAATTATTTTCCACATTGCCACACTAGTGCACGTTGTGATCCATGTCTGCAGGTATAACATACAGCTTTCTTAGTTGGAACACCAATGGAATTAATCAACAGGTTAAATGCTAAAAAATCATAGTATTGATGTCGCATGCAGGAATCTCAATTAACAGATTCAGAACACTGCGAGCTAGGTAAACAATGGCAAGGCCAAATATACTACTCTTTATTCACCTCTGAGGCACGGGGAGTGGCCATTTTATTAAGAAAAGGGTTACTGTTTTATTTGAAACATGTAGAAAAGGACAAAGAAGGTCAATATGTTTTGGTTAGAGGCTTTCTGGCTGATGAGCCAGCCACTATGCTTAATGTTTACGGACCAAATCAAGATGATCCAAATTTCTTTGTGAATCTTTTCTTCAGTATAACTTGCCCTCCCACTGAGCTATTTGTCGGAGGAGACTTAAACCTGGTTCTGGAGCCAGTTAAGGGCAGATCCTCTCCAACTTCTAAATCTTTATCCTCGTCAAGTAAGGCCCTTAGAACTAGAGGAACTAGAAGATCTCAATTTCATCGATGTGTGTAGAGTGAGACAGCGGCAAATATTTAGCTAAAATACACTCAGATAATGCTCCTCTCCTGCTCCACGTGACCAAGCAGAACGAACAGAGTGATTTCATTCTCACCACAAATGCAGGTTCTGCTTTCACGTCTATAATTTGGGAATCCTTAATGGCTCATATCAGGGGCTCTACAATTAGCTTCTCTTCTTGGAAAAAGAAACAATGTCAATCCAAAATGAGGTCACTGGAGACTGACAACTCTTGATCAGTTAACCGCCAAAAGGGCTGAATACGATGCTCTTACAAAACGGGAGGTGGAGAATGCAATGGCTAGGTCGAAACAACGTTATTACAAGCAGAGTAACAAATCAGGGAAATTACTAGCTTGGCAGATTATAAGGGACGAAGCTGTGAGATAGATCCCAGCTATTAAACCGTCGGATGGGAATGATGTGGTCTGCAGCCCCGAACACATTAATCAGACCTTCATAGAATTCTACAAAACACTTTACTCATCACAGGGTGAGAAGAATCATGACACAGACCGCTTTTTAGATTTACATGGACGCCAGAAGAAACTCAGACGGTACTTGAAGACAAAATAATCAAAGTGCTAGATGCTCTGACTGGGCTTTGTGATGGCAATTCGAGTTTTCAAATAAACAGCTCAGGCAAACACTTGTCTTTCTGTGAGTTTTATTCAAGTCTTCTGCAGAAGGACTCACAGCAACACACAAACGCCGTGTACATTTATGCTGGAATGAGTGAGGAGACCTCAGTGAGCTTTAGGGGCAATCATATCGTCCCACAGAGACACGCTGTCCCTGAAGTTTGGATAACACAGAGAACAGAGATATTTTGACTGTTACGTTTACACATCACGGATGAGTCTCCCTGAGTCCAGGGTTACATGCAATGTTCACGCAATTGAAATCAATCAGCTACCCCAAACTCTGCAAAGGGCCCTTATCACAGTTCTGTTGAAACCAGGGAAAGACCCTATGTCATGTGGGTCATACAGACCCATTTCCCTTCTGTCAACTGAATATAAGGTGCTTGCGAAAATCAGAGCCACCAGACTCCAGAAAATAGTTCCTACACTGGTTTACAAGGACCAGACCAGATTTATACAGGAGATTTGTTAACATAGCGCACTGTGCTCAGTCCATGAATGATCCAGTATTGCCTATCTCACTGGACGCAGAGAAAGCCTTTGACCGTGTCGAATGGCACCTCAATAAACTCTTTAGCTGTTAAACTGTGATCCTACAAACCTGGTGAAATAAAAATATCTCATCATGTTGAACAATGGAAGCAGCTCATTGTGGCCAAATGACCCACAATAATGATTTAGTGAATCAGTGTCCATTTATTTGTTTCCATGGAGTCTTGTGTCTGAAGCATCCTGCAGGTGGTTTCTCTCTGATGTGGATTTGCTGCTCCTGTGAATCCTCCCCCAGTGTTTCATTAGCAGCTGTAACCACAGTGACTCTGATAAAACAGGAATTAGCAGAATCCATCTGATATGAAGCTGTGGTTTGAATACCACTTCCCTCCTCTTTGAAGAGTAGTCAGATATCTGGGTTCAGGTTTTTGTACAGCCTCTTCTACACTTTGTATCACTGTGTTTCTAGAGCACAGTAGTAGAGAGCTGAGTCTGCCAGGGTTAGCTCTGTGATGGTCAGTTTGGTTGATGTTGGTGATGTTTCAGATCCATATCGTCTATTATCAGGAATATATTCAATACCACTGCGTGATTTTGCTCCTTTCCAGAGTATAAACTGAGGAGCCTGAAGGTCAGAATGATGTCTGTACCAGTAAAGGTCGGGATAAGTTGCTGTTGTCTGATAGTTACATGTGAGTGTGACAGATTCTCCTTCTCTTTCACTGACTTCCTCTCCTTCAGGAGAGATTGTGTCTCCAGCTATTAGTCCTGGAAAAAGTAGAGAAAATGAAGCCATCAGACTAACATTGTTCATGAGGCTGAGAGGAGAAGACAGTGGAAAATGTCAGCTGTACAGTGTTACTCTGTGGACACAAACAGCTCAGTACAGAAAAGTAGAATCCAGCAGGTTAATGAGCCTTTCATCTGTGTTCCAACACTCACCTATGAAGTGAGAGCAAAGTAAAAAGAGGTAAAGCAACATGTCTTTGGAGTTGTTAAAGCCAGACAGACAGCAGATGAGCAATGTTCTTCCACTGCAGTAGAATGAAGAAACTAAACAGCCTCTCTGCTGCACAGCCCTTCTCCTCAACATCAAGCTGATTGTGCTTTTAGTTCCTCAAACATTTCTGCTCTGGAGACACAAAGAATCTCATTGGTTGAGTTGGACTTCAGTGGGCGGGGCCAGAGATTGTCTGTCTACCAAAGTTCAGTTCAGCCAGTGAGATTATTTGTGCATCCAGAGCAGCTCTGCCTCAGAGAAATGTTTCCTGAGGCCCCGTCCACCCTTCTGCGTTTTCGTTTTAACATGCAGACCTTTTGTTACGTTTGCACCTCCCGTCCAGACTAAAACAGAAGTTTGGAAATGCCGCCGACCCCGTTTTGTGTTTTGAAACTCTGGAGGACGTTTTAGTGAAGAGGGAAAAATCGGAGGAAACGATGACTCCAACGTTCACACTTGGCTCTCTGATTGGCTCTCATCAGTCATGCAAAGCAGACACATGGTGCTACTGACAGTTTTTGAGCTGGTATTTTTATTAAAATATTTTGTACTGTGCAAATAACACTTATCTTCCTTCACATGTACTGTGCATGTCACCGTGTACTTGGCGCCGACTCCCAGTCTGTTTTCCGCCGCCACACTCCCGTGTTACATTCAGTAACAGTCCCAGCTCGTTATTGGTCCATGCAAAAAAAGCTGGTCTGATTCTGCGGAACTTTATTCTTTCGCCAAATCTTCTGTAACCACGGATCAGACCATCTGCTTGATGTTTACACCGGCACACATGCCAAGTGTACGAGAACGACCACAAGATGTGTGTTTTCACTCGTTTTAATGTAGACGGAGGTCAACAATGATATGCAGCTCATATTCATTGTATTTCTCTGTTTGTAAACTAAAACACATCAGTGTGGATGAGGACTGAATGTCCAGTTTCAGTTCTTCACACCATTGTGAGACCGAGGCAGGTCACACAAGAAGGAAGCCTACCTGAAGACCTGCTCTTTATTCTGGGAACATGGAGGACATTTCATTAGGGAGGTCCTGATCAGGGTCTTTTGCCTCCTCTTCCAGTCAGACTCAATCAATATTAAGTTTCTGCTCATACAGAGTCGCAATCTGATACTTGCATTTGGCTAAATGTTCACATTTCAGAACCTAGTGTCCCCACAGTTGTTAGATGTGATGACAGAAAGCTCTCCAGTCTGGCCCCTGAGCTGAGCAGGGGCGTAGCACCAGTGGTGGCCTTAAGCATCTGGAGGGCCGTTTTAAGAGCAAGTGTGGGGCCCTACCCAAACCCATGATGGGCTGTTTGACACATTTGCACCACATGACTTTAATCACCAATCATCAATTTGAGAAAACATTTGCTTACATTAAAACATCTTTATTTATAGCAGAGACCTTAACCTGTCACACTCTGCCTGTCAGCCATGCCATGTTTTGCACTTTTGAGTTTGGTCAGTTTATTATGTTATTTTGCTCTGTTGGGTTTTGGGGTTCTGCTCAGTGTCCTGCGTTTGGGTCCACCAACCTGCTCTACCCTGTATCACCACAAGAACTGTGACATAACCTTTCATTTACTGCTTGTGTGCCAACCAAGCTCGGCCTCCCCTTCACAAAGGACGCCACGCTGGCGCTGTAATGGCAACAGGCAGCTGCAGAGTGAGAGTCTTTTAACGTTTACCTGGTTTTAGCCTCCCTACTAACCTCGTTTCTAAGTGATCTGCATGTGACGGTGACAACAATGACTCACTTGAGTTTGAGGGGTTGTTTTATCCTTTTTACGCTGTTATGCAAACTTTTGGGGGTACTCTTCAAACACCAGGAGTCCCTCCAATACACCCGTGAGTTTCTCCTGTTCCTGCCTAATTCCAATGCGGGCATCGTGGACCCCCCGGCGGCTCTTCCACCACAGATCATCCGGTCGGCAGCCACCCCTCCCACAGAGAACCAGAGTTGGGCAGACTGGAAGATGAAACATGTATTCTTTTTTTTAACTTGATCTATACCCATCTTGAGTGCAAAGAGCTTTGTGTGAATGCTTTTTATTGGCTTTTCTTTAGCTTTTAATTGCATCCAACCACATATTTTAGCGGGATTTTAAAGAGTACTTTTAATATCTATCCTTATCTGTTGGTTGATGAATTTTTTAATTAACAGGTATCAACGCGTGAGAGTGAATAGCATTTTATCTGATGTCCTCTTTTCCTCCACTGGTTTCCCCCAGAGCTGCCTCCTCTCTGTGGTCTTATTTATTTTATGTACAAACGTATGCCAAGGCCAGTGCACCAGGTAACGTATCAGTTTGCTGATGAGTCGGTGATCATGTCGCTGCTGACCCACAACGACCCTGAACATGACGCTATTTTATAGATTTTACTCAGTGGTGCAAGTCATCTTTAATTAACATTAACGTGTCAAAAACTAAAGAACTGCTGATCGATTTTAGAAAGACCCCCCCCCCACACACACACACACACACACATTAACGATCAAGCTATAGAAGTGGTGAAACAATACAAATACCTTGGTATTATAATCGATGACAAACTCACCTTCGAGCCACAAGTTGATGCTGTCTGTAAGAAATCACATCAATGTATGTTTTTTTTTCCGTAACCTTCACAATTTTATTGTTAAGACATTTATGAGGATGTTTTATTGTTGTTTTATTGAATCTGTTCTTTCTTTTGCCTTTGTGAGCTGGTTTGGGTCTCTCACGCTTAAAAACAAGAACAGGTTGCAATATATAGTTAGGGTGTGTGGCAAAATTTCCCACAACCCTCTGACTGACTTAAATTCTATATGAGACAAGGACCCTCAAGAAGGCACAATCAGTCCTGGCCGACCCAAGTCACCCCCTGAACAGCTGCTTCATTTTGTTGCCGTCTGGCTGCAGATTCAGGCTGCCTAAATGCAGGACAAACATACAGAAACTCTTTTGTTCCTCCAGCTATAGGCTTTTTTTAATAAGTCACTGTGTGTTGTGGACTTCCGTGTAGTATGTATATATTTTGTTTCTTACTGATGTATGGCTGTTGTTTTGTATAAACTGTATTATTACACGTCACTAATGAGCAGTTATAGGCCCTTATCAAATCTCCCATTTTTAAGTGAAATCAGTGAAAAAGCTGTTTTTCAACAGTTTAGTGCTTTCTTGGGACTAAATAACTGCTTTGATGTCTTCCAGTCAGGTTTTCGACCACACCACAGTACTGAGACGGCTCTAGTTAAGGTCTTCAATGACATCCATTTAAACACTGACAGTGGAAGAATTTCAGTCTTAGTATTATTGGATCTCAGTGCTGCATTCGACACGGTCGACCACAACATATTACTAGAAAGACTTGAAAACTGGGTTGGACTTTCTGGCACAGTACTAAACTGGTTTGAATCCTACTTAAAGGACAGGGACTACTTTGTGTCTATAGGTAACTACACATCTGAGCTGACAAAAATGACATGTGGAGTTCCCCAAGGCTCCATTCTGGGACCTCTTCTGTTTAACATTTACATGCTTCCACTGGCTCAGATTATGAAAAAGAACAAAATATGTTACCATAATTATGCAGATGACACACAGATTTACATAACCATTTCACCAGGAGACTATGATCCCATACAGGCGCTGAGTAACTGTATTGAACAATAATTTCCCACCAGCAGTATTTCAGTTGTCAGTGTACCTGGTAATTTCCTAGCTCCAAACCAACTCCTTTGTGCTGAGGTTGTGTTTATGTTGATCAGGTTGTGTCAGGCCCACGACAGAGGTTAGGACTCATGAGGCACGACTCAGCTGGCTTGAGCAAGAATACCTGGGAGAGACCTTTCTGATGCAGTATAACTACCTTATGTCTTGTTGCTGTGCTCAGTCTTGCCATGATGTCTGACTCTTCAAACTGTCTTCAGCAGCCTCACCTTGTTAGTTGAGTTTGGCTGTTCCTCACTCAGCTGTATTCCTCCTACACAGCTGTTTCTGTTTCACTTAATGATTGTGTTTAAATCTACATATTGAATTGGTGATTATTGAAACATGTCTGGAATAATGATTTAATAGACCTGATGACATGGCTACAACATCCCTGACTTTGTTCATATGTACTTAGGAGAAATGATGCTGTTTGAAAGCAAAGGCTAGTCACAAAACAACAAATCCAGACTGTATCATCACACTGAAGTTTAACACTGTGTGACTCCTTCTAGTGGACGTTGTGGAGTATTCTGTTGTCTTTGCTCCAAAGGTTTTTGTACAGAGTTTTGGTGTTTCCTGTCACTGTGGGCTGCAGAGCACAGTAGTACACAGCAGAGTCTGTCACTGCAGCAGAGGAGATGGTCATATTTATCTGGTTTTGCTCCACTTGAATCTTTAGTCCAGGTTTTTGATTATTTAGTACTGTTCCTGAAGCAGAGTGTGAGATGAGGAATAGTGGTGGTTTTCCTGGATGTTGTCGATACCAGAAGAATCGATCACTAACAATTGCTTGTTTGGAGTATTTGTAGGACAGCGTAACAGAGCTGCCTTCTAAAGTGAACTCTTCATTCCTGACTGCAGTGAGTTCTTCACAGCTGACACCTGAAGGAAGAGATAACTCTGTTATTTCATGTTGTAAAAGACTCAACAAATGAATCCCATCCAGAAAAGTTAGTAATGAAACTTTCTCAGCAGGATCTCACATACCTGTTAGAATGGATAGTAACAGTAGAGAAAGTACATAATAGTCCAATGACAGCATGTTGAATAAAGGGAATGTTTCTGCTTTGTGTATTGAACTCTGCTGAATATGGAAGTTCCTCTCTCTTCTATAGTTCACTAACAGCTTAGCTCCTCCCTCACAATGGTGTGAAGTGAGACCGAGGCAGGTCACACTAGAAGAAAGACAACCTGAAGATCTGCTCTTTATTCTGGGAACATGGAGGACATTTTTTTCTCTTCTTTGTTACTGTGGAGAAATCGTGATATTAATATTTTATATATTAAATCAGCCCTAGCAGGGATCAGAAGCCATCATGTCTTAGGGTGTACTCACACTAGATGATCTGTACTGAGCACGAGCCTGTTTAACCCCCAAAGTCCAGTTTGGTTACCTAGTTTGGGCACGGTACCCTGAACTGTGCCTGTGTCCACCTGAAGAGATGGACTCAGGCAGGGTAAGGTTGGACACAGGACACATCTAATGTGATCACTGACTGTGCTCGAGCTCCGAACTCAGACAGAAAATCCATTGTGCTCTGCGAGAGGGAGTTTTTTTTTTTCAAAACAGCAAGTCGTATGTAGTGATGATGTAAACATGTGCAGGCCAGAGAGGGAGGGGGGACGTTTGTGCTCAGGTAAGGGACAAGGCAAGACGCCCATAATCTCCGACCTTGTCTTTGTTGGATGACCTGTGGTCAGTGACTTGGACCCTTTCCCAGTCAATGCTGTGACTGATTGTTATCTGGTGTCCTCAGACAGTTGATGTCTGTTTCTGCCACAGGTGTCATTTACACTGGGGACGCTGGGGACATGTCCCCATCACTTTTTGGAAGGGCTGAGTTTGTCCCCAGCACTTTTTGAAAGAAACAAAAGCTGAAAAATTACTTGCAACAAGAAATGTAGAATTACTGAATGCTTTGAGAAAGGTTTATTCGCACAAAAACTAACATCAAAAGAAGCTACTGATTATAAAATGAACCAAAAATGTGCAACAATCATTAACTTTAACAACTTCTTGGCACAGTTTTGTTTTTGGCCAGGTTTTCAGTTCTCTCCCTGTGAACAACACAAAGATTAGGGAAGACCAAATCATGTCTGCATGTGTGTTGACTCAGCAGTGATGATATTAAATGACAAATGTTGAGCTGCAGGTGAAACATATCTGAAAGCAAGAATGTCTGAGAGCTGCACTGCATTATATTCTATTATATCTTTATGTTTAGAATTTTCTCCTGTCACCTAAATTTTATTTCCTTTTACATAAATAAATACATTTCCACTATAAACTGGTGCAGAAACTGTCACCAGAATGCAGGACAGTTTGCTCAAATGCTCAAAATTTCCTGGAGGAAGGCCCCCAGACCCCCACTGATATATCTAGGCATCAAAGATTTACTCAAAACACTGTTTAAAGATCTTCTCATCTCGTTCTCACAAACCCAATTGCACATATCACGATGTCCCCACCACTTTGCAACACAAAGTGTCGTCATTGGTTTCTGCTGTTTATTTGTTCTCTTGTCCAGGGTTCTTGCTTTTTCATGACATAGTGTTTGCCCCTATTGAAAGTGGTGTAAGAAACTCCAGAGTAACTGCTTTGAGTTTTAGATTTGGTAGAAAGTTCCTGAAAGCTGCTAAGTGGACCTTTGAATGGAATATATCATGATATATTGTCAGGAACACAATGGAAATTGATGGTTAAAGATAAATTGATCCAAAATACAAATAAGTAAATAAATAATGAGAGGACCTAGGATTGAACCCTGTGGTACACCACAAGAAATCACAGCCTGAGAGAAACACAGAGAAACTTCTTTTATAAAGATGAGAACAGAAGCAATGAAAACCTGAGTTTGTGATGACAACCAGTTTATGGACATACAGGATTTAAATTATGTTATTTGTTCAAGCCCATATTTGTTTATTGTGTTTAATCTTTAATGCTTCATTTTTTGTTGCTTCTATCAGCATGAAAACAAATCCAGACTGTATCATGAACCACTGAAGTTTAACAGTGTGTGACTCCCTCTAGTGGACGTTGTGGAGTATTCTGTTGTCTCCAAAGGTTTTTGTACAGAGTTTTGGTGTTTCCTGTCACTGTGGGCTGCAGAGCACAGTAGTACACAGCAGAGTCTGTCACTTTAGCTGAGATGATCTGCAGATTCACACGTTTGTCTTTGATGTGAGCTGAGAAAACAGAATCAGTTGGTTGAATCGATCCAGTCTCTGTGATGGAGATCAGGAACTCTGGTCTGGATCTCTGGTATTGTCGGTACCACTGGATATTGTAGATAACACCCTCATATTTACAGGTCAGGTTGATGTTTCCTCCCTCTGCAACATGTTCTTCAGGACTTTCTGGGGTTATGCTGTTCATGGAACCCAGGGCTGCAAAATGAGTCATTCATGTCAGTTAGTCTGCAAGAGATTCTAACATCAAGAGACTCAACGGAGGTTCTTGACTTTCTGGATTAATTCAATAAACCAAATGTCTGATTCTATCATGGAAGTTGTTCCCTTCCACGGAGAAACCTCTAGTTCCGAAATGTAGACCAAATATCTGGTTAATCCAGCAGGTTAATGAGCCTTTCATCTGTGTTCCAACACTCACCTATGAAGTGAGAGCAAAGTAAAAAGAGGTAAAGCAACATGTCTCTGGAGTTGTTAAAGCCAGACAGACAGCAGATGAGCAATGTTCTTCCACTGCAGTAGAATGAAGAAACTAAACAGCCTCTCTGCTGCACAGCCCTTCTCCTCAACATCAAGCTGATTGTGCTTTTAGTTCCTCAAACATTTCTGCTCTGGAGACACAAAGGAATCTCATTGGTTGAACTCAGCTTTATTGGGCGTGCTGAGAAATTCCCTTTTTGAGGCCCACAGATGTTCCACTCAACCAAAGACATTCTTTCTGAGTCCAGAGAAGTTTTTTCTTTGAGAAATTGTCCACCCGCTCTGCCTCTGACCCACATGTAACACAGATGAATTGATCTGGGTTTAAAAATAGGAAAACCCTATAAAAATCGGTGTGAGAGTGATTTTTATCCTTGAAACTTGAGAGATTATCTAAGGATTTTAAAGGATTAAAATTCAATTACCAGGGCAGAATAGACGACAGGTTAGTTTGGCCAATCAGCTGACAGCAGGTAGGTCCGCCCACCTGCTCCCGTGTCTCTGGGAGCGAGCGAAAGTTTTTGCATTTCCGCTGTTTTGTGTGTGGAGAGACAGAGAAGCGCTGCACTGCTGCGAAGGGTGAAAACTGTGAAAAACAGAGAAACCTGGAGAAAATACAGCTAAAAACAGACTACACTGAGGCTAACGTCAACACTACAAACTGTTTCTGTTCAATCTTATCTGCAAAAGCTAATTTATTTTGCACTGACCCTCTCTGTTGACAGGTCAGGTTTTTTGTGTGCGTGTTTCTTCTTCCATTGTCTGGATTGGATCTGCAGATGAAAATTGATGGTGAGCCGTCCTTCTTGAATGATTGTGAGAGACATTCCCTCTTCAGGATCACTGGACCTGTCTCGCTACTACTTCACTTTGCGATGTGGTAGGCCCCATTACAACACAAAACCCCTTTACTCATCTTCACACTCCTTCCCCCACACACATACATACACCAACCCTATGGAACTCTGAACTCTGACATACCTTCGACACATCCATTTTTTTGCTTGGACTTTGGACTCACTTAAACAAACTCACCTGTTCACGATTTGGGACTTAGGATTTGGAGCTGAGTGGTAGGAATCATTCCTGCAGTTAAGGGTTACTGTTGTACTGTGTGAATTATACTGGATTTTACTATTGAACTGGATCTGAACAAACTTGAATGTGGTGTTATTAACAGAATTTCAGGTTTAAAGGGTGCACCCGGGAATTTAATTATAGAACTACTTCAAAGAATGAGATACTCCCTTTAAGTCTGGAAAGTAAGCATTTTATGCTGATGTCGTGGCCTGATTGTGGTATCAATATTCGCCTTGTTCAATAATTGTTTTATTATTGTAATTTTTTATTTTTGGTACAAACTAATATTTTTATTTTTATACGTATCTTTAAATATAAGAAGCCGGCATTACCTTACATCTAATCCTTGGTCTCCTGAGTCTCATTTTAAACACCTCACTTTTGCTTCAGCAGCCGAACCAACCGACTTAACCAACCAATTAGATCACTGCCCTACCCATAATCCTTCCTGTGTGCTACAGACGGCTGTCCCAAGAATGATATTGTACCTGTTGGAGGTAAAGTTATTTAATGATGGATGAACAGTTCATTATTTCATTAAGAAGATCAAAAAAGATCACAGTCAGTATAAAATGAAACGTGTTAAAGTGTTTGCCTCCTTGCTGATTTCTGATTGGTCACACTGAAATGTTTCAGATCAAACAAATATAAATATTAGACAAAGATAACAGAAGTAAACACATGGTTCTGTCTGTGAAGGTTCTCAGCCATCCAGCTCAGAGTTATCCAAAGAAGGTTAAAGTGAAGGCAGCTGGACTTGGTTGAAGATACTAGAAGACGTTTCCAAGAGACTTCTTAACTTCTGAAATGACTGGTCAACTAGAAAAGTCAATCTCCTGACGCTGGACAGTTTTTTAGTGGCTGCACAACAAACGGCAACGTGCAAATAGATATAAATAAATAGTTCTAATAATTCTAGCCTTTGATGTATGTTGCTTAGCAACCGTCATTCGTAGCCTTCCGGCAGCCCGGTGGGACTACTTTCTGTATTCATAAAGAAATGTCTGTTGATGAAATAAAATCAACCTGTAGTGTGTCTGTTAGCCTCCTTTCTTTTTGCCATACTTGGTAAGCGTTTTATAAAAGCAACAGCTCACTTCAGGCCGTGGTATACGCTCATTATATCACAGTTAAGGGGGTCGCTGGAACAAAACCCCTTACCTGTCATATAATGAGCGTATACCACGGCCTGAAGTGAGCTGTTGCTTAAATGTCCTGAAATCTGTCTTTGAGTCTGGCCGTTTACTGTTTCATCTACATTGTGGAAAATATTAAAATATAATGCTCTACAATGGAAATGTAGGCCTCGTGCTATGATTTTATTGAGAATCTGACTCTGTGTTACAGGTACAATTTATTATTTACAGCATCCACATTACCTTCGACTACTGAAGGGGTCAGACTCTGGACACAAACTACACCGGGATATCACATAAAATAGGATTTATAGAATTTGGGCAGTGACGATAACAGATGAATACATTATATGTGAATAAAAGTAATGAGAGATCATTATTTATCTGGTTATTTGTCCTCTGGACCGAACTGTCAGGATGTGTGAACCAGTTTCAGTTTGTTGACTTGTTTGTGCATTTGTTGTTATCGTGCCAAAGTTTAACAGTGTGTGACTCCCTCTAGTGGACGTTGTGGAGTATTCTGTTGTCTTTGCTCCAAAGGTTTTTGTACAGAGTTTTGGTGTTTCCTGTCATTGTGGGCTGCAGAGCACAGTAGTACACAGCAGAGTCAGACAGCTGAAGCTTCTGGATCTTCAGAGGAACTGATCTTGAGCTGGAATCCAGTGTGGATGAAAATCTCTCCTTAAACTCGTCCTCTGTGTTCCCCTGGCCAACCTTAAAGCGGCTCAGTATGAATCTGGGGCTGTTGTTTCCATCCTGTTTGTACCAGAAGAGATAATCATTTGTTGCTGAACTGCTGTTATATAGACAGCCAAGTGTTACTGGCTCTCCTTCAGCAGCAGTCACATCTCCTTCTGGTTGCAGCACGTTGTCTTTTTGTGCTCTGCATTCTGTAAAACAGCAACAAACAGTATCAGTGTGCTGTTAAAGAATCATGTCAATGTTGGATTGATATCAGAGAACCAGAGTTGTGTTCATACCAAGGCACACAGCAGCCAGCAACACTGAGATGAACAGAGGCGTCATATCTGCAGTGTTGAGGAACTGTGAGCTACAGCAAGTATAAAGAAGGCTGTGATCTCTGTTTAGTCTTCATCAACACTAAGTTGGTGGATTAGAAGGAGGAGCCTGATCACAGTGACAGGGCTCATTCACAGCCCTGTGTTATTCCCCGACTGACAACTTTACACTCAACACATTTTACTCACTCTCTCCTTTCCTAGTGTGACAGTTAGGATCAATTAGTGAATGTTTTTAATATGGTATCAGCATCATATTAAAGGCCTGTCAGTTTGCCAGCCTGTCCACAGCTTCTCCAGATAAAGGGCTAAAATATGAGGCATGTTCAGAAAACAGAAGGATCTCCAAAACCAGCTCGGTGGTGTCGACCATTTCAAACAGGATATTCCATTGAGAGCGACTGGTTAGGAGCTGCTACCACCAGTTTACCTCAGTGAAAGTAGAGGCTTCAGCAAACACTCCTTCACTCCCACAATGGGGCAGTCACGTCCTTTCTAGACTCTTCCAAGGGCTGATTTAGGTCCTTGGATCTCTGGAGCTGCAGCATTACTGACAGTGAAAGCAGAGGTTTGTGTTAATTATGGTTGGACATATCCCCCTCTAACAAATGAAGGCAGTCTGTGCAAACATGGAGCTTATTCCGTCTCCAAACAGGGGCGCCTGTGGCTCAGGAGGTAGAGTGGGTTGGCCGTTAATCGGAAGGAGCTTGGTTCAATCCCCGGCTCCCCCAGGCTGCATGTCGAAGTGTCCTTGGGCAAGACCCTGAACCCCAAATTCCGCCTGGCTGTTCCGCCAGTGTATGAATGTGTGTGAATGTTAGTTTTTGTTTGAGCACTTGTTTGGGCTCAGTGAGTGAATGGTGAATGCAGATGTAGTGTAAAAGTGCTTTGAGTGGTCGAAAGGATCAGTTTTAGGACTCTTGCTTTTCCCAGTTTACATTAATAATATTTGTGATAAGTTTAAATTCTCTAAGGATCATCTGTATGCAGATGACACTGTTCTGTACTCCTGTGGCCCCACAGCAGAGTTGGCCTTTTTAAATGTGCAGGCAGATTTTGATACCCTGCAATATGCTCTGATCAGATATGAAGTTGCTTTGAAATTCACACAAAACTAATGTTATGATTTTGTTATGACTGGGCGAACAAAGGTACTACCCCTCTCCACCACAACCCTGGATGGAGTCTGTATCCAGTCTGTTGATAATTACAAATATCTGGGAATCTGGTTGGAGAAAAGCCTAAATTTTAACTACCATGTTGAATCTTGCAAAGAAATTAAAATTCACGTTGGCCTTTCTGTTTAGGTTAAAGCTTCTCCATGGCTTCACAAAACGCTTGGTTTCTTGCCTTTTTCTGCCACAAATTTATTAAAGAACACTACCTACATGTTTGCCTCTCTGTCCACCTTGTCCAAACTTGATCCCCTTTATCACTCTGCTTTCAGATATGTCACTAACTCTAGTTTAAGGACACATAATTGTATAGAGACTGCTGCACACCAAGAGCTGTAGAGGAAATAAGATACCAGGTTCAAAAAAGTGTGGGAAATAATCTAAGAAGGATACAGAACTGAGAGAAAGGATGAGGTCGGCCAAGGCAGGGGTAAGAGTGAGAAAAATCTATAGACAGGTGTGAGCGAAATATGTTTCACTGTGACATGTGGATTTCTTTATTACATTTATTTAATCTTGCTTTAGCATATAAAAATCATTCAAATTATATTTTCATGTCTGCCATCTCCTTTTACATGTTGCTACATCCCGAACCCCCATTACCCATAAAAACAAATAAAAATCTCTTTTACAATCTCTATCTTTTATCTATCTCTTTCACAACCTCTCTCCCAGAGCCTTAAAGCCAACGAACCCCATGACGATGCAGGTTATACTACTGCACAGTGGTGACGCCCTTTTCCGCGAAAGATATGACAGGTCTTCTTTTTTCTCTTATACCTTTACATTTGTCATGTTTCTTATATAATTGTTGATCGTAGTGGAAATCCATTGTGTGAACGAGGTAAACTTGACTGACTGCTTCAATTCCCCTTTAAAGTCTCAATGCCATCATTGTTCCAAACAAGTACAGTCTTATTTGTGATGTCCTGCTTTTGAGCAGGGACTTGTAGGTGGGAATTAAAAGGACATTATGGTGAGAGGTGAAAATGGGGGTTTAGTATTACATTCTACATATTGTGTCAAACCAGGCGGCACAGCTTGAATCTTGCATTGCTTACGATCACCAAGCATTTCAATTGTCTGTGAAAAAAATCTCCTAGATCATTTAATATTGCTTCTATCAGCACTAAAACAAATCCAGACTGTATCATAAACCACTGAAGTATGAAAGTGTGTGACTCCCTCTAGTGGACGTTGTGGAGTATTCTGTTGTCTTTGCTCCAAAGGTTTTTGTACAGAGTTTTGGTGTTTCCTGTCACTGTGGGCTGCAGAGCACAGTAGTACACAGCAGAGTCTGTCACTGCAGCAGAGGAGATGGTCATATTTATCTGGTTTTGCTCCACTTTAATCTTTAGTCCAGGTTTTTGATTATTTCCTATATTTCCTGAAGCAGAGTGTGAGATGAGGAACTGTGGTGGTTTTCCTGGATGTTGGTGATACCAGAAGAAATAATTACTAGTTGACAGTTTGGGGTATTTGTAGGACAGAGTAACAGAGCTGCCTTTTAAAGTGAACTCTTCATTCTTGACTGCAGTGAGTTCTTCACAGCTGACACCTGAAGGAAAAAATAACTCTGTAACTTTACAATCTAAAGGTTTCTATCAGTGAAGCTCTCTTAATGTTGATGATCTCACCTACCTCTTATTGTGAGCAGAAACAAAGTCACAAACAGACTGAAGTTCACTGACAGCATCTTAAAGAGAAAGAGAATCTGTCTGGTTTTGGATCAAACACCACTGTGAAAGTTTGAGTCTTTTCTGTCCTTGAGTCCCAGTTTGGCTCCTCCCTTAATCCCTCCCTCCTTTCTCTCACAACTCTGACAAATAGTGAGTTTGTCTCTGGTGTGGTGCTGTTTTTCACTAGTCTTGAAATAACATATGTCTTGAAGTCTTGAAATAACATATGAATAACCTGACTGAGGTCAATCTTTACACAGACAATATACTACTATTCAGTTACACATGACAGCAACATTAACAACTTATTCGATACTTTACAAACAATACTATTCATTATTGCTTTTCTGTCACATTTGAGGACAAATCAAATCATTAGATGACTTTATCACAATAAATCGAGTAAAGTAGTTGTTCAGCTCCAGAGACAGAGATTGTTTGCGTCTGTCAAATTTTCCCTCTATCATTTAATGGGTGATCATTACTTGGTCATCCATGAATCTTTTCTATAAACTATTTAATGGACCATGATTGGTTTACAAAGGTTTTAATCTCCAGAATGGATCCTGTGTATTTGACCAAGGGCATCGTAGTGGGGGTTGAAAGCATTTAGCAGTTATAGTCATTGTATAGAAGTAAATGTTGAAAAAAGAAGGTTGAAATATGGTGAAATTTTAAACTGTGCAGACTTAAGCACAAATCACAGATTATTATTACATGTTTTTAAATGTGGAATGGAGAGTTAATTAGTGACTATCACAATCACAGCTACAGTTTCAGTTTAATGTGCTAAATTATTGTAAACATTTTCAGAAGATGCGAGAGTGACAGGGACTAAAAGAGCAAGGGGGTCCACAGAGACTGCTTATGAACAGGGTACAAACTTTTGTGCAATGCACCTGTTTATCTGACAGATGCTAAGTCAGAAACTTATGATCAAACAGCAGTGGAGAAAAAGGACTCCTCTGATGAAGGACTCTCAGCTGTTAGACTGCTGATAGTCTCTCTTTATATAAAAACCTCAATTTATCAGCTACCATCCAACAACATTTAATTATCATCCTTTGTCTGAATTGATTTAAAATAACATTTCAGAACTTGTAATATCTTCCACATGCTGCTGCATTGTTTTGTTTTGTTTAATCACCAGCGCAACAATTTCAGACTGGATCATAAACCACTGCAGTTTAACAGTGTGTGACTCCCTCTAGTGGACGTTGTGGAGTATTCTGTTGTCTTTGCTCCAAAGGTTTTTGTACAGAGTTTTGGTGTTTCCTGTCACTGTGGGCTGCAGAGCACAGTAGTACACAGCAGAGTCTGTCACTGCAGCAGAGGAGATCTGCAGATGAAACTCCTTTGCTGTTTTGTCATATGGCAAAGAAAACCGTTCTATTTTCTCTGAATAATCTGCGATGAGAAACTGTGGAGATGAACTGGACTTCTGTTGATACCAGCAGAGGTAGTTGACAGAGCCTGAATAGTTGCAGGAGAGAGTCACAGAGTCTCCTTCCAAAGCCAGCATTACATCTTTAAATGGTTTCACTAAATCCTCAGAGGATCCTGAAAAAGACAAAGATATATTTCACTCTGACATTTATATTTTATTAAATATCTTTAAACTTATTATAGCAAAAACTTAATACAAGCAAGAAAAGTAGACGTGTCTATATCTCTTG
This sequence comes from Lepomis macrochirus, assembly GCA_024633595.2. NCBI lineage: Eukaryota > Metazoa > Chordata > Actinopteri > Centrarchiformes > Centrarchidae > Lepomis > Lepomis macrochirus. Next base: position 4,380,793 of record JALXJV020000012.1, on the reverse strand, counting down.
CTACATGTTTTGGTATTCTTACCTCTGTGAAAGATGAAGATGATCATCCAAACTAAGCAGAGCTGCATCATTTCCACTTGTACTGAATGAACAATAGAGAGAACACAGCAGCTCTTCACTTCCAACATGAAGCCTTTCATATTCAGTTGTGGAGCTCCTCCTCTTGCTGTGCTCTGTTTCCATTCAGGCTGATGGAAGCTTTAGAAATGACAGTGATGCTGCAGTCATCATCATCCAAGAAGGTCAGACTGAAGGAGGAATCTGCAGGAAATTCACCTGAAGGAATCTGGACACAAACACCTGTCTGAAACCTCCAATCTGCAAACTGTACACAACTTCTGTTGGAGCCTGAAACCTGGTTAAACTTACTGACCCCCAACCGACAGCGTCACCAGGTCATTTTTCCAGGGCTTTAGCCCCGGATGTAACTCAACAACAGCAGCAAAATATTTTCCATATTAATATGCAGCAGGCTAATCTTCATGACACAGCCTCTCTCTAAGGTCTTCAAATAACGGAGGCTACTCGCAGTAACTGATACATTTAGTTTGAACTTCACGTTATGTGACCCCCCCACCACCGTTACTCAGACTACCTGCACTTAGAGAGAGAGAGAGAGAGAGAGAGAGAGAGAGAGAGAGCACATTGCTCACAGCTTCACTGCTTGTCCTCGACTTCTGAATTGCAAAACTGTAATCAAACATAAATGTTGTCGGTCAGTGTTTAGTCAGTGTACTAACACAAACGGTTAACAGTCGCTGCACAGTAGTGAGAGAATATCACACCTGACTGCGACACAGACACCTGTGGCTCTCTTTGCTGTCTCTGTCCCCCTCGCTGTGAGACACTACTCTTTTACTGTCTCCAGGATGCTTCATTCCCTCTAAAGCGGCTGTGAGCTGCACTTTATCAGGTGCTGAAGTGAACATTTGTGTGGAACTGTGGTGATATAGCTGTCTGATCACAAGTGTTTTCACTTTAGTTTTCTTCCTCTGATGAGGATCAGTGCTTCGTCTCATTGAGTAGGCTACAGTCCCAGAGCGGGCTCTGTGTCTGTCAGACGGTCTAAAGGGGGGTCGCCTCAGGGGTGGACTGGTAATCTGGCATAGGCTACCGGTCAAATGTGAGGTAGGCCGACGAACCTTTAGGCATCTGTATCTAAGCTGCTGCATTAGATTCTGTTATATTTTGATATTCTGAACTGTCACCTGCCCCCCAACTTTTGTCCTTCCCTTTATAAAATAAGTCAAGTCAGCTTTATTTATATAGCACATTTAAAAAGAACAGGAGCTGAGCCAAAGTGCTTTCCAAGAACACGATACACACAAATACAAGTATAAACGAACAAAAGAAGAGTATTTACCACTGTGTATCCAACTACACAATAAAACACCCGTGCACCAATACACATTAATAAAATGGAATATAGAGAACTTGGTAGAAATAAATAAGAACAACATCAGATTAAAATGGATTAGAATAAATAAATAAAATATGGGCAGAATCAGGTGAAAGCCAGAGAAAAAAGGTAGGTCTTTAAATTAGATTTCTCAGTGGTGGGGCAGGACTGTTAGATGGAGGACTATTCCAAAGCCTGGGGGCAGCAACAGAAAAGGCCCGGTCACCTTTGGTTGGAAGGCGAGAGAAGGGGACTAAGAGGAGTTGTTGTGAAGATGACCTGAGTGGCCTTCGTGCAGAATATGGAATTAGTTTATCAGTAATGTGTTGTGAGGCTAAGCCATTAAGGGCTTTAAAAAGAAATAACATTTTTAAATCTATTCTGTATTTTACCTGTAACCAGTGAGAAAAGACCTTTTCTTTGTTCAAGGTAAAAATCTAGCAGCTGCATTTTGAACCATTTGTAGTTGGGAAAGTGTTGAATGGGTCGGCCCCATGTACAGGGAATTACTGCAGTCCAGCCGCGAGGTGATAAGCGCATGTGTAACTGTTTCCAGGTCTCTATGGGATAAAAATGGCTTCAGTTTGGCTAAGGTTCTAAGCTGATAAAAACTGCCCTTCACGACACCACTGATGTACTTGATGAAATTCAAAGAAGTATCCATAAAAACAGCTAAATTCTTCACTACATTGTGTAAGTTTGTAGTCAGGGGACCAAGTAAATTACTTAAGCTAATGACAGAGCTTTCAGGGCCAAATAGAATTACCTCAGTTTTAGAATAAAGACATTTCCACCATAAATTGGTGCAGAAAATCTCTCCAAACTGCAGGAAATTTTTCAGGGGTAGGCTCCCCAGACCCCCTTAGTTAATATTATCAGTGTTAATTATTACCATAAAATGAGACAGATGTTAGTTACTGTGTAGAGCTCATTTACTGTTGCTTTTACAGACGTACTTTGGTGGCAGCAGAGGGTGGGGGGTGAAACAGGTGAAAACCATAGACTGTATATAAAAATGTGAAAACATGAAAGGTTTCTGGGCTGGGCTAAGCCCCCAATATTTGACAACCCTGGAAACGCCCCTGCCCCCAACCTCAACCCCACTACCCATAATGCTCCTGTGAATCCTCCCCAGTGTTTTCATTAGCAGCTGTAACCACAGTGACTCTGATAAAACAGGAATTAGCAGAATCCATCTGATATGAAGCTGTGGTTTGAATACCACTTCCCTCCTCTTTGAAGAGTAGTCAGATATCTGGGTTCAGGTTTTTGTACAGCCTCTTCTACACTTTGTATCACTGTGTTTCTAGAGCACAGTAGTAGAGAGCTGAGTCTGCCAGGGTTAGCTCTGTGATGGTCAGTTTGGTTGAAGATGATGATGTTTCAGATCCATATCTTGTCTTATCAGGAATATGTTCATTACCACTCTCTGATTTTGCTCCTTTCCAGAGTATAAACTGAGGAGCCTGAAGGTCAGAATGATGTCTGTACCAGTGAAGATGTACACCACCTGCTGTTGTCTGATAGTTACATGTGAGTGTGACAGATTCTCCTTCTCTTTCACTGACTTCCTCTCCTTCAGGAGAGATTGTGTCTCCAGCTATTAGTCCTGGAAAAAGTAGAGAAAATGAAGCCATCAGACTAACATTGTTCATGAGGCTGAGAGGAGAAGACAGTGGAAAATGTCAGCTGTACAGTGTTACTCTGTGGACACAAACAGCTCAGCTGTTCACAGATTTCTGCTCTGAACTCCAGTTTCCATAAATCTTTAGAAAAGAATAAAAACATGTTGTGCTTTCTATCTTACCAAAGAAAAGAGCAGCAAGAATAATCCCCAGCCAATGTTCCATCTCTACAACAAGGTTTAAATCAACAGGAGAAACTAGCTGATGTTCAACATTCAGTCTGAGAATTGTTCTCTTCACAGCAGCAGTTATTATTGACAGAATGGTTGAACACAGTGCAGAAGTAGTGCACCGCCTACTTGATAATGTGGCTCAGCTTGGATTAACAGCAGCTACAGTGTCATCTAGTGGCCAATCAGAATCAGACCACAGAAGAAGAAAAGATGCCACTGAAACTTCAAACTAGTCCAGCAGCAATAGATATTCTGGAGCTCAAAGGAATATTGATGTAAACAATACTTTATCTACATAGTTAACATCACTCTCCTTATCATCATCAGTATGTCAGAGATATAAACACTCTCCTTCATTTGTCTTCATTATTTATGCCTCATTTTTCTTCAAGTTTCTATCATCAGTGCAAAGAATCCAGCCTGTATCATCACACTGAAGTTTAACAGTGTGTGACTCCCTCTAGTGGACGTTGTGGAGTATTCTGTTGTCTTTGCTCCAAAGGTTTTTGTACAGAGTTTTGGTGTTTCCTGTCACTGTGGGCTGCAGAGCACAGTAGTACACAGCAGAGTCAAGCAGCTGAGGCTTCTGGATCTTCAGAGGAACTGATTTGGAGGTGGAATCCAGTGTGGATGAAAATCTCTCTTTAAACTCAGCCTCTGTTTTTACTTCGGCCCCTTGCATACGGCTCAACATGAATTTGGGGCTGTTGTTTCCATCCTGTTTGTACCAGAACAAAGTTGGACCTGCTCTACTCGTCTCAAAAGTACAGCCAAGTGTAACTGTGTCTCCTTCAGCAGCAATGACATCTCCTGCTGGCTGGGTCACTCTGTCTTCTCCTTTACACTCTGGGGAAGAAGAGAACATGCAGAGGAAGAGATGGATCAATAAAGATGATTGATTAAAGGAGAACAATCAGTAGGTTTAAAGAGTTACCTAGCCAGAGAGTCAGAATCAGGATGTTTCTCAGCCAGTGTTTCATGTCTGCAGTGAGAGGGGAGGAGAGAGAGGAAGAACATTGATACTCTGATGGATCTGGGCCTTCACATCATTGGCCCTTCCTCTTCATCATCTGTTGTCTTTTCTGTCCTTGAGTCCCAGTTTTGCCCCTCCCTTACTCTTTCCTTCCTCTCACCCAGTTTTCACCCTGGTAGAATTATGAAATCATCATCATCAGTCTGGAATTTGTATTTGTCTCATCAGTAAGAAGAAGTCCCAGTTTGGCTCCTCCCTTAATCCCTCCCTCCTTCCTCTCACAACTCTGACAAATAGTGAGTTTGTCTCTGCTGTGGTGCTGTTATTCACTAAATGACATCATTTCCACCAGGTAACAAGTAGCTGATAAGGTAACACTGACTGACTCTTCACAGAACGTGTGAAGGTCCTGACTGAGGTCAATCTTTACACAGATGATATGCTACTATTACAGGGATCTACTTCTGATTATGTACCTGTCTGCTGCTTTATGATTTATTGCCCACCTGGTTAAAATAACAGATTTGCACATATATTTTCTGAACTTTTACCTTTTGTTGTTTGATGTTATTGCTGAAGATGCTCTACATATCTACATTAATGATTCAATAAACTTTTGCTACTGACTGAAAAAGTCATTCATTTAATTTTGTCCAGCATGTGTCTGATGTTTAGATTATGTTTGTGATTGTCATGAACAAGATCTCAAGGAGCAGCTAGAAGAGAAAGTGTCGGGTTTGGGGGCCTAAGAATTTCTCCTCTGCTATTTGCAGATGATGTGGTTCTGTTGGCTTCATCAGAACGTTGCCTCCAACATGCACTGGGACGGGCTGCAGTTGAGTGTGAAGCGGTCAGGATGAGAGTCAGCACCTCCAAGTCTGAAGTCATGGTTCTCTGCTGGAAAACATTTTATTGCTCCTTGTGGTTTGGGAGAGAGGTGTTGTCCTAAGTGACAGAGTTTAATTATATTGGGGTCTTGTTCACCAGTGAGGGTAAAATGGAGCGTGAGCTCAACAAGCAGATTAGTGCAGCTTCAGCAGTCATGCAGGCGTTGTACCAGACCGCCGTGGTGAAGAGGGAGCTGAGCCTGAAGCATGCTGCTTTGTGTATTGAACTCTGCTGAATATGGAAGTTCCTCTCTCTTCTATAGTTCACTAACAGCTTAGCTCCTCCCTGAATCCGTCTCCTCAGAGCTCTGGATTTTCTCTTCTCTCCGTTACACTTTCTCCTGTTATCAGACTGGTAGCAGCAGGTTGTTCCAGCAGAAAGTCAGTATTTTATATAATATTTTATAACCATAGTTAAAAGGATGGATCATCTTTTCAGGATTTGCTAAGATAAGAAGGTCTCAATTTAAGTCAGCTGATAATTGAACAAAACCTCATTACAGAATATTGTATCCAGAGTATTTGTACTGAACGTCAGTGAGCATCTTAGCAAAGTTTGATTTCAAGTGGTTGACAGGATTTGAGGGGTCAATAAAAGGATCTCAGTTCTAGACTCACTCAGTTGTAGGAAGGTGTGGAACAAGTACACTTCACATGTAATAAACCAGCTGCCATGATTATTGTATGTCAGTATGATGCCGTATCTGATGAGTCTCTAAACGACTAACAAACATTTTGATCAACACCATGAAGTCTAAGTTGACCGCGGAAGTTGATGGGTCAAATTATTTAGAACATTATAGCCTATATTGTTGTGATTAATTGTATTGCCATCATTTCACTGAGTGCGGTGTTCATCATTTAAAGTATTGTTTTAGAGTGTAAAAGTTAATCACATTGATCACAATGTTAAAGCTCTAAAGCTCTTGTCATCATCTAAAGAGTTATTTTATAGTGTAAAGTTAAGATCACAGCGCTGAAACTCTACAGCTCTGACAGTGTGTGGTCCTCTCTGTGTCTAACTGCCCCGAGGCAGAAACAGTAGCACATGTGTGTAAGCAGGCACTTGTGCTCTGGGAGCAGAGCCAATGAGCACAGCAAGGCCCTTGCCCTTGGGCGCTTGGTGAACCTGCTGACGAAGCACTTGCTAACTCAGCTTGGCAGAGTGAGTGAGTTTCAAAGGATGCATAGATGGTGACAAGAAAAGTAGTAAAAAGTCACAATAACAACAAAATTACTGTAAGAAACCAAACATTGATGATAGGCCCAGCACAGCACTTGTTACTCCTGTAGAATTTTTTAAAGAAATGTAACTGTGTGTGGAATTATACTCTTAACTGTTGAAAAAGTGTCACATTTGAGTTTCATGTAAATTCTGAGTTTCTTATCCTGTAAGATCACAAAATATAGAAAGACAACGATACAGAAGGATGAATGAAAGCTGGAAAACCGGTAAAAGTGGTAAAACAACATTTGTGAACAGCATAAAAGCAGAAGATAAGAAACTCAGCATAAAGAAAGAAGGGGGGCACACCAGCCCAGAAGGTGTATATAAGGCTGTCCGCAGACCATAGAGTCGACTTTGTCCACCAGCCTGCTGGGATGCTGTCCGGGTTTATGTGTCCTTTCTTGGAATAAACTCTTTTTGCACCGACTCTTCCCGACCGTCTCCAGAGAAGTTTTTGTCTGCAGAGTTTTTGACTATCGTAGAAATCTAATGGAGTATTTTTTGACAAAGTTTATTAAGTTGGTGAAGGTGGGAACCAGGCCTTACTGGCCCAGCCTGGTCAGACATCTGACCCAACAAAGTGCAGTCGTTGTTGTAATCTGCTACAGAGACTGTCCACATGGATGTTCCAGGCTAATGAGTTGTCAATAAAAACAGAAGATTTGCATGAGGAGACCTGTGAGATGATTCCATCGTGGACGACCATAGGACTGAGGTCGCCAAAACCTCCTGGGATCAAACACCATCTCCTCAGTTTTTTAACGGTCAGGACAAGGTAGTTATCATCACATTTCACAAATCTTTGTATCTCTGTGGTCAGACAACTCACTGTACTTTTTCATTAAAGCCAAGATGGCAGCATCGTCTGAGATTTCATTCGGTTATTATGGACATACTTGGTTATCGGTTATTAGTCATTATACAGCACAAGGCTGCATAACAAACAGAAAGTTGTAGTTCCTTCATGCTGCACACACAACATATACACTGAACAAAATTATAAACGCAACACTTTAGTTTTTGCCCCCATTCATCATGAGCTGAACTCAGAGATCTAAGACTTTCTCTATGAACACAAAAGGCCTGTTTCTCTCAAATCTTCGTCACAGTTCTGTCAAAATCTGTGTCAGTGAGCACTTCTCCTTTGCCAAGATAATCCATGCACCTCACAGGTGTGGCATATCAAGATGCTGATCAGACAGCATGGGGACTGCACAGGCGTGTCTTAGGCTGGCCACAATAAAAGGCCACTCCAAATTGCCATCCTGACTCCCTACTGTTGGCCGTGAATTGAATGTTGATTTTGATTTTTTTTCGTTTAAGAGAATTTGGCAGTACATCCAAAAGGCCTCACAACCGCAGACCACGTGTAACCACACCAGCCCAGGACCACTTTTTCTCATCTTGCCGGAGTCCTACGCTGACAGCTCGGAACGTGGACTGCATGCCGAGTGCTTGATCCAGGATATTGATGGGGCAGGTCTCTGTAATGATATAATTGTTAGGGTTATGGCTTCTACACTAACTTGTGCACAGGGTAAAAAGTAGAGGTGAACTAACACAACGCTGGGGGGCATCCATATTTAAGGTTCTCGGTTCTGAGAAAGTTCCACTAACACTGACATGATGTTTAAGGTTGATTCAACTTCTTAATAAGTAGATTTGGCTAATAAAATAAAAGATGTGCATATGAGGTAGGATCCTCTAAGTGCTTAGGTAGAAAATGTAAATGGCTGCAGCAGCCGTACCTCTGTCACACCTATAGGCGACCAGAAATTTGATGATGATTTTCTCAAAACACTTCATAACTACTGAAGTCAAAGTAACTGGATGATCACATAGGTCCAGAGACATCTGGTAGATAGGACACCAGGGTTCTGCCAGATCTTCACTGTATGATTTCAGCAGAAACCCTGAAATGCCATCTGGTCCGGTGGTCTTCCTGGGGTGTGTGAGAACAGCTTCTGTCCTACATGCTGATCAGTGGGGATTTCTGGATAGTTGATGCAGATAGTAGGGTTGGGCTGATAGATGATACCATCGTCCATCTGCGATGGCTGAAAGACATCATGACGTTGAGCCGGTAAAACCCTGCCCCCCAGGAAAAAACCTCTCACATTTTCACATTATACCACCCTGTGAAAGCAGGTTTTAATGACCACAAACAGTCTTATTATTGTAAGTATGCTTTGCACCTGCCTCGGAAGTCTCTTGTCCCCACACTGTGACACACTCACACACACCTACACCTCAGGTAAACACCCCGGCTTGCCCCGCCTCTGTCTGTCTCACTCCCCCCGTCTGCTCCATTTTCCCCATTAGCAGTATGTTTTTATAAAGTCGTGGTCTGTGTGTAAAATGTCCACTGTGACTTGTAACGTAAGTTAAGTCCAATATTTTTACAGAGTGAAGTCTGTGCGAGAAGTGAGTTGAGTTTGTTCTGAATATTTTCATAGCCACAAGATGCTAGCTCTTAAATGCTATTTGTTTCTGAACTATGCACTTTCCTTGGAAACATAATGTTTGTTGTTTGGTTCCATAGTTATAGACTTCTGTGTTAACACAATACATTTCCCTTTTAAAGTATTGGAACAGTAAGGCAAATTCCTTACAGGACATTTGGGTTTAAGATCCAAAGATGAGCCAAGAGTTCAGTTTCAGCTTTTATTTCCTGGTATTCACATCTAGATGTGTTAAACAACTCAGGACATGTCACCGTTTGTATCAGACCACAGCATTCTTAGGTGAGCTAAAGTAATGAAAAAATAATCTTAAAGTAAACAACATTTAATATCTGGTGGCATAACCCTTGCTTGCATTAACTGCCTCAAGCCTGCGACCCATCGACATCACCAAACTGTTGCATTCTTCATTTGTGATGCTATTCCAGGCTTTCACTGCAGCTTCTTTCAGTTCTTTGTTTCGGGATGTTTCTCCTTTCAGTCTCCTCTTAAGGAGATGAAATGCAGCTCTGTTGGGTTAAGGTCAGGTGATTGACTTGACCAGTCTAAAACCTTCTAAGTCCTTTGTTTTGTTGGCAGTGAGCTTTGGCTCATTGTCCTGCTGCATGATAAACTTCCTCCCCATTACTTTCAATGCATTTCTCTGTAAATAGGCAGACAAAATGTTTCTGTACACCTCTGAATTCATTCTGCTGCTGCCATCATCAGTTACATCATCAATAAATATTAATGAGCCTGTTCCAGCTGTGCAGCCCAAGCCATGACATTACCTCCACCATGCTTCACAGATGAGCTTGGATGCTATGGATCATAAGCAGTTCCTTGCTTTCTCCATGCTTCGGCCTTTCCATCACTTTGGTAGGGATTCATCTTGGTCTCATCAGTCCATAAGATTGTGGTCCATTGTGGCTCATCTCTGTACTTCTTTTCAAATTTCAATCTGGCCTTCCGATTCTTCCTGTTGATGAGTGGTTTGCATCTTGTGGTGTGGCCTCTGTATTTCTGCTCTCTGAGTCTTCTTCCAACAGTGGATTGTGATACCTTCACCCTGCACTGTGGAGGTCATTGCTGATGTCACTTACTGATGTTTTGGGGGTTTTCTTCACAGCTCATCATATTTCTGTCATCAGCTACTGTTGTTTTCCTTGGCCGACCTGTTGGACGTCTGTTGCTCAGTACACCAGTACTTTCTTTCTTTTTCAGGTCATTCCAAATTGTTGTGCTTGCTCTGCCCAATGTTTGTCCAGTGGCTCTGGTAGATTTTCCTTCTTTTCTCAGCTTGACAGTGGCTTGCTTTTCTCCCATAGACAGCTCTCTGGTCTTCATGTTGGTTTATCCTCTTTAACAGGAAATACAGACTTTATAGGTTTGAACCAAGGTTAAAAACTTAGACTAGTCATGCAGAGCTATTTAATGTTTGGACCTAAAAGGCAACACCTGGGCAACAAGAAACATCTGTCAGTCACATGTTCCAATACTTTTGCTCACTTGAAAAATGGGTAGGTTCAAACAAAGGTCTAGTAAATCCTGAGTAGTTTAAAACATCTAGATTTGAATACCAGGAGATAAAAGAAGAAATTCTGAACAAAAAAAACCAAAACAAAACAATTTGCCTTACCGTTCTAATACTTTTGGAGGAGACTGTATCTCTACAAAACTGCAGATAATCTCTAATGGTACCTGCTGCCTCCTCTAAACCCAGGCTATGGAAGAGGTCCAAGCAGTTACAGGAAAACCAGCCTTTTAAGGTCTCAATGCCATCATTGTTCCAAACATGTACAGTTTTACTTGTGCTGTCCTGCTTTTGAGCAGGGACTTGTAGGTGGGAATTAAATGGACAACATTATGGTAAGAGGTTCAGATGGGGGTTTAGTATTACAGTCTACATATTGCCTGTCTGTGAATACAGTCTGCTGGAGTGGATTTGGGGATACTTTGGAGGTATTATGGACATAATGGATTCGAATTCTGTTTTTTTTTATTTGTAGTGCTTCATGTAATGTTGCATCTATCAACTAAAAAAATCCAGACTTCATCATCACAGTGAAGTTTAACAGTGTGTGACTCCCTCTAGTGGACGTTGTGGAGTATTCTGTTGTCTTTGCTCCAAAGGTTTTTGTACAGGGTTTTGGTGTTTCCTGTCACTGTGGGCTGCAGAGCACAGTAGTACACAGCAGAGTCAGACAGCTGAAGCTTCTGGATCTTCAGAGGAACTGATCTTGAGGTGGAATCCAGTGTGGATGAAAATCTCTCATTATACTCGTCTGCTGTTTTTCCTTCGTCCCGTTGAACGCGGCTCAACATGAATTTGGGGCTGTTGTTTCCATCCTGTTTGTACCAGAACAAAGTTGTAGTGCCACTCGTCTCAAAAGTACAGCCAAGTGTAACTGTGTCTCCTTCAGCAGCAATGATATCTCCTGCTGGCTGGGTCACTCTGTCTTCTCCTTTACACTCTGGGGAAGAAGAGAACATGCAGAGGAAGAGATGGATCAATAAAGATGATTGATTAAAGGAGAACAATCAGTAGGTTTAAAGAGTTACCTAGCCAGAGAGTCAGAATCAGGATGTTTCTCAGCCAGTGTTTCATGTCTGCAGTGAGAGGGGAGGAGAGAGAGGAAGAACATTGATACTCTGATGGATCTGGGCCTTCACATCATTGGCCCTTCCTCTTCATCATCTGTTGAGGAACTCTCAACATTTACATCTCAGCTGTTTAGCTGATGCTCTTATCCAGAGCAGCTCATAATGAGGAGCTTTAACATGTGAACTTTCTGTTACAACAAAGTCTCTTTAACCAGTTTTCACCCTGCTAGAATTATGAAATCATCATCATCACTCTGGAATCATTTTTATTTATATCATCAGTGTTTGTAAGGACTTCCTTGTGGAGTGCCTTGCAGAAAACAGACATCTAAAATAAAACACACCATGAACTGGTTTAGTTGTGTTTTCTTAATAACAGGAGTAACATTGTAACTTGTCATTCGGAAAAAAATCACTAACTTTACAATCTAAAGGTTTCTATCAGTGAAGCTCTCTTAATGTTGATGATCTCACCTACCTCTTATTGTGAGCACAAACAAAGTCACAAACAGACTGAAGTTCACTGACAGCATCTTAAAGAGAAAGAGAATCTGTCTGGTTTTGGATCAAACACCACTGTGAAAGTTTGTGTCTTTTCTGTCCTTGAGTCCCAGTTTGGCTCCTCCCTTAATCCCTCCCTCCTTCCTCTCACAACTCTGACAAATAGTGAGTTTGTCTCTGCTGTGGTGCTGTTATTCACTAAATGACATCATTTCCATCAGGTAACAAGTAGCTGATAAGGTAACACTGACTGACTCTTCACAGAATGTGTGAAGGTCCTGACTGAGGTCAATCTTTACACAGACGATATTCTACTATCACTAGTATCTACTTCTGATGCTGTACATGTCTGTTGCCTTATGATCTATTTCCCACCTGGTTAAAATAACAGATTTGCACATATTTTCTGAACTTTTATCTTTTGTTGTTTGATGTTATTGCTGGAGATTTTACTATCTACATTAATGATTCAACCAACTTTTGCTACTGAACTACTTGTAAAAATCAGTCATTTAATTTAGTCCAACATGTTTCTGGTCCAACTCATAACCATGGCCACACATTAGATTTGTTCTTTACTCTTTATCTGAGTATCAACTCAATGGTCTTTTCTCTAATCACATTTGTATCCATGCTGCCTAAGACCAAATTGCTTTTCTGCTATTTGCATAAGAAGGACCTTCTAACTTCTTACAACAGACAAATGAAAGCTTCAAGAGCCAACTACTTCAGTAACCTCATCCCCAGTAACCAGAATAATCCTAGATTCCAGTTTAAAACCATTACAAAGACGTATCAACCCTGCTCCCCCTGCCTTACCAGCCTCTTCAAATGCTGACTGTGAGATGTTTTTATTATCTTTTTCTAAGTAAAAAGTCACATTAGGTCTAACAGCTACTACCACTCAGCCATTTTCAGCTCAGCCATACTGTCTCTCACACGCTTACCCTCTTGACATCTTAACCACCTCACTCCTGTAAAAGGTTATGGGTGACATGGGCCCTAGCTTGCTTCACATTATTAATTGTTCCATTACTTCCTGCTGCATCCCTAATTATGTTAAGCAAGCCAGCATTCAGCCTGTAATAAAAAAGCCTGACCTTGATCGATCACTTCCAAAGAATTATAGACCCATTTCTAAGCTTGCTTTTATATCCAAAGTTCTTGATGGTGCCAACTTACCTCTTAACTGTGTTTAAACAATAACAAATAACAATTAACAAACAATAACATTTTTGATAGTCTTCAGTCTGTGTTGCACAAATGATACATTACAGAAACCGCCCTCATTATGGTTACATACGATTTACTGATGCTGATGCTGGGGAGCTTAGTTTTATTGTTACTCAACCTCAGTAATTCTTTCAACCCTATCAACACTAACACGAATTTACTAATACTTACTATCTTCCACATGCTGCTGTCACATTTTTTTGTTTTGTTTAATCACCCGGAAAACAAATCCAGACTGTTTCATAAACCACTGAAGTTTAACAGTGTGTGACTCCCTCTAGTGGACGTTGTGGAGTATTCTGTTGTCTTTGCTCCAAAGGTTTTTGTACAAAGTTTTGGTGTTTCCTGTCACTGTGGGCCGCAGAGCACAGTAGTACACAGCAGAGTCAGACAGCTGAAGCTTCTGGATCTTCAGAGGAACTGATCTTGAGGTGGAATCCAGTGTGGATGAAAATCTCTCCTTAAAATCATCCTCTGTGTTCCCCTGGCCAACCTTAAAGCGGCTCAGTATGAATCTGGGGCTGCTGTTTCCATCCTGTTTGTACCAGAAGAGATAATGATTTGTTGAACTGGTGTTATATAGACAGCCAAGTGTTGCTGGCTCTCCTTCAGCAGCAGTCACATCTCCTTCTGGTTGCAGCACGTTGTCTTTTTGTGCTCTGCATTCTGTAAAACAGCAACAAACAGTATCAGTGTGCTGTTAAAGAATCATGTCAATGTTGGATTGATATCAGAGAACCAGAGTTGTGTTCATACCAAGGCACACAGCAGCCAGCAACACTGAGATGAACAGAGGCGTCATATCTGCAGTGTTGAGGAACTGTGAGCTACAGCAAGTATAAAGAAGGCTGTGATCTCTCTGTTTAGTCTTCATCAACACTAAGTTGGTGGATTAGAAGGAGGAGCCTGAAAACAGTGACAGGGCTCATTAACAGCCCTGTGTTATTCCCCGACTGACAACTTTACACTCAACACATTTTACTCACTCTCTCCTTTCCTAGTGTGACAGTTAGGATCAATTAGTGAATGTTTTTAATATGGTATCAGCATCATATTAAAGGCCTGTCAGTTTGCCAGCCTGTCCACAGCTTCTCCAGATAAAGGGCTAAAATATGAAGCATGTTCAGAACACAGAAGGATCTCCAAAACCAGCTCAGTGGTGTCGACCATTTCAAACAGGATATTCCACTGAGAGCGACTGGTTAGGAGCTGCTACCACCAGTTTACCACAGTGAAAGTAGAGGCTTCAGCAAACACTCCCTCACTCCCACAATGGGGCAGTCACGTCCTTTCTAGACTCTTCCAAGGGCTGATTTAGGTGCTTGGATCTCTGGAGCTGCAGCATTACTGACAGTGACAGCAGAGATGTTTGTGTTAATTATGGTTGGACATCTCCCCTCTAACAAATGAAGGCAGTCTGTGCAAACATGGAGCTTATTCTGTCTCCAAACACTGGTGTGAAACTGGTCATGACTCAGGCTTTGGAGTGAAACATTAAGGTGTTTGTCCATCCTTGTCTGGATGTGAAAGTGCAGTGGGACTCTGGCCGACGTTACACACCAGCTTATTATTACAAGTCATCAAACTTACAGTCCATAATTTAGTGTATTGCAGTCAGATGTATTTGAACTTTTCCTTTAGTGAGTCTTCTGAAATAAAGAATCGAGTCAAAACGTCTTTAAGTATTTTATTCTTTGCAAAGACTCAGACAAACATACAGAGCGCAACAAGTAAAGTCTTTCCTTTCCCTCAACTCTGGTTTATATAGCATAGAGCATATCTGCCCTAAATGGTCGGTTTCATCTCTTTTATTCTTTATATATATTTATATATATATTTTTCTTTTATTAAGCAGGAAATCCATTTATGAAATTGTCCCATAGATGTTTTATCTTTCTCAGTTGTAAATTTTATAACTGGCAGAAGGATTTTAAGAGCTGTTTTCCACTCAGTTCTGGCTTTACTCCGACATATCCCTGTTTAATCTGTAGTTTGTCTACGTACCTCTACCTTCAGCTCTGGAAATGACACTAATGCTGCCGTCCAGTGGTGGACAGTAATTCAGTGCATTTACTCAACTTATTTATTTTATTCATGTACTAATTTGAGTATTTTCTGTTCATGCCACTTTTGTGTCTCCACCAAACTCAGATGGAGATATTGTTTTTTCTTCACTACAACAGCTTTAGTTGCTTTACAAATTAAGCATTTCAAAACATATGAAGAGTTTCTAAAATATGATATTTTGTTATGAATTTAATTGCCCGACAGTTTACTCAAAGCTGAAATAATTAGTCGGTTGACAAAAAAAAATATTGGCAACTGTTTTGATCATTGAAGTCATTATTCATGCCAAAACAGTTCATCGTTCCAGCTTTAAAAATTAATTATTTAAAACAGTTGAATGTAGTGTTAAAAATGTGAAGGTTTGGACTGATATGAGCAATTTCAGGCCAATCTGTAATCTCCCTGTTGTTTCAAAAATCTTGAAATCATTAGTCAATCATATTTCGACTTGCATACCATTTGAAATGAAATGCACTCCTGTTTCCAGTCAGTGCATACTACAGTAACCTCCACTTTAAAAGCAATGTTTGACTTCAAAGAGGCTATAGATAACAAATTTATCTGTGTGTCATTGTTCATAGACCTTACAGAGGCCTTCGGCACTGTGGACCATCCATCACTTGTTAATACCTTGCTGAGAGCTGGCACTGGATGCAAAGCGGCTAAATGGTTCCACAGTTACCTGACCAATAATTCACAAATGGTTAAACATGGCAACGACATGTCAAATCCAGTCCTTGTTACGAAAAGTGTTCCACAAGGATCACTTTTGGGACCCTTGCTTTTCCCAGTTTACATTGATAATATTTGTGATGTTTAAATTCTGTAAGGATCATCTGTATGCAGATGACACAGTTCTGTACTCCTGTGCTCACACAGCAGAGTTGGCCTTTTTAAATGTGCAGGCAGATTTTGATACCCTGCAATATGCTCTATCAGATTTGAAGTTCCTTTTAAATTTGCACAAAACTAACGTTATGATTTTTGCCACTGGGCGATCAAAGGTACTACCCCTCTCCATCACAACTGGATGGAGTCTGGATCCAGTCTGTTGATAATTACAAATATCTGGGAATCTGGTTGGACAAAGACCCACATTTTAAATTCCATCTTGATTATCTTGCAAAGAAATTAAAAATCACGCTGGCTTTTCTGTATAGTCCTATATATAAGTCTTGTTTCTCCGTGGCTTCACAAAAACGCTTAGTTGCTGGCCTTTTTCTGTCACAGATTGATTATTGGGACACTACCTAGCGGTTTGCCTCTCTGTCCACCTTGTCCAAACTTGACCCCCTTTATCACTCAACTCTCAGATATGTCACTAACTCTAGTTTCAGGACACATCATTGTATATTGGACAGACTGGAAGGATGATCTTCCCTTCACTTGGGAAACTTTGATAATGGCAGGTAAACTTTTTTAACTTTGCAAAGCAGGCACAATATCTAGTCACATAATTGGCTACAGTTCAAAGTGCCTGCTATCAGAACAGAGGCTGGAAAGCTAAGCCTGATCTATTTTGGCCCTTGGTCTTGGAATGATGTGCAGACCAAGCTTAAACTTCAGTCCCTCATCTCCCTACATGATTTTAAACATAGATTAAAAAAGGTCGTCACTGCTAACTGCAGCTGCTTTGCCAATTCTATTACCACTTAATTCCTTTATAAATCTATGACCTAATGTTGTTGTCTTTTTGTGAACAGTGCTATGTAGGGTATTATGTTATACCTAATGTTGTGTCGTTGCCCTCTGACTTGGTGTTGTGCAAAATGTCGTTCTTGAGACTTGTGCTGTGTTTTTCTGTTTCACCTAATGATGATGTTGTGATTGGTTGGTTCTTATTGTTGCCTGGTTATCTGTTAGATCCTGCTATCTGATCCTGTCCTGACTAGGTCTCACTTCTAAAAGACGTTTTATCCTCAATGTGACTTCCTAGTTTAAACAAAAAAATAAATGTTGGCGGGACAGAACAGTAATTTAAAGGTGCCACTTTGGGCTCTGGGTAACTGTGACGACAGTTCTCACTATTTTCAATTTTTTTTTACAATTAGTTGATTGATGGAGAGAAAATGATCAGCAGATTAATTCATAATGAAAATAATTATTGTGAAAATCCTGACTTGCATGAGGAATAATAAACATAGAGTTTTGGTGTTTCCTGTCACTGTGGGCTGAGATCTGCAGATGAAGCTCGTTTGCAGTTTTGTCATGTGTAAAAGAAAACTGTGCTTTCTCTGAATGATCCTGTGATGAGAAACTGTGGAGATAAACTGGAAGAGTCTCCTTCCAAAGCCAGCATTACATCTTTAAATGGTTTCACTAAATCCTCAGAGGATCCTGAAAAAGACAAAGATATATTTAACTCTGACATTTATATTTCTTTATTACATTTATATAATCTTGCTTTAGCATATAAAAAGCATTTAAAATATATTTTCATGTCTGTCATCTCCTTTACATCTTGCTACATCCTGAACTCCCACTACCCATAATGCTCCTGTGAATCCTCCCCCAGTGTTTCATTAGCAGCTGTAACCACAGTGACTCTGATAAAACAGGAATTAGCAGAATCCATCTGATATGAAGCTGTGGTTTGAATACCACTTCCCTCCTCTTTGAAGAGTAGTCAGATATCTGGGTTCAGGTTTTTGTACAGCCTCTTCTACACTTTGTATCACTGTGTTTCTAGAGCACAGTAGTAGAGAGCTGAGTCTGCCAGGGTTAGCTCTGTGATGGTCAGTTTGGTTGATGTTGGTGATGTTTGAGATCCATATCTTCTCTTATCAGGAATATATTCATCTGTGCTCCCTTTTGCTCGTTTCCAGAGTATAAACTGAGGTGCCTGAAGGTCAGAATGATGTCTGTACCAGTAAAGCCAAACACCGGTGTAATCTGTCTCATAGTTACATGTGAGTGTGACAGATTCTCCTTCTCTTTCACTGACTTCCTCTCGTACAGGAGAGATTGTGTCTCCAGCTATTAGTCCTGGAAAAAGTAGAGAAAATGAAGCCATCAGACTAACATTGTTCATGAGGCTGAGAGGAGAAGACAGTGGAAAATGTCAGCTGTACAGTGTTACTCTGTGGACACAAACAGCTCAGCTGTTCATGAGATTTCTGCTCTGAACTCCAGTTTCCATAAATCTTTAGAAAAGAATAAAAACATGTTGTGCTTTCTATCTTACCAAAGAAAAGAGCAGCAAGAATAATCCCCAGCCAATGTTCCATCTCTACAACAAGGTTTAAATCAACAGGAGAAACTAGCTGATGTTCAACATTCAGTCTGAGAATTGTTCTCTTCACAGCAGCAGTTATTATTGACAGAATGGGTGAACACAGTGCAGAAGTAGTGCACCGCCTACTTGATAATGTGGCTCAGCTTGGATTAACAGCAGCTACAGTGTCATCTAGTGGCCAATCAGAATCAGACCACAGAAGAAGAAAAGATGCCACTGAAACTTCAAACTAGTCCAGCAGCAATAGATATTCTGGAGCTCAAAGGAATATTGATGTAAACAATACTTTATCTACATAGTTAACATCACTCTCCTTATCATCATCAGTATGTCAGAGATATAAACACTCTCCTTCATTTGTCTTCATTATTTATTGCCTCATTTTTCTTCAAGATTCTATCATCAGCGCAAAGAATCCAGCCTGTATCATCACACTGAAGTTTAACAGTGTGTGACTCCCTCTAGTGGACGTTGTGGAGTATTCTGTTGTCTTTGCTCCAAAGGTTTTTGTACTGAGTTTTGGTGTTTCCTGTCACTGTGGGCTGCAGAGCACAGTAGTACACAGCAGAGTCAGACAGCTGAAGCTTCTGGATCTTCAGAGGAACTGATCTTGAGGTGGAATTCACTGTGGATGAAAATCTCTCCTCAAACTCGGCCTCTGTTTTTACATCGGCCCCTTGCATACGGCTCAACATGAATTTGGGGCTGTTGTTTCCATCCTGTTTGTACCAGAACAAAGTTAGACCTGTGTTACTCGTCTCAAAAGTACAGCCAAGTGTAACTGTGTCTCCTTCAGCAGCAATGACATCTCCTGCTGGCTGGGTCACTCTGTCTTCTCCTTTACACTCTGGGGAAGAAGAGAACATGCAGAGGAAGAGATGGATCAATAAAGATGATTGATTAAAGGAGAACAATCAGTAGGTTTAAAGAGTTACCTAGCCAGAGAGTCAGAATCAGGATGTTTCTCAGCCAGTGTTTCATGTCTGCAGTGAGAGGGGAGGAGAGAGAGGAAGAACATTGATACTCTGATGGATCTGGGCCTTCACATCATTGGCCCTTCCTCTTCATCATCTGTTGAGGAACTCTCAACATTTACATCTCAGCTGTTTAGCTGATGCTCTTATCCAGAGCAGCTCATAATGAGGAGCTTTAACATGTGAACTTTCTGTTACAACAAAGTCTCTTTAACCAGTTTTCACCCTGCTAGAATTATGAAATACATAAGTACTAACTAGAGTGTGAACCAGAATGAACCCTGGACAATGAACCAGAGACTGTAGGATCATGGAGGATCCTCACCAGCCAAACAACAGGCTGCTCCAGATGTTTCTGTCAGTCAAGCTCCTTCAGTCTCACAGCCTAAACAGACTGAGACTAATTTTCTAAGTTCCACATACTCATGCACACACATAAGGGACATGGACATAACACATACAGTACTGTGCAAATGTTTTAGGCAGGTGTGGAAAATGCTGTAACGTGAGAATGCTTCCAAAACTTCAACTGTTTACAGATTATACTGATCAATTAACAAAATGCAAAGTGAGTGAACAGGACATGGGGAATTTGGTGTGACCACCCTCAAGGCAGTCAGGGATTTTGTAGGCACATTGTCAGGTGTATGATTAAACAATTATACCAAACCGTTGCTAATGATCACCAGTTCAACATGTAAGTTCAAACAGAATCACAGCAGAGGGCAGGAGAGCAGAACAAGAATGAGTGTCTGCAGACAGTGGCAGTGGGCCAAAGGTTAGAGAAGCGAACCTGAGACCGGGAGGTCGCCGGTCGCCGTCTTGTTTCTGATTGGACGTTGCTGGTCCAATCCACGGACCAGCAAGGTAAAATCTGGGTGTGGAACGTAAAACTAGCAGTGCTTGCCCTCCCTCATTACCACCACTGAGGTGCCCATGAGTAAGGCCCATAAACTCCAAGTAGCCACCAGACCAGTACTGGGCAGCTTTCAGGGTCTTCCTGCAAAGGACAGGTTGCTCTCAGTGAAGCTCTCTGAATAAATAAAGGTGGAAGAAAAAGACAACAGTGAAGCTTGGTGGAGGTTCTTTGCAAGTTTGGGATTGGTCAGAATGAATAGTTTCAAGGAGTACAGGCTGATACTTTTCCATCAGGAGGAACCATCTAGGAGGAATCTGATTGGTCCCAAATGTTTTCTGTAAATTGATGTGGATTTGCTGCTCCTGTGAATCCTCCCCCAGTGTTTCATTAGCAGCTGTAACCACAGTGACTCTGGTAAAACAGGAATTAGCAGAATCCATCTGATATGAAGCTGTGGTTTGAATACCACTTCCCTCCTCTTTGAAGAGTAGTCAGATATCTGGGTTCAGGTTTTTGTACAGCCTCTTCTACACTTTGTATCACTGTGTTTCTAGAGCACAGTAGTAGAGAGCTGAGTCTGCCAGGGTTAGCTCTGTGATGGTCAGTTTGGTTGAAGATGCTGATGTTTCAGATCCATATCGTCTATCAGGAATATGTTCAGCTGTGCCCCCTTTTCCTTGTTTCCAGAGTATAAATTGAGGAGCCTGAAGGTCAGAATGATGTCTGTACCAGTTAAGGTATGCACCACTTGCTGTTGTCTCATAGTTACATGTGAGTGTGACAGATTCTCCTTCTCTTTCACTGACTTCCTCTCCTTCAGGAGAGATTGTGTCTCCAGCTATTAGTCCTGGAAAAAGTAGAGAAAATGAAGCCATCAGACTAACATTGTTCATGAGGCTGAGAGGAGAAGACAGTGGAAAATGTCAGCTGTACAGTGTTACTCTGTGGACACAAACAGCTCAGTACAGAAAAGTAGAATCCAGCAGGTTAATGAGCCTTTCATCTGTGTTCCAACACTCACCTATGAAGTGAGAGCAAAGTAAAAAGAGGTAAAGCAACATGTCTTTGGAGTTGTTAAAGCCAGACAGACAGCAGATGAGCAATGTTCTTCCACTGCAGTAGAATGAAGAAACTAAACAGCCTCTCTGCTGCACAGCCCTTCTCCTCAACATCAAGCTGATTGTGCTTTTAGTTCCTCAAACATTTCTGCTCTGGAGACACAAAGAAGCTCATTGGTTGAGTTGGACTTCAGTGGGCGGGGCCAGAGAATCCCCTTTTTAGAGATTGTCTGTCTACCAAAGTTCAGTTCAGCCAGTGAGATTATTTGTGCATCCAGAGCAGCTCTGCCTCAGAGAAATGTGTCCTGAATGTCCACTTTCAGTTCTTCACACCATTGTGAGACCGAGGCAGGTCACACTAGAAGGAAGCCTACCTGAAGATCTGCTCTTTATTCTGGGAACATGGAGGACATTTCATTAGGGAGGTCCTGATCAGGGTCTTTTGTCCCCTGTTCCAATCAGTCATTTAGAATTAAGTATGTGCCCAAACAGAGTCCCTATCTGAAACTTGTATTGTCTGAAATAATACAGTAGCAAACTTCAAGTAGATTAAAGTTATTCAAATCAAATCAATCCAACATACATGCTTGACAATGAACTAACCAATAGCTGTCACATCTGATAAAACACTTCATAGGTGGTCACAGGCCTTGTTGTAAAGCTCTAGTAGGACAGTGTCTGAAATATCCAGAGTGTAGGGCGCACTGTGACTCCAACAGACTGTATAAACCTGTAATTCTCTACCACAGTGATGGCCTGGTCATCCAAAGCTTTGAATTTAATGTTGGTAATCCTTTTGGCCTTGTCCCTGTCTGAAGGAAATGTCTCTCTCCTTTATAGTATCGTCAGTCTTTGTTGCAGCCTTTGCTGAGTTAACTCACTGTATTCTGTTTGGTGCCGTATCAAATGAACTTTTCCACCATATTCAGTTTTTAGATTTGAGATTCTCCTGTACTGATGTAACAAAAGTAGTAATTGGTTAATTTAATGAATATCACTGTCCAATCACATCACATGTCTGAATCTCATAAACATCAACCGTCAGGTTAACCCTGACCCTTTCTGACTTTTACACACATGAGACTAAAGTTATTAGTTTCAGCCAGTTATGGTGGCGTTTCAGCCTCAGTCTAAAAGTTTTACACGTCAGCAGATGCAGCTGTGTTTGCTTAGCTTAAAGCCCCAAAGCTTCATAATGCTTCATCCAGTCAAAACTGATCTGACTGTGTTTGAGGGACTATTTTGTCCCACAGATGAGTCAGCTGGGGAAGAAGGAAGGACGGGCATCACAGCAGCTGGATTAAATAAAAACTGGTGATCCAGGGACTCCAGAAGAAATCAAATGTGAAAGCAGGTGAAATGGAAGAGGGACAAAGAGATGAAAATGTGTTTAGAAGAAAGGAGTGAACAGAAGATGAGTAAAGGGAGCACAGATGCCAGTAAAGAGAACAAGATAAACATTGAATATCAGAATCAGTAGGGCTGAGAGAAGGACGGTGGTGAGCATCAAGGAGCTGAAATTAAAGTAAATTAGGGATGTAAACTAAGCTGATGAGGCTGACATTTTGTTTTAGATTTTAATGTGCAAATGAAATGCTTATTAATTATCCACTAATCACATAGACAAAGAGATTATTCAAAGATTGGATAAATGTTTTATAACCAAATGGAATCATGAGGTGCTGAGAGATTCCCACCTCCAGTGATGATCAGAAACTGTTGCACCATATTTCTACCGTACCTTGGTTATGTAACTTAAAAACAGTTACATCAGATAAGTTTGGTCTCTTTTTAGTTGATCCTCAACATTTGTTGTGTTTTGGATTAACTCCAGCTGGAGAACAATTAACTCAAAAATAGCCTGGAGCTCTACAGGACGATTATTTTCCAAAGCAACATTCATCTTTTTCCCAGATAGTGTATAGATTGTTAGGCATTCTATCATCTCAAACAGCATGAAAAACAGTGCACTCAGCCGGCTTAATGGGAAAACATCTGCCGGGGGTGCATGGCCCCGGACCCCCCTAGGTTTGGGCTAAGCCCCGAATGTTTCCAAAGTCTGGCTCCGCCTCTGTCTGAAACATCTTTCCATTTGACCTTTCTTCTTGGGGCTCTATGTGATACAGAGCACATGAAGAGACTCTTCACTCAGTCTCAACTCCCTGGATCCCTCCTGCCTACCTGAGACCGACTGACACCGATCCATCGTTCTCTTCCATCCATCCATCCACATCCATGATCCCTCCCCTCAACTCTCCATCTCTCACCTTTCCATTACCTCCTTCATCACTCTTATCTCTTCATCTCCCTACCCTCGACTCTCATCCCCACATCCCTCGACCCCTCACTCTTCTGCCTCCCTTCAGATGCAGATCCTTAATCCGTTCTTGCTTATAATCTCAGCTCTTCTCCATCTGTATCCATACAACAAAATATTCAAAATCCATATCTTTACTGGCCTGGTCTTTGTTAGTGAATGGAAACTGATGTTGTGATTAAATAAAGAATTAAACAACTACTACATGCTAGCTATTTTAAGTCTTACTGAAATATTTTAAACCTATAACATTTGAATCGTTTATTCATATACGGTAAATATATTTTTAATGACTTCATTTCTAAAGCTTTACATCACAGTCCTGATGATGGAGTAAACTGATTCTAGACTTTATCATCACACTGAAGTTTAACAGTGTGTGACTCCCTCTAGTGGACGTTGTGGAGTATTCTGTTGTCTTTGCTCCAAAGGTTTTTGTACAGAGTTTTGGTGTTTCCTGTCACTGCGGGCTGCAGAGCACAGTAGTACACAGCAGAGTCAGACAGCTGAAGCTTCTGGATCTTCAGAGGAACTGATTTTGAGGTGGAATTCACTGTGGATGAAAATCTCTCCTCAAACTCGTCCTCTGTTTTCCCTTCATCCTTTTGAACGCGGCTCAATATGAATTTGGGGCTGTTGTTTCCATCCTGTTTGTACCAGAATAAAGTTGGAGTACCACTGGTCTCAAAAGTACAGCCAAGTGTAACTGTGTCTCCTTCAGCAGCAATGACATCTCCTGCTGGCTGGGTCACTCTGTCTTCTCCTTTACACTCTGGGAAGAAGAGAACATGCAGAGGAAGAGATGGATCAATAAAGATGATTGATTAAAGGAGAACAATCAGTAGGTTTAAAGAGTTACCTAGCCAGAGAGTCAGAATCAGGATGTTTCTCAGCCAGTGTTTCATGTCTGCAGTGAGAGGGGAGGAGAGAGAGGAAGAACATTGATACTCTGATGGATCTGGGCCTTCACATCATTGGCCCTTCCTCTTCATCATCTGTTGAGGAACTCTCAACATTTACATCTCATTTACATCTCAGCTGTTTAGCTGATGCTCTTATCCAGAGCAGCTCATAATGAGGAGCTTTAACATGTGAACTTTCTGTTACAACAAAGTCTCTTTAACCAGTTTTCACCCTGCTAGAATTATGAAATCATCATCATCAGTCTGGAATTTGGATTTGTCTCATCAGTGTTTTTAAAACAAGGACTTCCTTTTGTTTTATTAATAACAGGAGTAATATAGTAAGATGTCATTAGATTGTGTTGTCAGCAGGGATGTCCCGATCAGTTTTCTTTGCCCTCGAGTCAGAGTCATTTGATTTTGAGTTTCTACTGATACTGAGTCCCGATCCGATACTTCTATAATACTATAATGAAAAAAATTCTATAATATAATAGAGTGTAAAAACAAATCCAGGATGTTCCTTATTTTTTATTTAATTCACCTTATTTTAACATTCAACAACTCTGTTAACAAACACAGCACTTCTGTGAGGTAGCTCGAACAATCAAGTAATTAATCAATAAGTTAATCAATAACATAAATTCTTCACTTTTGGACTTTAGTGCAACAGTAAATATAAAAAAGATAAGATAAAGATAAAAACAAATAGCACCTCAACTTAAAATACCCGGCAGGCATGTAAACAAATACAAAAATAAAAGTGCCACACGTCTTGTGACAGGAGTCTTGAAGTCGTTGTGGCGTTCACACTATGTGACTGATTGGTGACAGGGCTCACACACTAAACGAGCTGACAACGACTCTGTTACCCGACGCTGGTCTGCAAACCACGTTTCAACAACACTTGTGAAATGTGAAACAGGAAATGACGTGAACCTACACACAAAACTGCTGTTTGTTATTAGAAAGATACTAATTATAAAGACAATATATTCTTTCTCTATTTACACAAAAGGCCTATTTCTCTAAAATATAGTTCACAAATCTGTCAAAATCTGTTAGTGAGCACTTTACAGAGATAATCCATCCACCTCACAGGTGTGGCATATCAAGATGCTGATCAGCATGGGGATTGCACAGGTGTGTCTTAGGCTGGCCACAATAAAAGGCCACTCCAAAATAAGTGTGTTTCTTTGTGTGTGTGTGTGTGTATTAATATACAAAATATCAGCATCAAATAAAGCAACAATTACTAAAATAAAACAGACAATGAAAATAATAACTTTTCAAAACAAATATTATACTTTAGTCTATTTTGTTTCCACTGCTTGTCCTCAGTTCGTGGCATCTATTTCTATCTTTCACTATCTTTCTCTTTCACTATCAATCTTTTTCACTATCTCGCTCTTTCACTATCTCTCTTTTACTATCTCTATTTTTCAGTATCTCTTACACTACCTCTATCTTTCACTATTTCTCTTTCACTATCTTTATCACTGTTTCTGTCTTTCACTGTTCTTTCATCTCTTTTACTATCTCTCTCTCTCACTATCTCTATCTTTTACTATCTTTCTTTCACTATACCATTTTCACTATATCTTTGACTATCTCCATCTTTCACTATCTCTTTCACTATTTGTCTTTCACTATGTCTCTTTAACTATCTATGTCTTTCACTATCTCTTTTACTGTCTATTTTTCACTATCTCTTACACTATCTCTCTTTCACTATTTCTCTTTCACTATCTCTTTTACTATCTCTCTCTCACTATCTTTTAATAGCTCTCTCTTTCAGTATCTCTATCTTTTACTATCTGTCTTTCACTATCTCTTTCACTATATCTTTGACTATCTCCATCTTTCACTATCTCTTTCACTATATCTTTGACTATCTCCATCTTTCACTATCTCTTTCACTAGTTGTCTTTCACTATGTCTCTTTAACTATCTATGCCTTTCACTATCTGTCTTTCAGGGTGTTTTTGTTAGCCCAGAGCTTTAAAGCCAACCAACCCCGTGACATTGCAGGTTATTGTACTGCACAATGGTGGCGCCCTTGATGTGAAAGATACAATGGTTCTTATTTTTTCTTTCATATGCTTACATTTGTCTTGTTTCTTATGTAATTGTTGAACATAGTGGAAATCCATTTAGTAAATGATGTAGATGTGATTGACTGCTTCATTTTGCGAATAAGGTCTCAATGCCATCATTGTTCAAAACATGGACAGTTTTACTTGTGCTGTCCAGCTTTTGAGCAGGGACTTGTAGGTGTGAATTAAATGAACAACATTATGGTGAGAGGTGCAAATGGGGGTTTAGTATTACAGTCTACATATTGCTTCAAACCAGGCAGCACAGCTTCAGCTTGCAATCGCCAGCAAAAATAGCACAGGTGCGTTTCAATTGTCTGTGAAAATAATTTGCTACTATGGTATTTGAGATACTTTGAAAATATTGTGAGGATGATTTATTTCATGTTGCTTCTATCACCACTGAAACAAATCCAGCCTGTATCATCACACTGAAGTTTAACAGTGTGTGACTCCCTCTAGTGGACGTTGTGGAGTATTCTGTTGTCTTTGCTCCAAAGGTTTTTGTACAGAGTTTTGGTGTTTCCTGTCACTGTGGGCTGCAGAGCACAGTAGTACACAGCAGAGTCTGTCACTTTAGCTGAGACGATCTCCAGATTCACACGTTTGTCTTTGATGTGAGCTGAGAAAACAGAATCAGTTGGTTGAATCGATCCAGTCTCTGTGATGTAGAGCAGGAACTCTGGTCTGGATCTCTGGTATTGTCGGTACCACTGGATATTGGTGATGAAACCATCATATTTACAGGTCAGGTTGATGTTTCCTCCCTCTGCAACATGTTCTTCAGGACTTTCTGCCGTTATGCTGTTCATGGAACCCAGGGCTGCAAAATGAGTTATTCATGTCAGTTAGTCTGCAAGAGATTCTAACATCAAGAGACTCAACGGAGGTTCTTGACTTTCTGGATTAATTCAATAAACCAAATGTCTGTTTCTATCATGGAAGTTGTTCCCTTCCACAGAGAAACCTCTAGTTCTGAAATGTAGACCAAATATCTGGTTAATCCAGCAGGTTAATGAGCCTTTCATCTGTGTTCCAACACTCACCTATGAAGTGAGAGCAAAGTAAAAAGAGGTAAAGCAACATGTCTTTGGAGTTGTTAAAGCCAGACAGACAGCAGATGAGCAATGTTCTTCCACTGCAGTAGAATGAAGAAACTAAACAGCCTCTCTGCTGCACAGCCCTTCTCCTCAACATCAAGCTGATTGTGCTTTTAGTTCCTCAAACATTTCTGCTCTGGAGACACAAAGAAGCTCATTGGTTGAGTTGGACTTCAGTGGGCGGGGCCAGAGAATCCCCTTTTTAGAGATTGTCTGTCTACCAAAGTTCAGTTCAGCCAGTGAGATTATTTGTGCATCCAGAGCAGCTCTGCCTCAGAGAAATGTTTCTGAATGTCCACTTTCAGTTCTTCACACCATTGTGAGACCAAGGCAGGTCACACTAGAAGGAAGCCTACCTGAAGATCTGCTCTTTATTCTGTGAACATGGAGGACATTTCATTAGGGAGGTCCTGATGAGGAATGTCAGTGTTTGTTGCTTTGGTTCAGCCTTTGCTGAGTTACTGCCACCTCGCATTTCAGATTTTATACTGTATTGTTGGTTTGGACATCAGGGCTTGGTGGATTGACATTAAATGCAATTGTAGCCGACTGGAATAAGAGATTATTCCCTAAAGCTGAAGGGGCAAATACAAGCATCTAATTTCTAGACTCATTCATTTATTTGAAGGTCTGGATCACCAGAACTTTACATGTAATAAACCACCTGCCATGATTGATTTTAATGAGAACTATAATCCAATATTGTCAGATCTGAAGGCAACATGTAGATGGAAAATGGGAGGACCTACGATTGAACTCTGTGGTACACCACGAGAAATAACAGCCTGAGAAAACAACAGAGAAATGTCTTTTATAAAGATGACAACAAAAGCAATGAAAACCTGAGTCTGTGTTGACAACCAGTTTATGGAGAGAGCTGATTCAAGTTGTGTGATAGTAGAGTATAACAGTACAGTGTATGCAGTGTTGTGACACTGTATACAGTCTATGTCTCATCATTAGTGTTTGTAAGGACTTCCTGGTGGAGTGCCTCGCAGAAAACAGAAATCTAAAATGAAACACACCTCAAACTAGATTAGTTGTGTTTAATTAATAACAGGAGAGATATTGTAACTTGTCTCTAGATTGTGTTGTCAGTGTCCACTTGGTGGCACTGTTGTTCAGTAAAAGGAAGAGCTGAAGAGTGTAAATCTTCAGAGGAGCTGTCAGGTTTTTGTAC
Source organism: Lepomis macrochirus (assembly GCA_024633595.2). NCBI lineage: Eukaryota > Metazoa > Chordata > Actinopteri > Centrarchiformes > Centrarchidae > Lepomis > Lepomis macrochirus. The sequence goes on along the minus strand of JALXJV020000012.1, from coordinate 4,351,881 downwards.
AGAGTTTTGGTGTTTCCTGTCACTGTGGGCCTCACAGCACAGTAGTACACAGCAGAGTCTGTCACTGGAGCAGAGGAGATCTGCAGATCCATTTGGGTTTTATCATCACTCACTTTTAGCAGACCATCTAGAGTTTGTTGCATTTTGTGTTCCCAAGTGAAAGATGAGGAACTCTGGTGGTTTTCCTGGATATTGTCGATACCAGAAGAAATAATCACTACCAGTTGCTTGTGTGGAGTATCTGTAGGACAGAGTAACAGAGCTGTCTTCTAAAGTGAACTCTTCATTCCTGACTGGAGTGAGTTCTTCACAGCTGACACCTGAAGGAAAAAATAACTCTGTAACTTTACAATCTAAAGGTTTCTATCAGTGAAGCTCTCTTAATGTTGATGATCTCACCTACCTCTTATTGTGAGCAGAAACAAAGTCACAAACAGACTGAAGTTCACTGACAGCATCTTAAAGAGAAAGAGAATCTGTCTGGTTTTGGATCAAACACCACTGTGAAAGTTTGTGTCTTTTCTGTCCTTGAGTCCCAGTTTGGCTCCTCCCTTAATCCCTCCCTCCTTCCTCTCACAACTCTGACAAATAGTGAGTTTGTCTCTGCTGTGGTGCTGTTATTCACTAAATGACATCATTTCCATCAGGTAACGAGTAGCTGATTAGGTAACACTGAGTCTTGACAGAACATGTGAAGGTCCTGACTGAGGTCAATCTATACGCAGAAGATATACAACTATTCAATGACACATGACAGCCACATTAATTACTTATTCGATACATTTCTCAAACAGTATTATTCCCATTATTTGTTTCACATTTTAGTACAAATTAAATCATGAGAGGGCTTTACAAACGTAATTTGAGGAAAGTAGATGTTCAGCTCCAGAGAGGGAGATTGTTTGCTTCTGTCAAATTTTCCCTCTATTGTTTCATGGTTGATCATTACTTGGTCATCCATGAATCTATTCTGTAAACTATTTAATGGACCATGATTGGTTTACAAAGGTTATAATCTCCAAATTGGATCTTGTATATTTGACCAAGGGCATCATAGTTGGGGGTGAAAGCATTTAGCAGTTACAATCATTGCTTAGAAGTATGTTGTGTATTATTTTGGAGCATTATAGCCTAAATTGTTATCATTAATTGCTAGAGTAAGGGTGGTCCACATAGTCATTATTTAAAGTGTTATTTTATAGTGTAAAGTTAGGATCACAGTGTTAAACCCTATAGTTCTGGGTGTGTGTGCTCCTTCCTGTATCTAACTGCCCAGGCTCAACAGTTGCACGTGTTTGTGTGAGTGAGCAGGTTCGTGTGCTCTAGGAGCAAAGGGAGGGAGAAGATAGCAAAGGCAGCATCAAAACACCTGCTGGAGAGTTTTTGAGGGAAGTGTTGAATATTATTCTGATCCATTTCATTCTGATCAAGTGTTGATCCAAAGTGTAGAATATTATTTTATCATGATCAATTTCATGTTATTCTATCGTGATCAATTTCATGCCATCATAATTCCTATGAAGATGCATTTTGGTTGCTGAAGTATTTTGGTTCTTTCATTCTGATGAAGATGCTTTCCATTCCGATCATAATTCCTATGGTGATGCATTTTGATCCTTTTCATCATGTACTCACATATTAAGACTTATGTACTCACATATTATGGGTTGTTGTGTTTATTGTATGTTTGCATACACTTATTGATTGGTGTAGTCACTGGAACTCAATCACAAATAAATCAGTCACTTTATAATCAGTTAGGGATGCTGTACCAATCAGACGTGCATTTATTGTAAATATTACTATAAGATGTGGGTTAATATGGTTTCTCATGTCATTCAGTATGTACTGTAGTGAGCTGTGTGCACTTGGAATGGATCTAAGAGACAGAATGATATAAAAAAAGGAAAACATCTTGAGTAGATTATGTAACATGTGTTTTGACCAATGGCAGTAGAAGCATCCCAGCCTATCATAGACAGGAGATAGCGGTACCAGGTACGGCACGAGACCTCCCTGCTGCCAAAGGCAGGGAGGCAGGGCTGTTAGGTACTTTCCAGAAGCAGCCTGTGCCGAGGTTACTAGAGGCCACAGCAGTTTAAGATGTGACGCAGTACACTCCATGGATGATCTAACACTGTTTTGATATGTGAAAACATGTAGTGCATTTATTGATTATGTTAATTATGTTGATTGTTTTTTAAAAATGCACTGATAAAAGTTTTAATGGTGTCAAAAACATGCCTTAAGACTTTTAAAAAATATGGTGAGAGTGAAGTCGAACCCTAATGGTGAATTTCTAGTCCTGATATATATAAAATATATAAAAAGGGACAAATTATGATAGAATAAGGCTAGCATAACCATCAAAACAAGGCATTCGAAAGGGTTAACTCTTGGCTATGCTTTGATAATTAGTACACACAAGTGGCCACAAGATGGCAGCATAGGATAAGAAATTCACCATTGGAGAGGAGTGGTCAGCGACACCTAAAGGTGGAGTCACGGTGTGACACCCACTTTGTGGGTGGAGCGAAAGTTGAATATAAGGCGATGCACGCTGACCGCTGCTCCTTTGGACCTGCTAGGATGTTACTCGGGTTTATCTGTCCTTTTTTGGAATAAACTCTTTTGCACCGACTCTTGATCGTCTCCAGTGAAGTTTTTTAACTACAAAGAATCAGCGAAAGAAGATTTACTCCTGAAGTATCAAACAGCAGTGGAGCGAAAGGACTCCCCTGTTTGAGGACTCTCAACTGGTAGTCTGCTGATAGTCTCTCTTTATATAAACACCTTATTTCATACAGCTACCATCCAACAGCAATTCAATTATTATCCTTTGTCAGAATTTATTTAAAATAACATTCCAGAACTTGTAATATCTCTTGCATGCTGCTGCTGCATTATTTTGTTTTGTTTAATCACCGGCACCACAAATCCAGACCTTCCAGATGGAAGACGTGACATGGACATTGTCCACAGAGTTGGAACGGTGATGGAAAACAGGCATCTGTAAATCATTATTCTCTTCAGTAGACGAGCGGTGAGAGATGACATCTGGAAACGAACAAAGACCTCACCTATCTCATGAGGAACAAGGAATCCTCTTCGCAGTAGACCTGTCACAAGAGGACTGGCTGTCCAGACAGGCGATGTGGCCAAAAAATCCAGCAGGCAAGGAAAGAAGGAAAGGCTGCCGGGTTCAGGGGTCCACATGGTTTCATCACTGCAGGTTGAACATTAAACTTGAACTGAAAGCAAACAGTGAAAATTAGAATTATGGGACTCAGATTCAAACAGGTTTTACTCCACTTCCCAAATTCATTTTACAGACAAGTTGCAGCCATCCAGATGTGTTCTTTCCTTTCTTTTAATACAAGCGGACTCAAAGACTCGAGTAAACTCAAAGCTGTTTCTGTTTTGTAAAGGGCAGAAAGCTAACTGCATATTTCTTCAAGAAACACTCTGATGCATCAGACGTTAAGTTTTGGACTCAACAATGGGGAGACAAAATCCTTTTTAGACATGGCACCAATCGATGGGCAGGAGGAGCCGTATGCTTCAACAGAGGCCTCAGTAAGATCATAAGTGATACGGCAGATAGTGACTGATATTGGACAGCATGTGTTCTAGAGACTGATAGTGTAAAAACAAATCTATTGCATCAAGTGAGATGTTGTGCAAAAGAAATATATTTATGGACAACTGGATAAAGAAACAAATATGGTCAATTGTGCATCTGTTGGATGAAAATGGTAATTTAAGTTGGATATAATCTGGATTGCTCCGTGGAAAACTATTCTAAGGTGACATAAAACATTCCAATGGCTCTTATTCAGTTAGTTAAAAATAATCTAGAAAACACACCGACCTCCAAATTACAAAATATAAAGATAGGCCAAGTTAACTTTTTAAACCAAAAATGTAACAATGCATTCCTGAGGCAACATCTGTTGGATACAGTGTAACCTGGCTTTACAAGGAGAACTTCAAACCATGAAAATGATTTTTTGAATGAAATATCAGCTGTTGGAACAAAATATCTTAAATTTCCACTTCTTCCTAAAAACAAAGAAACGCAGTTTGAAATTCTAAATGAAATTAATTTAAAACCAGATTTACATGTGATGTATAAACTGTCACCTCGGCAACACAAATGTAGAAACAACTGAGCACATTTTTTATGTTTGAACGTTTTATTACCTGTGTCCACTTAAAATAAATGATCAGTAATATAAAGTGGAATAAACAAAATAATCAATGAACACAATAAGCTGAGCACAGTTAAGAACTGTGTGCTCCTCTATTAGCCACACCTGGTTGTCACAACACAGGCAATGAATAGGCTGTGGCCAGCATCAGCCTTACCACACCACACAATAACATGGTCCCTGTGGCTTGGAGGAAAACAGGCACTATGGCTCCTGCATAGTATATACACAAATGCACCCCCCCTTCTTGGAATGCACTTAGAAATGAGTTCTCTGTATTAATTAAATCTATAAGAAATGTTCAAAGCTCCCTGCCAGAAAAGTCTGTTTACTTCAGAATATGATTTGATCCTTAAGTTTTCTTCATTTTAACTATTTAATGAGTTAGTTTGTTATTTTGTCTTTTTTTCTTGTTTTTTATTGATGTCTTCTTTAGTTGTGTTGTGACTTTTTCTGAGATGATTGATTTGAATCTGAAGTCCAATGGTTATTACTTACTTTGGAGGTGAATTTCACCCTGGACTTGAAACATGGTTTGATCTGTACCATATACAGTTTGTCATTGTACCTAGTCTAAATAAAAAATTAAAAACCCACTACCGATAATGCTCCTGTGAATCCTCCCCCAGTGTTTCATTAGCAGCTGTAACCACAGTGACTCTGATAAAACAGGAATTAGCAGAATCCATCTGATATGAAGCTGTGGTTTGAATACCACTTCCCTCCTCTTTGAAGAGTAGTCAGATATCTGGGTTCAGGTTTTTGTACAGCCTCTTCTACACTTTGTATCACTGTGTTTCTAGAGCACAGTAGTAGAGAGCTGAGTCTGCCAGGGTTAGCTCTGTGATGGTCAGTTTGGTTGATGTTGGTGATGTTTCAGATCCATATCTTCTGTTATCAGGAATATATTCACCTGTGTAGCCTTTTGCTAGTTTCCACAGTATAAACTGAGGTGCCTGAAGGTCAGAATGATGTCTGTACCAGTAAAGTGCAGGACCGGGGTGAGTTGTCTCATAGTTACATGTGAGTGTGACAGATTCTCCTTCTCTTTCACTGACTTCCTCTCGTACAGGAGAGATTGTGTCTCCAGCTATTAGTCCTGGAGAAAGTAGAGAAAATGAAGCCATCAGACTAACATTGTTCATGAGGCTGAGAGGAGAAGACAGTGGAAAATGTCAGCTGTACAGTGTTACTCTGTGGACACAAACAGCTCAGTACAGAAAAGTAGAACTTTGTTCATTCCATTAATTTTCATAAGATGATTAAAACAGGGTGCATTTTCCATCAGAGCAAATAAATTAAAGTGAAGTACATGTTGTGTATATCTGGTTAATCCAGCAGGTTAATGAGCCTTTCATCTGTGTTCCAACACTCACCTATGAAGTGAGAGCAAAGTAAAAAGAGGTAAAGCAACATGTCTTTGGAGTTGTTAAAGCCAGACAGACAGCAGATGAGCAATGTTCTTCCACTGCAGTAGAATGAAGAAACTAAACAGCCTCTCTGCTGCACAGCCCTTCTCCTCAACATCAAGCTGATTGTGCTTTTAGTTCCTCAAACATTTCTGCTCTGGAGACACAAAGAAGCTCATTGGTTGAGTTCAGCTTTATTGGGCGTGCTGAGAAATTCCCTTTTTGAGGCCCACAGATGTTCCACTCAACCAAAGACATTCTTTCTGAGTCCAGAGAAGTTTTGTCTTTGAGAAATTGTCCAGACTGAAGCTGATATCTTCTGATTAGTGGACAACCCGCTCTGCCTCTGACCCACAGCTGTCCCAAGAATGACCTGTTGGAGGTAAAGTTATTTAATGATGGATGAACAGTTCATTATTTCATTAGGAAGATCAAAAAAGATCACAGTCAGTATAAAATGAAACGTGTTACAGTGGTGTTAAAGTGTTTGCCTCCTTGCTGATTTCTGATTGGTCACACTGAAATGTTTCAGATCAAACAAATATAAATATTAGACAAAGATAACAGAAGTAAACACATGGTTCTGTCTGTGAAGGTTCTCAGCCATCCAGCTCAGAGTTATCCAAAGAAGGTTAAAGTGAAGGCAGCTGGACTTGGTTGAAGATACTAGAAGACGTTTCCAAGAGACTTCTTCACTTCTGAAATGACTGGTCAACTAGAAAAGTCAATCTCCTGACGCTGGACAGTTTTTTAGTGGCGGCACAACAAACGGCAACGTGCAAATAGATATAAATAAATACTTCTAATAATTCTAGCCTTTGATGTATGTTGCTTAGCAACCGTCATTCGTAGCCTACCGGCAGCCCGGTGGGACTACTTTTTGTATTCATAAAGAAATGTCTGTTGATGAAATAAAGTCAACCTGTAGTGCGTCTGTTAGCCTCCTTTCTTTTTGCCATATTTGGTAAGCGTTTTATAAAAGCAACAGCTCACTTCAGGCCGTGGTATACGCTCATTATATCACAGTTAAGGGGGTCACTGGAACAAAACCCCTTACCTGTCATATAATGAGCGTATACCACGGCCTGAAGTGAGCTGTTGCTTAAATGTTCTGAAATCTGTCTTTGAGTCTGGCCGTTTACTGTTTCATCTACATTGTGGAAAATATTAAAATAGAATGCTCTACAATGGAAATGAAGCCCTCATGCTCTGATTTTATTGAGAATCTGACTCTGTGTTACAGGTACAATTTATTATTTACAGCATCCACATTACCTTCGACTACTGAAGGGGTCAGACTCTGGACACAAACTACACCGAGATATCACATAAAATAGGATTTATAGAATTTGGGTGTGTGAACCAGTTTCAGCTTCAAGGATCAAACAGCAGACAAAGAGAAAACCTTTGGTGGACGCCTCTCTGCTGTTTGTTGACTTGTTTGTGCATTTGTTGTTATCGTGCCAAAGTTTAACAGTGTGTGACTCCCTCTAGTGGACGTTGTGGAGTATTCTGTTTTCTTTGCTCCAAAGGTTTTTGTACAGAGTTTTGGTGTTTCCTGTCACTGTGGGCTTCACAGCACAGTAGTACACAGCAGAGTCTGTCACTGCAGCAGAGGAGATCTGCAGATCCAGATGGGTTTTATCATCACTCACTTTAGCAGACCATCTAGAGTTTGTTGCATTTTGTGTTCCCAAGTGAAAGATGAGCAACTCTGGTGGTTTTCCTGGATATTGTCGATACCAGAAGAAATAATATCCCCCAGAATATTTGTAGGACAGAGTCACAGAGCTGTCTTCTAAAGCGAACTCTTCATTCCTGACTGCAGTGAGTTCTTCACAGCTGACACCTGAAGGAAAAAATAACTCTGTAACTTTACAATCTAAAGGTTTCTATCAGTGAAGCTCTCTTAATGTTGATGATCTCACCTACCTCTTATTGTGAGCAGAAACAAAGTCACAAACAGACTGAAGTTCACTGACAGCATCTTAAAGAGAAAGAGAATCTGTCTGGTTTTGGATCAAACACCACTGTGAAAGTTTGAGTCTTTTCTGTCCTTGAGTCCCAGTTTGGCTCCTCCCTTAATCCCTCCCTCCTTCCTCTCACAACTCTGACAAATAGTGAGTTTGTCTCTGCTGTGGTGCTGTTTTTCACTAAATGATGACATTTCCATCAGGTAACAAATCGCCGATAAGGTAACACTGATTAAGTCTTGAAATAACATATGAGGTCAATCTTTACACAGACGATATACTACTATTCAATCACACATGACAGCAACATTAACAACTTATTCGATACTTTACAAACAATATTATTCATTATTGCTTTTTTGTCACATTTGAGGACAAATCAAATCATTAGAGGACTTTATCACAATAAATTGAGTAAAGTAGTTGTTCAGCTCCAGAGACAGAGATTGTTTGCGTCTGTCAAATTTTCCCTCTATCGTTTAATGGGTAATCATTACTTGGTCATCCATGAATCTTTTCTATAAACTATTTAATGGACCATGATTGGTTTACAAAGGTTTTAATCTCCAGATTGGATCCTGTGTATTTGACCAAGGGCATCGTAGTGGGGGTTGAAAGCATTTAGCAGTTATAGTCATTGTATAGAAGTAAATGTTGAAAAAAGAAGGTTGAAATATGGTGAGATTTTAAACTGTGCAGATTTACGCACAAATCACAGATTATTATTACATGTTTTAAATGTGGAATGTAGAGTTAATTAGTGACTATCACATTCACAGCTACAGTTTCAGTTTAATGTGCTCAATTACTGTAAACATTTTCAGAAGATGCGAGAGTGACAGGGACTAAAAGAGCAAGGGGGTCCACAGAGACTGCTTATGAACAGGGTACAAACTTTTTTATCTGACAGATGCTAAGTCAGAGACTTGACGTCGACTGTTTTTACAGACATTTTAATTATTTACTCCTGAAGGATCAAACAGCAGTGGAGAAAAAGGACTCCTCTGATGAAAGACTCTCAGCTGTTAGACTGCTGATAGTCTCTCTTTATATAAACACCTCAATTTATCAGGTACCATCGAACAACATTTAATTATTATCCTTTGTCTGAATTGATTTAAAATAACATTTCAGAACTTGTAATATCTTCCACATGCTGCTGCTGCATTGTTTTGTTTTGTTTAATCACCAGCGCAACAATTTAAGACTGGATCATAAACCACTGAAGTTTAACAGTGTGTGACTCCCTCTAGTGGACGTTGTGGAGTATTCTGTTGTCTTTGCTCCAAAGGTTTTTGTACAGAGTTTTGGTGTTTCCTGTCACTGTGGGCCGCAGAGCACAGTAGTACACAGCAGAGTCTGTCACTACAGCAGAGGAGATCTGCAGATGAAACTCCTTTGCTGTTTTGTCACGAGGCAAAGAAAACCGTTCTATTTTCTCTGAATATTCCATGATGAGAAACTGTGGAGATGAACTAGACTTCTGTTGATACCAGTAGAGGTTGTCTACAGAGCCTGAATAGTTGCAGGAGAGAGTCACAGAGTCTCCTTCCAAAGCCAGCATTACATCTTTAAATGGTTTCACTAAATCCTCAGAGGATCCTGAAAAAGACAAAGATATATTTCACTCTGACATTTATATTTTATTAACGTTAGAGAGAAACATCTGAGATTATGCAAAACTGAAATGTCATATTTAAAATCTCTTGTTAAATTTCACTCACCTGTATGAAACATGAAGATGATCATCCAGACTAAGCAGAGCTGCATCATTTCCACTTGTACTGAATGAACAATAGAGAGAACACAGCAGCTCTTCACTTCCAACATGAAGCCTTTCATATTCAGTTGTGGAGCTCCTCCTCTTGCTGTGCTCTGTTTCCATTCAGGCTGATGGAAGCTTTAGAAATGACAGTGATGCTGCAGTCATCATCATTCAAGAAGGTCAGACTGAAGGAGGAATCTGCAGGAAATTCACCTGAAGGAATCTGGACACACCTGTCTGAAACCTCAAACAGCTCTGACTGCAAACTACAGTCACCCACAAAGTCTTAATCAGCCGTCTGAAGAACTATGCTGACATCAGTGATGTGGCTCTGGATTGGTTCATCTCTTATCCTTCAGACAGGTTCTTCTCTGCTATGCTTGCAGATGCCTCCTCGTCTTGTGTTCCTGTGTTTTGTGGGGTTCCCCAGGGGCCTATTCTAGGTCCCCTGTTATTTATTATATACGAACTACCCCTGGGGCAAATCATGCATTGACATAATGTGGATATATATGTAGATAATATACGTTAATGTTACACAAGCTCTTTTCCCAATAAACCATGGTACCACCGATGTGTTATATATTCTTTTCTGCCTTACAGAAATGAAGACCTGGACGTCAAAGTTAAATGAACGCAGAAAATAATAATTAGAATCACAACAACATTAACTTTTGGTCTTTTCTTATAATATTAAACAAGATGCCGTAACCTGTGTTGTTTTGTCTATGTGCTACGATTTGACGTTTTGAGGTACGTTACGTGCTCAGTTGAGGAAACAGACATTTAACCAAGATCAGGTCACTCCTTTCAAATGCCGATCCAGAAAAGGTTGACCTTGTTTTATAACTATTATAAAGCACTTCATTCTGGAATCAGCAGGTGCAACACTAGCCCCTTTTCCACCAAAGCATTTTGAGAGCCGGTTCGGAGCCAGTGCCTACTCGCGATCCAGTTCTTTGTGTTTCGACAGCCAAAGAACCGGTTCGCGGCCAGGAAAACTGGTTCCAAAGCGGCACCAACTCTTTGCTGGACTGGAACCGTTCTTTTACCACGTCATGCCGACGTAGGGGGCAGGGGGCGGGGTTATTGTAACCAACATCACAGTGACGTAATGACGTCGTTCGCTGGGCTCTCCAGTCAGTGGAAAGAGAAACAGGTTCTGAGAAGGTTCGCAAGTTGAACCAACTTTGAACCAGCACCAGTTCCGAACCAGTTCTTTTTTTGGTGGAAAAGAGGTAACTGAGAGACTGAGCTGATCCAAAACCAGACTTTAAACTTGTTTTAAGAGAAGCAACAACATCACATCAATCTGCCCTCACAGGTTTCCTGAGTTTAAAATGGATTTTAAGATTTTCCTGCTTTTTTAAAGCCTTGAATGGTCAGACATCTGCTTATATCTGTGACCTCCCAGGGAGCCTGATCACAGCTCCACCACGTATAAACACTATTAGACATATCTATTTCATCAGATTATTAAAATAAGTTACTTAAATGTATCGGTCACTTTATTAAAAACGTCTCACATTACGGCAGCTAGGAACGTGTCAGAGAGCCTCTGTAAAGTTTTTGACCCACAAAGTTGAATTTGAACTTTATCAAACTCTATGGATTTGCTGTTAGACTCAGTCAAAGATGGGTGGTGATGGAACAGTGGATAAGATTCGTGCCTTTGGTGTGAGAGACCCAGGTTCAATCCACCATTGTGTCCCTGAGCAAGACACTTAACTCCTCACTGATGCAGAGGCGTGCGACCTTTGACATGTATAGCAATTGTAAATTGGTTTTTGTACAGAGTTTTGGTGTTTCCTGTCACTGTGGGCTGCAGAGCACAGTAGTACACAGCAGAGTCAGACAGCTGAAGCTTCTGGATCTTCAGTGGAACTGACTTATTCTTTATTGTAGCAATAAATCTGTCTTTCGTGAACTCTGCAGTAAAATCCGTTGTTTGTGAAAAACATCTCAGCATGTTCTTTGGAGACTCATTTACTTTTTGTTTGTACCAGAACAAAGTTGGACCTGTTCTACTCGTCTCAAAAGTACAATCAAGCGTAACTGTGTCTCCTTCAGCAGCAATGACATCTCCTGCTGGCTGGGTCACTCTGTCTTCTCCTTTACACTCTGGGGAAGAAGAGAACATGCAGAGGAAGAGATGGATCAATAAAGATGATTGATTAAAGGAGAACAATCAGTAGGTTTAAAGAGTTACCTAGCCAGAGAGTCAGAATCAGGATGTTTCTCAGCCAGTGTTTCATGTCTGCAGTGAGAGGGAGGAGAGAGAGGAAGAACATTGATACTCTGATGGATCTGGGCCTTCACATCATTGGCCCTTCCTCTTCATCATCTGTTGAGGAACTCTCAACATTTACATCTCATTTACATCTCAGCTGTTTAGCTGATGCTCTTATCCAGAGCAGCTCATAATGAGGAGCTTTAACATGTGAACTTTCTGTTACAACAAAGTCTCTTTAACCAGTTTTCACCCTGCTAGAATTATGAAATCATCATCATCAGTCTGGAATCATTTTTATTTATATCATCAGTGTTTGTAAGGACTTCCTTGTGGAGTGCCTTGCAGAAAACAGAAATCTAAAATAAAACACACCATGAACTGGTTTAGTTGTGTTTTCTTTATAACAGGAATAACATTGTAACTTGTCATTCGGAAAAAAATCACTAACTTTACAATCTAAAGGTTTCTATCAGTGAAGCTCTCTTAAAGTTGATGATCTCACCTACCTCTTATTGTGAGCAGAAACAAAGTCACAAACAGACTGAAGTTCACTGACAGCATCTTAAAGAGAAAGAGAATCTGTCTGGTTTTGGATCAAACACCACTGTGAAAGTTTGTGTCTTTTCTGTCCTTGAGTCCCAGTTTGGCTCCTCCCTTAATCCCTCCCTCCTTCCCCTCACAACTCTGACAAATAGTGAGCTTGTCTCTGCTGTGGTGCTGTTATTCACTAAATGACATCATTTCCATCAGGTAACAAGTAGCTGATAAGGTAACACTGACTGACTCTTCACAGAACGTGTGAAGGTCCTGACTGAGGTCAATCTTTACACAGACGATATTCTACTATCACTAGTATCTATTTCTGATGCTGTACATGTCTGTTGCCTTATGATCTATTGCCCACCTGGTTAAAATGCCAGATTTACATATTTTCTGAACTTTTATCTTTTGTTGTTTGAAGTTATTGCTGGAGATTTTAGTATCTACATTAATGATTCAACCAACTTTTGTCAGTCATTTCATTTAGTCCAACATGTTTCTGGTCCAACTCATAACCATGGCCACACATTAGATTTGTTCTTTACTCTTTATCTGAGTATCAACTCAATGGTCTTTTCTCTAATCACATTTGTATCCATGCTGCCTAAGACCAAATTGCTTTTCTGCTATTTGCATAAGAAGGACCTTCTAACTTCTTACAACAGACAAATGAAAGCTGCAAGAGCCAACTACTTCAGTAACCTCATCCCCAGTAACCAGAATAATCCTAGATTCCAGTTTAAAACCATTAGACGGACTTATCAAACCTGCTCCCCCTGCCTTACCAGCCTCTTCAAATGCTGACTGTGAGATTTTTTTATTATCTTTTTCTAAGTAAAAGGTCACATTAGGTCTAACAGCTACTACCACTGTTGTTGCTGATATTTCTGATCATCCTGCCTGTCCTGAACGGCTCAGCCATTTTCAGCTCATCCATAGTGTCTCTCACACGCTTACCCTCTTGACATCTTAACCACCTCACTCCTGTAAAAGGTTATGGGTGACATGGGCCCTAGCTTACTTCACATTATTAATTGTTCCATTACTTCCTGCTGCATCCCTAATTATTTTAAGCAAGCCAGCATTCAGCCTGTAATAAAAAAAGCCTAACCTTGATCGATCACTTCCAAAGAATTATAGACCCATTTCTAAGCTTGCTGTCATATCCGAAGTTCTTGATGGTGCTAACTTACCTCTTAACTGTGTTTAAACAATAACAAATAACAATTAACAAACAATAACATTTTTGATAGTCTTCAGTCTGTGTTGCACAAATGACACATTACAGAAACCGCCCTCATTATGGTTACATACGATTTACTGATGCTGATGCTGGGGAGCTTTGTTTTATTGTTGCTCAACCTCAGTAATTCTTTCAACCCTATCAACACTAACACGAATTTACTAATCTACTATCTTCCACATGCTGCTGTCACATTTTTTTGTTTTGTTTAATCACCCAGAAAACAAATCCAGACTGTTTCATAAACTACTGAAGTTTAACAGTGTGTGACTCCCTCTAGTGGACGTTGTGGAGTATTCTGTTGTCTTTGCTCCAAAGGTTTTTGTACAGAGTTTTGGTGTTTCCTGTCACTGTGGGCCGCAGAGCACAGTAGTACACAGCAGAGTCAGACAGCTGAAGCTTCTGGATCTTCAGAGGAACTGATCTTGAGGTGGAATCCAGTGTGGATGAAAATCTCTCCTTGAACACTTGTGCTGTGTCCCCTTCATCCCGTTGAATGCGGCTGAGTATGAATCTGGGGCTGTTGTTTCCATCCTGTTTGTACCAGAAGAGATAATCATTTGTTGAACTGCTGTTATATAGACAGCCAAGTGTTGCTGGCTCTCCTTCAGCAGCAGTCACATCTCCTTCTGGTTGCAGCACGTTGTCTTTTTGTGCTCTGCATTCTGTAAAACAGCAACAAACAGTATCAGTGTGCTGTTAAAGAATCATGTCAATGTTGGATTGATATCAGAGAACCAGAGTTGTGTTCATACCAAGGCACACAGCAGCCAGCAACACTGAGATGAACAGAGGCGTCATATCTGCAGTGTTGAGGAACTGTGAGCTACAGCAAGTATAAAGAAGGCTGTGATCTCTCTGTTTAGTCTTCATCAACACTAAGTTGGTGGATTAGAAGGAGGAGCCTGATCACAGTGACAGGGCTCATTCACAGCCCTGTGTTATTCCCCGACTGACAACTTTACACTCAACACATTTTACTCACTCTCTGCTTTCCTAGTGTGACAGTTAGGATCAATTAGTGATTTTTTTAATATGGTATCAGCATCATATTAAAGGCCTGTCAGTTTGCCAGCCTGTCCACAGCTTCTCCAGATAAAGGGCTAAAATATGAAACTGGTCATGACTCAGGCTTTGGAGTGAAACATTAAGGTGTTTGTCCATCCTTGTCTGGATGTGAAAGTGCAGTGGGACTCTGGCCGACGTTACATACCAGCTTATTATTACAAGTCATCAAACTTACAGTCCATAATTTATTGTGCTGAAGTCAGATGTATTTGAACTTTTCCTTTAGTGAGTCTTCTGAAATAAAGAATCGAGTCAAGACGTCTTTAAGTATTTTATTCTTTGCAAAGGCTCAGACAAACAGAGTGCAAACAGTATGTGGTCTGCAGACTGTAGGAACTAGTGAAGAAACAGGTTACTTAATACTCTGTAACTGCCACAGGGAGGATAACTTGATTTTGATGGAATCTATCATCATATTGATAGCAAAACAACAGAAACAGATGTTGTGTTAAAAATATTTAATCTGAAGGCAACATGTAGATCGATAATGAGAGGACTTACCTGTGGTACACCACAAGAAATCACAGCCTGGGAGAACAACAAGATGAGAATAAAAGCAATGAAAACCTGATTCTGTGATGCCAACTAGTTTATGGATAGTGGACTACAACAGTATTACATACATTTGTTTCAGTTGATGTTTGTTTGTGTTTTATCTTTAGTGCTTACATTGATAATATTTGTGATAAGTTTAAATTCTGTAAGGATCATCTGTATGCAGATGACACTGTTCTGTACTCCTGTGCTCCCACAGCAGAGTTGGCCTTTTTAAATGTGCAGTCAGATTTTGATACCCTGCAATATGCTCTATCAGATTTGAAGTTGCTTTTAAATTCACACAAAACTAAAGTTATGATTTTTGCCACTAGGTGATCAAAGGTACTACCCCTCTCCATCACAACTGCATGGAGTCTGTATCCAGTCTGTTGATAATTAATTCAATTCAATTCAATTCAATTTTATTTATATAGCGCCAAATCACAACAACAGTTATCTCACAGCGCTTTTCATTAAGAGCAGGTCTAGACCATACTCTGAAGAGAATTACAAATATCTGGGAATCTGGTTGAACAAAGACCCAAATTTTAAATTCCATCTTGATTATCTTGCAGAGAAATTAAAAATCACGCTGGCTTTTCTGTATAGTCCTATATATAAGTCTTGTTTCTCCGTGGTTTCACAAAAACGCTGAGTTGCTGGCCTTTTTCTGTCACAGATTGATTATTGGGACACTACCTAGCGGTTTGCCTCTCTGTCCACCTTGTCCAAACTTGGCCCCCTTTATCACTCAACTCTCAGATATGTCACTAACTCTAGTTTCAGGACACATCATTGTATATTGGCCAGACTGGAAGGATGATCTTCCCTTCACTTGGGAAGATAATTTCGGGTAAACTTCCAAATTATTTAAACAGGGCATTTTTAACTTTGCAAAGCAGGCACAATATCTAGTCACATAATTGGCTACAGTTCAAAGTGCCTGCTATCAGAACAGAGGCTGGAAAGCTAAGCCTGATCCTGGGCCCTTGGTCTTGGAATGATGTGCAGACCAAGCTTAAACTTCAGTCCCTCATCTCCCTACATGATTTTAAACATAGATTAAAAAAGGTCGTCACTGCTAACTGCAGCTGCTTTGCCAATTCTATTACCACTTAATTCCTTTATAAATCTATGACCTAATGTTGTTGTCTTTTTGTGAACAGTGCTATGTAGGGTATTATGTTATACCTAATGTTGTGTTGTTGCCCTCTGACTTGGTGTTGTGCAAAATGTCGTTCTTGAGACTTGTGCTGTATTTTTCTGTTTCACCTAATGATGATGTTGTGATTGGTTCTTATTGTTGCCTGGTTATCTGTTAGATCCTGCTATCTGATCCTGTCCTGACTAGGTCTCACTAGTAAAAGACGTTTTATCCTCAATGTGACTTCCTAGTTAAATGAAGGTTAAACAAAAAAATAAATGTTGGCGGGACAGAACAGTAATTTAAAGGTGCCACTTTGGGCTCTGGGTAACTGTGACGACAGTTCTCACTATTTTCAATTTTTTTTTTTACAATTGGAGAGAAAACGATCAGCAGATTAATTCATAATGAAAATAATTATTGTCAAAATCCTGATTTGCATGAGGAATAATAAACATAGAGTTTTGGTGTTTCCTGTCACTGTGGGCTGAGATCTGCAGATTAAACTCCTTTGCAGTTTTGTCATGTGTAAAAGAAAACCGTGCTTTCTCCTGTGATGAGAAACTGTGGAGATGAACTGGAAGAGTCTCCTTCCAAAGTCAGCATTACATCTTTAAATGGTTTCACTAAATCCTCAGAGGATCCTGAAAAAGGCAAAGATATATTTCACTCTGACATTTGTATTCCTTTATTACATTTATATAATCTTGCTTTAGCATATAAAAAGCATTCAAAATATATTTTCATGTCTGTCATCTCCTTTACATCTTGCTACATCCTGAACTCTCACTACCCATAATGCTCCTGTGAATCCTCCCCCAGTGTTTCATTAGCAGCTGTAACCACAGTGACTCTGGTAAAACAGGAATTAGCAGAATCCATCTGATATGAAGCTGTGGTTTGAATACCACTTCCCTCCTCTTTGAAGAGTAGTCAGATATCTGGGTTCAGGTTTTTGTACAGCCTCTTCTACACTTTGTATCACTGTGTTTCTAGAGCACAGTAGTAGAGAGCTGAGTCTGCCAGGGTTAGCTCTCTGATGGTCAGTTTGGTTGAAGATGATGAGGTTTCAGATACATATCTTCTCTTATCAGGAATATATTCAGCTGTGCTCCCTTTTGCTCCTTTCCAGAGTATAAACTGAGGTGCCTGAAGGTCAGAATGATGTCTGTACCAGTAAAGCCAAATATTGGTAGCAGTTGTGTCATAGTTACATGTGAGTGTGACAGATTCTCCTTCTCTTTCACTGACTTCCTCTCCTTCAGGAGAGATTGTGTCTCCAGCTATTAGTCCTGGAAAAAGTAGAGAAAATGAAGCCATCAGACTAACATTGTTCATGAGGCTGAGAGGAGAAGACAGTGGAAAATGTCAGCTGTACAGTGTTACTCTGTGGACACAAACAGCTCAGTACAGAAAAGTAGAATCCAGCAGGTTAATGAGCCTTTCATCTGTGTTCCAACACTCACCTATGAAGTGAGAGCAAAGTAAAAGAGGTAAAGCAACATGTCTTTGGAGTTGTTAAAGCCAGACAGACAGCAGATGAGCAATGTTCTTCCACTGCAGTAGAATGAAGAAACTAAACAGCCTCTCTGCTGCACAGCCCTTCTCCTCAACATCAAGCTGATTGTGCTTTTAGTTCCTCAAACATTTCTGCTCTGGAGACACAAAGAAGCTCATTGGTTGAGTTGGACTTCAGTGGGCGGGGCCAGAGAATCCCCTTTTTAGAGATTGTCTGTCTACCAAAGTTCAGTTCAGCCAGTGAGATTATTTGTGCATCCAGAGCAGCTCTGCCTCAGAGAAATGTTTCCTGAATGTCCACTTTCAGTTCTTCACACCATTGTGAGACCGAGGCAGGTCACACTAGAAGGAAGCCTACCTGAAGATCTGCTCTTTATTCTGGGAACATGGAGGACATTTCATTAGGGAGGTCCTGATCAGGGTCTTTTGTCCCCTGTTCCAATCAGTCATTTAAAATAAAGTATGTGCCCAAACAGAGTCCCTATCTGAAACTTGTATTGTCTGAAATAATACAGTAGCAAACTTCAAGTAGATTAAAGTTATTCAAATTAAATCAATCCAACATACATGCTTGACAATGAACTAACCAACATCTGTCACCTCATCTGATAAAACACTTCATAGGTGGTCCCAGGCCTTGTTGTAAAGCTCTAGTAGGACAGTGTCTGAAATATCCAGAGTGTAGGGCGCACTGTGACTCCAACAGACTGTATAAACCTGTAATTCTCTACCACAGTGATGGCCTGGTCATCCAAAGCTTTGAATTTAATGTTGGTAATCCTTTTGGCCTTGTCCCTGTCTGAAGGAAATGTCTCTCTCCTTTATAGTATCGTCAGTCTTTGTTGCAGCCTTTGCTGAGTTAACTCACTGTATTCTGTTTGGTGCCGTATCAAATGAACTTTTCCACCATAGTGGAAAGTTTTTAGATTTGAGATTCTCCTGTACTGATGTAACAAAAGTAGTAATTGGTTAATTTAATGAATATCACTGTCCAATCACATCACATGTCTGAATCTCATAAACCCTCATTAACCCTGACCCTTTCTGACTTTTACACACATGAGACTAAAGTTATTACTTTCAGCCAGTTATGGTGGCGTTTCAGCCTCAGTCTAAAAGTTTTACACGTCACCAGATGCAGGCTGAAATTCATAAAGTAAATTAGGGATGTAAACTAAGCTGATGAGACATTTTGTTTTAGATTTTAATGTGCAAATGAAATGCTTAGTAATTTTCCACTAATCACATAGACAAAGAGATTATTCAAAGATTTTAAAATGTTTTATAATCAAATGGAATCATGAGGTGCTGAGAGATTCCCACCTCCAGTGATGATCAGAAACTGTTGCACCATATTTCTACCGTACCTTGGTTATGTAACTTAAAAACAGTAACATCAGATAAGTTTGGTCTCTTTTTAGTTGATCCTCAACATTTGTTGTGTTTTGGATTAACTCCAGCTGGAGAACAATTAACTCAAAAATAGCCTGGAGCTCTACAGGACGATTATTTTCCAAAGCAACATTCATCTTTTTCCCAGATAGTGATTGTTAGGCATCCTATCATCTCAAACAGCATGAAAAACAGTGCACTTAGCCGGCTTAATGGGAAAACATCTGCCGGGGGTGCATGGCCCCGGACCCCCCTAGGTTTGGGCTAAGCCCCGAATGTTTCCAACGTCTGGCTCCGCCTCTGTCTGAAACATCTTTCCATTTGAACTTTCTTCTTGGGGCTCTATGTGATACAGAGCACATGAAGAGACTCTTCACTCAGTCTCAACTCCCTGGATCCCTCCTGCCTACCTGAGACCGACTGACACCGATCCATCGTTCTCTTCCATCCACAACCATGATCCCTCCCCTCAACTCTCCACCTCTGACCTTTCCTCTGTCAGAAAGGCTGAGGATAATATCTCTAGAACAAAACTCCACTTAATACCTACCATAAAAACCCTGCTGTTGCACATAACCTGCTAGTTAATGTAGCTGCCACAGTACAAATGTATTCAGTTACACTAGTGAGCTGTCTGGGGTATTTCCTGTCTCACTTGGCACTCAAAACCTTTACACAATAAAAAGTGCACTCTATCTACTATATATTTAAATATATATCTCAACCACTGTGTAACAGGTTATTTCCAGGGAATGCAGTTTGCTTTGCTTGTTTGTCTGTAATTTAGCTATTTCTGTTTAAAACATTTTTTTTTAAATTGATAAGATCACTTTAAAACATCAGCTTGCTGCCCAGCCACTATTTTTACTTGTCTTTTATTATGGCCATGTAGCCAACCAAACCAGTTGCTTTGAAATAACACAGGCAGCCCAGACAACCTGATTATTCCTAAAGAATCTATATAATCTTAACAATGCAAAGATTACAGGAAGCTGTGCGTCATATGTAAACCCAACAGGACTGTTTTATCCGCCCATATTTTCTCTCTCTCTGTTCATCTCCAAAATGATTGTTTCCTGAATAAATAACAGCTGGTAGCTGCTGACTCAAAGCCCAGATTAGTTTGACCGGCGACATTCGGTTTATGGACTCACTGTCAGACAGCACGATAAAACAAATAATAACCAATGTCCAAGAACAAAAAGAGATGCTGTTTTCAACAACAGAATACTGTTAATATATCAGAGTCAATGCAGTGATCTTCAGACTCAGATGTTAGTGTGTAGTCTACATTTGCTCTACAGAGACTAAATACGCTTTTAACACACCGTTAATGGAAAGTGAAAGTATTTACTTGCCGTGTTAAAGAGCGATGCGGGCTGCTTTCCATCAGGCCACCAGTGCCATGATGTGCAGTCGCTGGATTCCAGTTGTATTATTAGAACAATAAAGCCTTAAACTGAAAAGGTAGGCCTGTTTGCCTGATTTTCTAAATGTTTGCATCTGCCCAGCTCTGTACTGTGAGAAGCGCCAGAGACCAGGGCTGATAACTGCGCACAGCCTGGGTTACAGCTAATTTCAGTTAATGAAGCAAACTGCAGATTACAGACTGAAGTTATGAAGGTAGCCTATGAATGAAATTAAAAGTAGATTAGTGGTCCAAAGAAAATACCAAGTAAAGAGTAAAAGCAGCTACCGTTTTAAAGGAATGTGAAAAGGTGCCTATGACTTTTTTTATTTTATGTATTTATGTTGCAAATTTGCGTTTGGCTACTTGTAACAAGGTACGACCCTCCCTGCTGCAGGCGTCCTCACTACTGTCTTCAAGTAGGCTGTAAGTAACAGCAGCACAAAAGAAAAGTCTGCAGCCTAATAAGCTTCCAGTGAACTTATTTTGGAACTTTTCAGCACCACCTTTGCCTTCTGTCGCATGTTTTCTATAGGCCTACATGATTTTTGTCCACATTTCAACTGTTTATTTAGCCTATGTGTGATGCAGAGTGTGTGATTGATTGACTAGTCACACATGTATAATGGCTGCTACACGTATGATCACTCTTATCTCTACATCTCCCTACCCTCGACTCTCATCCCCACATCCCTCGACCCCTCACTCTTCTGCCTCCCTTCATATGCAGATCCTTTCTTGCTTATAATCTCGGCTCTTCTCCATCTGTATCCATACCACAAAATATTCAAAATCCGTATTTTTACTGGCCTGGCCTTTGTTAGTGAAATGAAACTGATGTTGTGATTAAATAAAGAATTAAAGAATTACTACGTGCTAGCTATTTTAGGTCTTATTGAAATATTTTAAACCTCTCAGATTTGAACACATTGTTTATTCATTTAGGGTAAATATATTTATAGTGGCTTCATTTCTAAAGCTTTACATCACAGTCCTGATGATGGAGTAAACTGATTCTAGACTTTATCATCACACTGAAGTTTAACAGTGTGTGACTCCCTCTAGTGGACGTTGTGGAGTATTCTGTTGTCTTTGCTCCAAAGGTTTTTGTACAGAGTTTTGGTGTTTCCTGTCACTGTGGGCTGCAGAGCACAGTAGTACACAGCAGAGTCAGACAGCTGAAGCTTCTGGATCTTCAGAGGAACTGATTTTGAGGTGGAATCCAGTGTGGATGAAAATCTCTACTCAAACTCAGCCTCTGTTTTTACTTCGGCCCCTTGCATACGGCTCAACATGAATTTGGGGCTCTTGTTTCCATCCTGTTTGTACCAGAACAAAGTTGGACCTGTATAACTGGTCTCAAAAGTACAGCCAAGTGTAACTGTGTCTCCTTCAGCAGCAATGACATCTCCTGCTGGCTGGGTCACTCTGTCTTCTCCTTTACACTCTGGGGAAGAAGAGAACATGCAGAGGAAGAGATGGATCAATAAAGATGATTGATTAAAGGAGAACAATCAGTAGGTTTAAAGAGTTACCTAGCCAGAGAGTCAGAATCAGGATGTTTCTCAGCCAGTGTTTCATGTCTGCAGTGAGAGGGAGGAGAGAGAGGAAGAACATTGATACTCTGATGGATCTGGGCCTTCACATCATTGGCCCTTCCTCTTCATCATCTGTTGAGGAACTCTCAACATTTACATCTCATTTACATCTCAGCTGTTTAGCTGATGCTCTTATCCAGAGCAGCTCATAATGAGGAGCTTTAACATGTGAACTTTCTGTTACAACAAAGTCTCTTTAACCAGTTTTCACCCTGCTAGAATTAAGAAATCATCATCATCAGTCTGGAATTTGGATTTGTCTCATCAGTAAGAAGAACTGTGGAGAAGACTGTAAAAACGCTGTAAAAAGATATCTCTTGTTCTAGTAATAACAGGAGTAATATTGTAACTTTTCATTAGATTGTGTTGTCAGTGTCCACTTGGTGGCGCTGCTGTTCAGTTAAAGGAGGGGCTGAAGTGAGTAAATCTTCAGAGGAGCTGTCAGGTTTTTGTACAGAGTTTTGGTGTTTCCTGTCACTGTGGGCCTCACAGCACAGTAGTACACAGCGGAGTCTGTCACTGCAGCAGAGGAGATCTGCAGATCCATTTGGGTTTTATCATCACTCATTTTAAAAGACATTCTAGAGACGGGAGCTAATAATGGTTGTCCTGTTCCTACATGAGAGATGAGGAACTCTGGTGGTTTTCCTGGATATTGTCGATACCAGAAGAAATAATCAAGAGCAGTTGCTTGTTTGGAGTATTTGTAGGACAGAGTCACAGAGCTGTCTTCTAAAGTGAACTCTTCATTCCTGACTGCAGTGAGTTCTTCACACCTGACACCTGAAGGAAGACATAACTCTATAACTTTACAATCTAAAGGTTTCTATCAGTGAAACTCTCTTAATGTTGATGATCTCACCTACCTCTTATTGTGAGCAGAATCAAAGTCACAAACAGACTGAAGTTCACTGACAGCATCTTAAAGAGAAAGAGAATCTGTCTGGTTTTGGATCAAACACCACTGTGAAAGTTTGGGTCTTTTCTGTCCTTGAGTCCCAGTTTGGCTCCT
The DNA here is from genome assembly GCA_024633595.2 of Lepomis macrochirus. Classification (NCBI taxonomy): domain Eukaryota; kingdom Metazoa; phylum Chordata; class Actinopteri; order Centrarchiformes; family Centrarchidae; genus Lepomis; species Lepomis macrochirus. Next base: position 4,328,830 of record JALXJV020000012.1, on the reverse strand, counting down.
CCCTTAATCCCTCCCTCCTTCCTCTCACAACTCTGACAAATAGTGAGTTTGTCTCTGCAGTGGTGCTGTTATTCACTAAATGATGACATTCCATCAAGTAACAAGTAGCTGAGAAGGTAACACTGATTGAGACTTGACAGAACATGTGAAGGTCCTGACTGAGGTCAATCTATACGCAGAAGATATACTACTATTCAATCACACATGACAGCCACATTAACGACTTATTCAGTACTTTACTTGAACAATATTACTCACGTTATTACATTTGTGTCACATTTGAGGACAAATCAAATCATGAGAGGAAAATAAATCCCCTACAAAGTAGATTTTTAGCTGAGATTGTTTGCATCTGTCAGATTCTTCCCTTAGGGAGTTTTCATGATAGTGGCGTGAAGGGCGGAGGTAGTTAACCAGTTCCTGTGGGAGGTAGTTAACCAGCTCCTGTGGGATTATACATTTATCAAGGGGTTGCTTTTGCTCTTTAGTATACTTAAGATTGACGTAGAGATAAGAAAGGAACAAAATGACTAGCATCATGTTAATCAGCATATAAAAGAGCAGAGTCTCCAGATATATATCTGCTTTGTGAGCTCAATAAAATATTGTAAGAATCTGATAACTCGTCTCCTTCTGATCCTTTCTAATCAACGGACTCGGGGAAGTCGGCGTACTTCAACACTCCCGTACAGTACATTTAAAAGAGGTTAAAAAAATAATAAGCATGATAATAATAAAATGAATGAGCAGTAAATAGAACATATAATATGGGAACATAAGAGCAAAGGGGCAACCAAATAAATAAACAATGGCAAGTGTTATGTAGCATTATTTTAGATTAAAAGCAAGTCTAAAAAGGTGGGTTTTGATGAGTGTTTTGAAAGAGTCTATGTTGCTGCAATCTCAGAATATGTATGGGTAAGGAGTTCCAGAGGGAGGGGGCTGCGACGGTGAAAGCTCTGTCACCCCAGGTACGGTAATTGGTCCAGATTTGAGGTGAGAGGAGTTTGGTGTCAGAGGAGCGCAGATTGCGGGTGGGATTGTGGTGGTGGAGCAGGTCAGTGAGGTAGGAAGGGGCCTTATTATGAAGGGCTTTATGTGTGAGGAGGAGGATTTTGTACTGGATGCGTTGAGGAACGGGGAGCCAGTGAAGATTCTGGAGGACAGGGGTGATGTGGTCACGGGTGCGTGTGCGGGTTAGGAGGCGTGCAGCAGAGTCTTGAATATATTGAAGTTTGTTTAGGGCTTTGGCAGGTGAACCATAGAGGATGCTGTTGCAGTAGTCGATCCTGGATGTAATGAAGGCGTGGATCAGGGTTTCGGCAGCAGAGAAAGTGAGTGATGGGTTGAGACGGGCAATGTTTTTAAGGTGGAAGAAGGCAGTCCTGGTGACATGGTTAATGTGGTGTTTGAAAGTGAGTTTGTTGTCAAAGATCACTCCAAGGTTGTGGATTTGTGGGGATGGAGACAGGGTGGAGTTGTTGATGGAGAGGCTGAAGTTGTTTGTGTTTTTTGTGAGTGATTTGGGGCCTATGATGATCATGTCAGATTTATTGTAGTTGAGTTGTAAAAAGTTGGTTTGCATCCAGGTTTGTAAGTCGATGAGGCAGGTGGTCAGAGTTTCAGAGTTAATTGTGGTGATGGATTTGGTGGAGATGTAGATCTGAACGTCATCAGCATAGCAGTGGAAGTGGAAACCATATCTGCGTATGATATTACCAAGTGGAAGAATGAAAATGATGAATAGGAGAGGACCAAGCACAGAACCTTGGGGAACGCCTTGTGACAGAGCAGCAGTAGAGGAGGTGCAGTTATTGATGTTGATGAACTGTTGTCTATTGGTGAGGTAAGAGCGGAGCCAGGAGAATGCAGTGCCAGTAATATTGCAGTAGGTTTCCAGTCGGGAGAGAAGAATGGAGTTGTTGATGGTGTCGAAGGCTGCAGTAAGGTCGAGCATGATTAAGATGATGAGGAGTAGATCGTTCGTTATTTTGAGGAGAGCTGTTTCCGTGCTGTGTAGTGAGCGGAATCCTGATTGAAATGGTTCGAAGACGTTGTGAGTGGGGGTGACAGCCGCAACTTTGACTGATCCAGATGTGAGGGAGGAATTAATGATTTTGATGATGAGTGGGGCGATGGATTGGAGGCAGGTCTTGATTAGGGATGATGGGATGGGGTCTAAGCAGCAGGTAATTCATTTTTGTGGTGAATTGTGACAGTTCTGAGGGGGACAGAGGTAAGAAACAAGACATTGACTGAGCGTGTGGAGGGGAGAGGGGATGTGGGGGGGTGGAGGGGACAGGGGAGCTAGTGAAGCTGCTCAATTTTGGACTGAAAGAAAGACTGGAAGGCGTTGCATTTGTCCACTGTGAAGGTTGTAGAGATGTTGTCGGGGAGGGGTGAGGAGTTTATTTATTGTATAGAAAAGTAGCTTAGGGTTGCTGGAGCTGGAATGTATGCGGTGTGAGTGAAAGGTGGACCGGGCAGTGTTGAGAGCAATTTTGTATTGGTGAAGGTAATCTGTGTATGCGTGAAGGTGAACTGTTAGGCCGGTTTTATTGTAAAGTCTCTCCAGTTGACGCTTACGGGATTTCATTTTGTGTAGTTCAGCAGTGTACCAGGGAGCTGAGTGTGTGAAGGAGACAGTTTTGGTGATTATGGGAGCCAGAAAGTCAAGACAGGAGGAGAGAGTGAGGTTGTAGTAGTCCACAAGGTCAGTGGGATCATCAGACAGTGGGGGGGGCGAGGTAGATATTGCACTGGTGAGTGAAGCTGAGAGAGCCGAGGGATTGATGAGTTTGAGGTTTCGGAAAGAGAGTGTGCGCTGCACTTTTGGGGAGGAAATGGGGATAGTGATGTCCATTATGATCGCAAGATGGTCCGAGATGTGGAGGTTCATGCTTGAAATGTGATTTAATGTGAGACCAGTGGAGCAGACCAGATCGAGGATGTGACCATGGGAATGGGTGGGGAAGATGATGTGCTGTGTGTAATTGAAGCAGTGTAGTAGTTCCATAAATTCAGTGGCGGATTTGCAGTTGGTGTTGTCGATATGGAAATTGAATTCTCCAAGGAGGAGGGCAGTGGGTGATATGGCAGAGAGCTGGGTCAGGAAATGAGAGAAGTCGGAGAGAAAATTGGGGTTTGGCTTGGGGGGGCGATAGATGATGGATGTGACAAGGGGAGTGGGACCAGAGAGCTTGAAGGTCAGATGTTCAAAAGACAAAGCAGCAGGGGCGGAGATGGTAGTTATCTTGATGTCCTTTCTGTAGATGGTGGCCACACCACCTCCCCGGCCCTCCGTGCGAGGCTTGTCTGCATAGGTGAATCCTGTAGGTGTGATCTGGTTTAGTGAGAAATAGTCCAGGGGTTTGTGCTAGGTTTCTGTGATGCAGAAGAAGTCCAGTTTATTAAGAAAAGGGTTACCGTTTTATTTGAAACATGTAGAAAAGGACAAAGAAGGTCGATATGTTTTGGTTAGAGGCTTTCTGGCTGATGAGCCAGCCACTATGCTTAATGTTTACGGACCAAATCAAGATGATCCAAATTTCTTTGTGAATCTTTTCTTCAGTATAACTTGCCCTCCCACTGAGCTCATCGTCGGAGGAGACTTTAACCTGGTTCTGGAGCCAGCTAAGGACAGATCCTCTCCAACTTCTAAATCTTTATCCTCATCAAGTAAGGCCCTTAGAACTAGAAGATCTCAATTTAATCGATGTGTGGAGAGTGAGACAGCGGCAAATATTTAGCTAAAATACACTCAGATGATGCTCCTCTCCTGCTCCACGTGACCAAGCAGAACCAAAACAAAATTCATTTGGTTAGTGATGAGGACTTCATCAACTAATGAACAGAGTGATTTCATTCTCACCACAAATGCAGGTTTTGCTTTCACGTCTATAATTTGGGAATCCTTAATGGCTCATATCAGGGGCTTTACAATTAGCTTCTCTTCTTGGAAAACGAAACAATGTCAATCCAAAACGAGGTCACTGGAGACTGACAACTCTCGATCAGTTAACCGCCAAAAGGGTTGAATATGATACTCTTACAAAACAGGAGGTGGAGAATGCAATGGCTAGGTCGAAAAAACGTTATGACGAGCAGAGTAACAAATCAGGGAAATTACTAGCTTGGCAGATTATAAGGGACGAAGCTGTGAGATAGATCCCGGCTATTAAATCGTCGGATGGGAATGATGTGGTCCGCAGCCCCGAACACATTAATCAGACCTTCATAGAATTCTACAAATCACTTTACTCATCACAGGGTGAGAAGAATCATGACACAGACCGCTTTTTAGATTTACATGGACGCCAGAAGAAACTCAGCCTGTACTTGAAGACAAAATAATCAAAGTGCTAGATGCTCTGACTGGGCTTTGTGATGGCAATTCGAGTTTTCAAATAAACAGCTCAGGCAAACACTTGTCTTTCTGTGAGTTTTATTCAAGTCTTCTGCAGAAGGACTCACAGCAACACACAAACGCCGTGTACATTTATGCTGCAATGAGTGAGAAGACCTCAGTGAGCTTTAGGGTCAATCATATCGTCCCACAGAGACACGTTGTCCCTGAAGTCTGGATAACACAGAGAACAGAGATATTTTGACTGTTACGTTTACACATCACGGATGAGTCTCCCTGAGTCCAGGGTTACATGCAACATGTTTGGAATTCCCAATACAGCTTCCAAGAGGAAATGCCCCCGGCCCTGATGGGTTTACAATTGACTTCTTCAATGCATTCACGAATAAATTACTCGATAGTCTCATAGATATGCTTAATCACGCAATTGAAATCAATCAGCTACCCCAAACTCTGCAAAGGGCCCTTATCACAGTTCTGTTGAAACCAGGGAAAGACCTTATGTCATGTGGGTCATACAGACCCATTTCCCTTCTGTCAACTGAATATAAGGTGGTTGCGAAAATCAGAGCCACCAGACTCCAGAAAATAGTTCCTACACTGGTTTACAAGGACCAGACCGGATTTATACAGGAGATTTCTTAACATAGCGCACTGTGCTCAGTCCATGAATGATCCAGTATTGCCTATCTCACTGGACGCAGAGAAAGCCTTTGACCATGTCGAATGGCACCTCATTAAACTCTTTAGCTGTTAAACTGTGATCCTACTGTAGTATATAGTACTTATGCATTTGATTGTATCATTTATCTAATGTCTGTGCATTCCACTCAGAGCATTTAAAGTGGCAGCTGCATCAACAAGATAAAGGGTCAGTGACCTTCTACAGGAAGAGTAGTGATGGAATTTGACTTCTGACCCCTTGTTTTACAACCTAAATAGTACTACACCCTTTTAAGGTGTTGACCTCTCACCTTGCAGACCAACCTTTTATGGTATCTGATGTTATCTACCAGATGTTTGAACATGTGCTATATAAGCTATGTGTAAGGAACAGTGAGGCAGAGTGGCAATCGGGCTGGGTCACTCTCCAAGCTGCTACGCAGAGCTTGTAAAATGATGCTGAATTCTTTGCTTTAATAAACTTTTGTGATCAAGAACAGTGTCAAGCGGATTCCTTCTCAACACGTCACCGCAGCATTATTGTTGGACACCACACTACAAACCTGGTGAACTAAAAATATCTCATCATGTTGAACAATGGAAGCAGCTCATTGTGGCCTAATGACCCACAGCGTACGAAGAGGATTTAGTGAATCAGTGTCCATTTATTTGTTTCCATGGAGTCTTGTGTCTGAAGCATCCTGCAGGTGGTTTTTCTCTGTGGATTTGCTGCTCCTGTGAATCCTCCCCCAGTGTTTCATTAGCAGCTGTAACCACAGTGACTCTGATAAAACAGGAATTAGCAGAATCCATCTGATATGAAGCTGTGGTTTGAATACCACTTCCCTCCTCTTTGAAGAGTAGTCAGATATCTGGGTTCAGGTTTTTGTACAGCCTCTTCTACACTTTGTATCACTGTGTTTCTAGAGCACAGTAGTAGAGAGCTGAGTCTGCCAGGGTTAGCTCTCTGATGGTCAGTTTGGTTGAAGATGGTGATGTTTGAGATTCATATCGTTCATCAGGAATATACTTCTGATGACTCCATGATTTTGCTCCTTTCCAGAGTATAAACTGAGGTGCCTGAAGGTCAGAATGATGTCTATACCAGTGAAGTGCAGGACCGGGGTGAGTTGTGTGACTGTCTTCACAGCAGCAGTTATTATTGACAGAATGGTTGAACACAGTGCAGAAGTAGTGCACCGCCTACTTGATAATGTGGCTCAGCTTGGATTAACAGCAGCTACAGTGTCATCTAGTGGCCAATCAGAATCAGACCACAGAAGAAGAAAAGATGCCACTGAAACTTCAAACTAGTCCAGCAGCAATAGATATTCTGGAGCTCAAAGGAATATTGATGTAAACAATACTTTATCTACATAGTTAACATCACTCTCCTTATCATCATCAGTATGTCAGAGATATAAACACTCTCCTTCATTTGTCTTCATTATTTATGCCTCATTTTTCTTCAAGTTTCTGTCATCAGTGCAAAGAATCCAGCCTGTATCATCACACTGAAGTTTAACAGTGTGTGACTCCCTCTAGTGGACGTTGTGGAGTATTCTGTTGTCTTTGCTCCAAAGGTTTTTGTACAGAGTTTTGGTGTTTCCTGTCACTGTGGGCCTCACAGCACAGTAGTACACAGCAGAGTCTGTCACTTTAGCTGAGATGATCTCCAGATTCACACGTTTCTCTGTTTTGTTAATGTGAGCTGAGAAAACAGAACCAGTTGGATAGATCGATCTGCTCTCTGTGATGTAGATCAGGAACTCTGGTCTGGATCTCTGGTATTGTCGGTACCACTGGATATTGTAGATAGCACCCTCATATTTACAGGTCAAGTCGATGTTTCCTCCCTCTGCAACTTGTTCTTCAGGACTTTCTGCCGTTATGCTGTTCATGGAACCCAGAGCTGCAAAATGAATCATTCATGTCATTTAGTCTGCAAGAGATTCTAACATCAAGAGACTCAACGGAGGTATTTGACTTTCTGGATTCATTCAATAAACCAAATGTCTGTTTCTATCATGGAAGTTGTTCCCTTCCACAGAGAAACCTCTAGTTCTGAAATGTAGACCAAATATCTGGTTAATCCAGCAGGTTAATGAGCCTTTCATCTGTGTTCCAACACTCACCTATGAAGTGAGAGCAAAGTAAAAAGAGGTAAAGCAACATGTCTTTGGAGTTGTTAAAGCCAGACAGACAGCAGATGAGCAATGTTCTTCCACTGCAGTAGAATGAAGAAACTAAACAGCCTCTCTGCTGCACAGCCCTTCTCCTCAACATCAAGCTGATTGTGCTTTTAGTTCCTCAAACATTTCTGCTCTGGAGACACAAAGAATCTCATTGGTTGAGTTGGACTTCAGTGGGCGGGGCCAGAGAATCCCCTTTTTAGAGATTGTCTACCAAAGTTCAGTTCAGCCAGTGAGATTATTTGTGCATCCAGAGCAGCTCTGCCTCAGAGAAATGTTTCCTGAGGCCCCGTCCACCCTATTGTGTTTTCGTTTTAACATGGAGACCTTTTGTTACGTTTGCATCCCGTCCAGACTAAAACAGAAGTTTGGAAATGCCGCCGACCCTGTTTTACGTTTTGAAACTCTGGAGGGCGTTTTAGTGAAGACGGGCAAAAGCGGAGGACTTTAAAGCGATGATGCCGGCGCTCACGCCTGGCTCTCTGATTGGCTCTCATCAGTCATACAAAGCAGACACATGGTGCTACTGACAGAGTTTTTCAGCTGGTATTTTTATTAAAATATGTTGTACTGTGCAAATAACACTTATCTTCCTACACATGTACTGTGCATGTCACCGTGTACTTGGCGCCGACTCCCAGTCTGTTTTCCGCCGCCACACTCCCGTGTTACATTAACAGTCCCAGCTCGTTATTGGTCCAGTTAAAAAAAACCCTGGTTTGATTCTTCGACTGCAGGAATTTATTCTTTCGCCAAATCTTCTGTAACCACGGATCAGACCATCTGCTTCATGTTTACACCGGCACACATGCCCAGTGTACGAGAACGGCCACAAGATGTGTGTTTCACTCGTTTTAATGTAGACGGTCAACTATGATACGCAGCTAAAATGCTGCTGTGGACAGATCGCATTCGTTTCAATTCTCCATTTGTAAACTAAAACAGATTAGTGTGGCTTGGGCCTGAATGTCCAGAATCAGTTCTTCACACCGTTGTGAGACCAAGGCAGGTCACACTAGAATGAAGCCTACCTGAAGATCTGGGCCCGTATTCACAAAGAATCTTAAGGCTAAGAGTAGCTCCTAGTGGCGTAATTCTAAGAAAATTCTTAGAAATGTGGGTTTACTCTTAAAATTAAAGAAAAAATCCTAGTAAAGAAAAAAGTAATTCACAAAGCATCTTAAGCCTTAAAAGAGCTCCTAAGCTCAGAATTGTTAGGAGCAGGGACGAGGACTTTTAAGAGGCTTAAGAGTTTCTTTAGTAGAGGAGAAAATGGCAGAAAGACAAAGAGGGAGAAGAAATGTGTTGCAGGATGACAGTGAGTTAATCAGACGCTATAGATTAGATCGTGCAGGGATCGTGTTTGTGACTGATCTTATTAGATACACGCTAACATCTCCGACACAGGCAGGAATGAAAGGAATCACTACATTAGGATATTTGGCAACAAAGTGTAACCCAGGTTAAAATTCCATGGTCCCAATTTTTTCCCAGTCACCTGAACACACCACAAGACACACCCTTTGAGTCTAACCAATCAGAGAGCTCAAGCGCGGTTTACAAGCTGAGGTGAGTTTCCCCAATCAGTAGTGTGAGGGGGAAGCCACCGGAGCAGCTGCACTCGGTATGTCTCTACACAAACAAATACTAATTTCGCTTATTTTCCATCTTAAATGCTTATTGACTTTAGCATGCGATTGTGTATTTGTAGTGTCCACTATCGATGGTCTTTAGAAGCCAACTGGTGCTGCGGTTGTGTCGAATATCTGCGGGAATTGGTGAGTCTGTTTGTTGGGTCCACATGCATGTTGCTATTAGCATTAGCATCCCTATGTGTTTTGATGCTCTACTAGCTAATGCTAATAGCATTAGCCATGCTATCTATCTATTGTTGCAATGTTCCACTGGCTCAATGCTAACAGCATTAGCCCTCTCAGTATAACTAGCACCTTGTGGTTAATGCTATGGTTTTGCTATTTAAGAATTAAGTATTTAAATGGTTTATTTATTTACTGAATGACAAGATAATTGTATCAAATGGAATGTCATGTTGTAGATACTCCTAATAATTATGGGTGTTTATTTACATGCATGGAAGTACTTTTGTACAAGTTGTTATTGTCATTTAAAAATTAATTATGCCATATCTTGAATATTATTGTGTACACATAGAACATAGAATATAGAAATAAAACTAGCTAGTTGATAAATTAAATGAGTAGTGGTTAACCCATGGGTCCTGTTATTTAATACAGGCCAGGTGCGGCCAGTTGTGGGTCAATTGATGGCGAGCTACTACCTGGAACAGAACCTGCCCCTATAACATCCTCGTCCCATGTGGGTCTGGTAGGAGGCTGCTGCAGCTTTGCTCACCCCTCTCCACTCTCATTCACACACACACACACACACACACACACACATGGCCATGTACTAAAGACTTGGCTTATGGACTGTTTGCATCACGCACATCATTCTCGTCATTTGGACGTTCATCTCTCTTGAACAAAAGAGAATGGCTTATAGTGTGTTGTGTCTGTCATTATCTTTGAGTACTCCTGAATTTGTTGATATATTTTGTTGTTTAATTCTGTGAGCTACTGAATCTCGGAACTGAAATCTCCCAAGTGCACTATATCAAAACCAACTTTCTGCAGATTGTAAATATTTGGGTATTGTTATTGTTTGTTGTTTTTTGTCTTGTTTTCACATATATGGTACCAACACCAAATATAATTATCAGACTCCGTGTCATTATTTACTTTTTCAACACCTCCTTATTACGAAACCTTGTCTTCTGTGACCCCACGTACATGTTACAAAAGCAGCGGTGATGATTTGGGTCTGTCACAACCTTCTGTAAGCAGAGTGATCACACAAACAATTAAAGCTGATGATACACGGGCAACTTTTTTGAGCAATGTTGCTGGGCAATCTTGCTAGAGGCAAGTCCGACTATGTTTTAAATGGATAGCCGGGCGTGGTGGCGGAGTGGTGGGGAAGGGGATTACGGTAGTAATCTTTACTCATTATTATTGACGACAGCGTTGCCCTGCACGATTGCTCTAAAAGTTTCTCTGTGTATCATCAGCCTTACAGCACTTTCAGAAGCTCTTATTGTGTCGCAGTTCATTTCGTTTCCACTGGACATTCCCACCTTGCAGGCTCAAAAAACTGCATGTATGAATATAGCAGTTTCCCTCTTGTTCCCCACAACGAGAATGAACCGTTTGCCCTATGCTTCCCGCCCCGTGCTGTGACACCCGGCCCGAATTTTCCTTTTAGAATTGCCTTGTGTCTATCCACTAACTGGTCCAGTTGGGCTTTCTCGCCCTGCTTGGTTTTAATTCCGTGTTTGATCCATTAAAACCAACATTCAAACCACCACTTAGAAACGCCAGCAATCAGTGTTATTGGAAAGAGTGGAACAATTTTTATCATTCCAAGCCAATCAAATACCTGATAGGAAATTAACAGCATGGTAAATAAAAAAACAGGATTTATATACACATATATAATGTGTGTGTGTGAGAGAGAGCAGAGGACGGTCGAATAGGAAATATTACGCATGTAATTTCCAAAGTAAAGGCTTAGAATATAACCTACACTAGAATCACTCTTTTTTTTCCTTCTTGGACAACCAACCAATCACAGTCTTCAAACGATTGTGTCATACATAGCAGCGGGGTCAACCCCGCCTCCTCACTAAGATAAAAGTTTTTGTCTTTTCCTTGCTCAGAGCTGCTCTCATATCAGTCCTGAATAGCTCTTAAGCTAAGACTCCTAGGTAAAAGTTTTTAAGATAAGATAAGAGTTTTCTGAGAGGACTCTTAGATTCTTTGTGAATACGGGCCCAGATCTTTTCTATGTAATCTGACTAAAATCTTTGCACTTGAACCAGGATTATTAAAGTAACTTAATAAAACGCCTTGTGCCCTAAAATAAGTAGAACAATATGGTAAAAATCTGAGCCTCCTCTGACTTACAGCCTTCAGCCCTTTAAAAAATCATTCAATTCAGAACAGTATTGAATAGATTTACATTTTGACAGCAGCAGTATGTTTACAACAGCTCAACTACAATAAAAACTAATAACTGGAAATACGTATAAAAAATTTCAGTGCCGATGTAAAATAAATAATATTCCTGACATCAAAGTAAAGAGTGAAGAAGAAATGGCCTATAAGATTTCAGAAAAATGTATGAATTGTTAAAACAAACACAGGATATATATTAGCTGATTAAACAATTATGTGATCATGAAAAGATGTAAAAATTGTTGAGTATTTGGGACCAGCTGCACACTAAGAGCTGCAGGTGGAGGAAATAAGATTCACAAACATTTCATACATTTATCTGAAATCTAACAGGGCCGTTTCTTCTTCACTCATTACTTTGATGTCAGGAATATTATAAAAGATTAATGCTAGTTTATTTATTTAGATATATGATCAGACATATAGTTAATAAAAATCCTAAAATATCTCAGATTCACAATGAAATATATAAAGTCATTATCACAGTTTTGCATCCTGTAGACACACAGCAGACACACACCTCTGTCTGTAGATTTGTTTGTCTCACTCTCACCCTGCCGTGGCCTCCCTCATCCTTTCCCCATTAATGTTTCCTTCTCAGATTATTTCCCACACTTTTGTTAATCTGGTATCTTATTTCCTCCACCTGCAGCTCTTGGTGTGCAGCTCTGTGAGCGTCTCCCAGCAGTCAGCCTGGTGGCTGCAGTATGTTATAGCAACGAGATTCTATTAATAAAAAGGCTCAGGCAAAACACTTGTCTTTTGGTGGATTTATTCCAAGTCTTCTGCAGAAGGAGCTCACAGAGACACACCCGTGAAGAGTGATATCCAAGTGAGCTGCTTTGTCTCCATACATGCAGCTTTTATATCTGAGTCAGGCTCAGAGACATTCACAAAAGGACTTTGAAGATCAAATGTCACCCAATGCAAGAGAATGTGGTGAAAGACCCCCTAGGTGTGAAGCAACTGGTGAATGTATCTTGTCCTCTTAAAACAATAGGAACTCACAGGGACCTTACCCTCTTGCATCCCATACCCAGATGGTCAGATGGCCTATCACAATACATCAAACATCACACCTCTTGTGTCCTTTGTCCCAGGTGGTCAAATGGTCTCAGTGATAAGTCACGGGAGCAGTGTTTTAAAGGTCTTCTCGTGAAATTCCCATTACAATACTCCCTTTTAGCATTTTATGCTAACACAATATAATGAGACTTTAAAACCTTCCTGTAAGTCCATCTGCAATACTTAGAAAGAATATAAATGAAGAATATAAAGAAAAATGAAACAATAATATGATATAGTGACTAATTTAAGAGAAGAAAGAAAAAAACAAAAAATACAAAACAAAAAGAGGCTTAAGCAATGAATGTACAGAAACACTGATTATAAATCAAAATCATGCCATTCTATGAAATTATGCTACGTGTGGATTTTCAAATGAGGTTGCAAAGTTCAATTCAGGTGTGAGACGACACGAGTCATGTTGTCTGAAACGTTCGGGATGTTTGTACAACAGTCTGTTCCAATTATGTGGCAAACCCCGCCTTGAGCTGCCAACATCAGGTTCAATGCACACCGTTCCCGTCCGGGCGGTTGGATTGGTCGTCATGATGGGCTTGTAGATCTTCTGTTCCGTTATCTGTGATGTGTTCCAGAACCGGGTCGTGGAGCCCCCAACGTTGACCATGCTGATGTTGCACAGTTCAATTTCCCTAGTCATATCCTTAACCACTCAGCCAATCCTGGGAAACCCTTGGGTGAAAGTCAACAGGGCTCCTTATGTCTCTGAAATATTCAGTGGTCTGGATTTCTCCGGTATGGAGTTCCCTACTCCATGAGGGAGCTGTGCACATACATAACAGCTCTGGTTGGTTACCCTTCTTGAAGCGGTCATCATGGTTGCATACCATGCATTGTCCTTCAGCTCAGTCGGGCTGTCAGGGAGGGCATGCATCTCCTCCTCTTGGCCTTGATCTTCTCTTTGTTTAGGCCAGAGTTTGTTGTCTTCATGTTTGGAGGACAGGTGACAAGACGATGATGACAGTGAGCAGGACAACGCCTCCGTTTCCTCTCGGTCTGTCACCTCTCCAGCGCCATCTGTTGAGTTCTGACACCTTATCTTATCAGTCGTGGTGCTTTGCTCACCCCTGTAATCAATGTGCCCGCGATGAGTGTTTGGGAGATTAGTGGTTCTAGGTGGTCTCCCAGAGACCCCACTCCCCTCCCTCCCTAGGAACACAAGGCAGGGGAAAGCTCAGCTCACTCACTCATCTTGATCTTCGTCTGGTTTGGGGATGTCTGGTTGTTTTGGCACTCGCTTGCAGTGGGTGACGTGGATCCAAGTTGCTCTTTCAGCCACCTTTACTGCTGTTTCTGTTGTTAGCAGTATCTGAAATGGCCCATTCCACCTGCGAGCTTGCCAATGCTTTCTCCTGAAATCCTTCACCACAATCCAGTCCCCTGGCTCCAGATTGTGCAGTTTCTTTTCTGTGGCCTTCAGGATGGTGTGTTTGGTCTGCATGTGAATTATAAATTACAAATTATGCAACTTTGACAAAGTTGTAGAACCCCTTTGTAAACCAGTATCTATAAATTATAAATTATGCAACAAAGTTGTGGAACCCCTTTGTAAACCAGTATCTATAAATTATAAATTATGCAACAAAGTTGTGGAACCCCTTTGTAAACCAGTATCTATAAATTATAAATTATGCAACAAAGTTGTGGAACCCCTTTGTAAACCGGTATCTGTTTAGTTCCTGTCATACTCCCTTTTGACACATGGTCTTTACTGTGTGTCAACTTAGTAATAAAGAAACAGATACTTAGGCAGGTATGGCTTCCCATCAGGCCCCTACCACACTTTTTGTTAGGAAAAAGTGCAGCCTGCTCTTTTCCAAATCAGCTCTCTCCTCTGGGCTCTTTCTCGTCTGTAATTCCTGTAAATCAGCTGTAGGAGACATTGCCTCAGTTAACACAGTACATTGGGTGGTTAGTTTGTTTGCTGCAGCCTTTGCTGCAGGGTCAGTTCTGGCATTTCCCTGTGAGATAGGATCAAGTTTGTTAGTGTGAACGTCACATTTGCATAGCAATAGTTTTGGGCAACAGCACAGCATCCAGTAGATCAGCAACCAGTTTAAAAACTTCCTGTTTGCCCACAGTCTCCCAAAGTCATGAATAACACCCCCAGCATAATGACTGTAAAAATGTTTACAGTTTTGTTCTTTGCATGTTTACATGCTTCTGTTAATGCAACTACTTCTGCTTGTGCAGAAAAGTTATCAGGGAGTGGGTTTGCCAAGATTGTCTCATGCCAAGTCATTACTGCAAAACCTGCTCTATTTTACCAGTTGCTGGATCACGGGATGCTGAGCCATCTACAAACAACTCCGAGGAGTCTCCTGCAATTCTGCCCTTGGAGAGCCGGCCTCTGTTATGACTGTGACACAGTCATGTGGCTGTCCTTCATCTGGAGTTGGGAGGAGAGTAGCAGAGTTTAGTACAGTGCATCTTTTGACTGTGATGTTAGCCATCTCAAGCAACACAGTCATGTATCTCTACCGCCTGTCTGTGGAGAGATGAGATGATTTTTGTTCAAGCAAAATCATAGACAGAGCATGTGGAATAACCCACAATGTCGCATTCCAGTCTGGATAAAAAATTAGGCTACAGGTCTCAGTCGTCCCCCATGGTCTTGTAGTAGTCAGAAGTCATGTACCCCCCTTTCTCGTCGACTGTCTGTGTGAAAAAAGTTTGCTACAGCAAAATCCTTGGCAGAGCCTGGTAAATGTATAACATTTTACCCTCGAAGAAAAACAAAAACAAACCAGTACTGGCTTCCAGCATCCACTGGGATGCTGAAAAAATGCATTTTGCCAAATTAACGACGGAAAACCACTTACTGTCAGGTGGTACCTGATAGAGGATCGTGTGGGGATTTGGAACATTCAGCGCCTGTGCGTATACAGCTGAGTTGACCTGTTTTAAATCTTATACAAACTGCCAGTCGTCTGGCTGTCCGGCGTCCCGGATTGTCTTCACTGGGAAGATTGGTGTTCTCACAAGTGATTTTTCACAAGGCAAAATCATTCCTGCTTTCAGGAGAGAATCAAAAACTGGTTTAATGCCTTCAACCGCTTCCTTTTTCAAAGGATATTGATTTTTACACAACCTATATGAGGATTTTGGAGTGATAATCACAGGTTCGGCACCTTTAATTAGTCCTACATCATACTTGCTCTGTGCCCACAAGCAAGAAGGTACTTCACTTAACTCAGGAATGTCTGACACATTTTTGACAAAAATGTGTTTATCTAACCTTATTTTATCATCTGCCGTGATAATTGTCATCTGAAAATCAGTATCTGGAATGAACTCAACAGTTCTCACTGCAGTCACTATGGCAGAGAATCTTTTAGGATGTACCTGTGGTTGACTGTGAAAGTCAACCTTTGGGTGTGATGTCTTTTCCCACCCCCCCGGCCTCACAGCATGTTCTCATCCAGGGTCCTAAATCCCCCCACCTTTTGTGTCTAGCTTTGACCAGAGGGACATGAGGTACAGAGTTAGGAATCTGAAACAGAGTTTCGCAGTGTGGGTTATTCACAGCAACAGTCACATTTTGATCGTTCCAAAACAACCAGCTCAGAGTCAGAGTGTACTTGTCTGCATGTTTTCTAAACCATTCATTCTCAAAAGCCATATCAGCACCCAAGTGTTCATGTGCCCTGCAACCCAGCTCCTGTGGGGGCATGGTGTCCCTCTGTCTCTGTTGTTGAAAAGTGTCTCAACTAGCTGAGTTAACTGCTGTCTCTGGCATCTTCCATTGATGGTCATATAACAACTCCCTTTGACTCTGTTTAACAAACTGTGATGTTATCTCAGATGTTCTGGAAATCAAAAAAATCAAATCAAGAAATCAAAATCAAAAATCTGCATGTCTGTCTCTGTTTTAACCTTTGTGTCTGTGTCTGTGTCAGTATGTGTGTGTGTGCTCTCACGTGATTCATGTTGCTTTGTCATCTCAGCTTCAGTGTTCAAACCTTCCTTCACCGGCCTCGGTCTCCCCCCTGCTAGTCAATCAGCCATCTGTCCTTTGCCGGCCTCTGTGCAGTCTCTGGCCCAATGTCCATGTTTCTTGCAGATGAAACAAGCATCCGATCTGCCTCTGTTCGCTCGACCCCGACCTCTGTCTCTTCTTTTTCCCTTTCGCTGATCCTGCTGCAGCTGTGCACTCTGCGGCCTGTCTTTGTGCTGCTCTCTCTTTACCTTTTCGTTCAAGAGGTACTCTTCCACGTGGATGGCATGTCTTTGAATAATCTCCAGGTGACCATGTTGCCGCGTCAAACAGTCCCGTTTCACCATGTTAGCGATCTCTGGTCTCAGTCCGGAAAGGAAATTATTCCTGAGCGTGGCTTCCCATGGGGTGATGTAAATCTTTTTAACAGCGGGTTTCTGCTCCTCCGCTTGTCCTCCTGGACGAGGCTGAGCTGCTGCTGCTGCACCGACTTCAGGTTGGTCCGGAGCGGGCTTGGCCGACGTGATTGTGGGGGAGCCGAGTCCAGGTTAGGATCTTGTTTGACACACTGAGATGCAGAATTGTTAGTGGAATCTGTCCCTGCCTCTATTTTTCTGTCCCTGTGGCTTGCTTCTCTTAACCATGCTGAATATGCGGCCCAGTTAGCTTTAAAGGATTTCCTCTCCTTTTCCTTTTTCTCTAACTGTACCTTCAGCGTCTAGCTGTCTTAGGCTGAAGCTACCAGTTGCCGGAAAACCACACTGTGAAACCCACATGTCCAGTTGATCAATACTCCCCATACCATAATTAGTAATCATATAATTAATGTTAGGAGCGTTAATTGTTGATGGGTTTTGTTCCCTCTTACTGTTATTTGAACCCATTTTTCGCTGGTCGTGTAACGATCCTCTTTTCCCAGAATATAGAGAATCGGACCTCTAAATTTAGACCCCTTTTGTTTTAAATTTGGGAGGTTGTTTGAGTCTCCTGTTATCACAACATTGGAGTCGGGTGTCTGGGAAAAGACTGCTCACCAGTTTTCCAAAGTGCTTCAATCATAGGCCTATACATATGTAAAAACAGAACCTTAATTCAACATTCATTCGCACGTTCTCTCTCTCTCTTTTTTTTTCAATCGCAATTCATTCACACGAGGCTGCTTTCTGTTCGCACTCAATTTTTCTCATTCGCAATTCATTCATGCATCCGTAGCAAACACATTCAGCCTCACTGCGTATCTTTCTTGCATTCCACAAAAATCGCAACTCGAGTAAAACAATTAAATCTTAAACCCAATTTTGCAAAGCCAATTTTACAAACCCAATTTTACAAAGAGTACTCCTCAATTTAACCGCGGGTCCTCGACCCAAAGAAGCTTCATCCCGTGGGTTTCAAACCCAAACAACTGTTGCAACAGAAGGTCTCAGGCCTTTTTAAGAAATCCACTGTCCCACAGTGATTTCTTGACTATAGTACTTTTACTACAAAGCTTTGCGACTCACACAGCGGCCCCAGGCCTGCCCTGCTGACACGTCTGTCACACTTCTCCTGAGAGGAAGTGAGAATCGTTTTTCCCCTTGAACAAACTACTCACCGAAAAGAGAGTGCTGCCGGCCACCAGGTTCTTTGAGGATCACAGCGGTGAGGTAGACTTAGCCACTCAAAGCGTCCAGCCTTCAACGTCTCACCCTATTTTTTGAGGGGAGGTTTGAAGTCTCAGAGTCCCGGACTCTGACCGTACGGTTTTCACCTTCAGCTCCGAGCGACCAAGTCCTCTCACGCGTGTGATCCTGCCGACAACGCCAAATTGTTATAGCAACGAGATTCTATTAATAAAAAGGCTCAGGCAAAACACTTGTCTTTTGGTGGATTTATTCCAAGTCTTCTGCAGAAGGAGCTCACAGAGACACACCCGTGAAGAGTGATATCCAAGTGAGCTGCTTTGTCTCCATACATGCAGCTTTTTTATATCTGAGTCAGGCTCAGAGACCACAAAAGGACTTTGAAGATCAAATGTCACCCAATGCAAGAGAATGTGGTGAAAGACCCCCCTAGGTGTGAAGCAACTGGTGAATGTATCTTGACCTCTTAAAACAATAGGAACTCACAGGGACCTTACCCCTCTTGCATCCCATACCCAGATGGTCAGATGGCCTATCACAATACATCAAACATCACACCTCTTGTGTCCTTTGTCCCAGGTGGTCAAATGGTCTCAGTGATAAGTCACGGGAGCAGTGTTTTAAAGGTCTTCTCGTGAAATTCCCATTACAAGTATCACAGCAGCTCAGTCACTGTGAGCTGGTCCCAAACACTCAACAATCTTTTTTATGGTCACATAATTGTTTAATCAGCTGATATGTTTCCTATAGGTGTTTTAATATCTGTGTGTTAATAACAGCAGCCGCATCCATAGCAACCCATCAACAGCAACTGTTCCCTGTAAGTTATGTCAGCCCAGTGTTTTAAAGCTGGAGTTGGGAAGTCCCTGTTTCTTTTAGCGTATGACATTTGCTGATGTATCGATACAGAAGCATCTGTATATGCGTGTCAATGAGGAATACATAGCCTAACTATATATTTCTGTCAATAGTATGAGAAGAGTCCTGAATACTTGTTCCATGTGCCCTTTTTATACTTTGCCCTTCCAAAGGTCTCTGCACCGCCCTGCTCGCTTTGGATAAAAACAAGTGCTTTTGTCAGCCTGCATATTGCTGCTGCTCCTTTTACCCTGTGTGTTGATCGCTGCATTTAAGCCACTTCAGTTTGATCTTTGATGGGAGCTGCACATGTGCACTACCTAGTTTAGAGATATTAGCAGCACTTCTAATTACAAGCAGAGCAGGACGGGTACAGTAACAATGGCTTTGGTTCAGCTGTACATGTTCCAGAACCAGCAACCTAGACTGGACCAAGAGTTTCAAAGTGATAAGTTATTCATTTCTTACTAATTTATCATTTATTTAGTAACATTGTTTTTGTGCACTGTCTGTACATCACAGTAACAGCTTTAACTGCCTGGGGGGTCTCTAACGTGTGGTAGGGAGGGTGGGGGGAGGCAGCTGGCGGACGTCTTGTCACTGTGTGCTGCAGCTCAGTGTGTTTCTCCAGTGTTTTTTGAGGGCTGCCACACTAGCTGCTAGGCGAATATTAGACCGTGTCTTACAAAGTGATGCAGAGAGGTTATGGAATGAAAGAGTGGACTGTTTCAGGCAGTTCAGGAGCCAGAGGTTACTGTCGGAGATGGGAACTCCCATTGGACTGGAATTTGGGTCTTTTCATTTTGCAAACCTATAATATTGTGAGGGACCAAGCAGCCAAGCACGAGGAGACACAAGGGGATTTCAAAATTAAGGTTATTTATTAACAAAAAATAACCTTAATTTTAAAAAAAATTAAGGTTAAAAAAAAAAAATTTCAAAAATAAAGATAGAATTTTTTTTGCCCATAAAAGAGGTCAAATAAACAAAACAGTAACTAAAGTTCTAAACACAACCAACTCAAAATACAACTGACCTCAAACACAACAAACAAAGGGGACTTATATATTGGCTGATCAGACCAATTGACACACAAGGGAAGACTAACACTGCTACATAAACTATAAACACAACAACAAAATCTACCTAAACATATATTCCCAAAAGAAATGTAACTTTACGTAATCTTAATTTAACACAAAAGAATACTCATATAATATAAATCTAAACTCCAAAATATCTAAGAAAACAATAAAGCCACCCCCCAGACATATTGACAGTGGTAGCGTCCAATTAGGCCTCCTGGTCTTTAAAGCTGCTTCTGTTCCAACCGCCACCCCTTTGAGCCAGCAGGCCTCCTGGCTCTCTCCTGGGTGTGGCAGCCAACTGGTAAGCTCAAAACAAAAAATAGTTAAATAAAATGACAATCCAAAAAGTAACTAATTGTGAGTGCTGCAAAAAGATACTTCTGTAAAGTCAACTCAATAAAGAATGTATGTGAAATTAAGTGTCCTGTGAGTTATTTATAAATTTGCAACAAATGTCTAATGTGTCTGAAACGATATAAACTAATGCTAAAGAAAACAGCATGAACTCAAAATAATAAGTGCACGAGGTTACCACTCTTTACACTGGTTGTGAGGCCATGGCTGTGGCCATCACAATATGCACAAAAATATATACGTATAACACAAAAAGGAAAGCGGAAAAAGCCAAAAAGCAGAATATGACATCTTGAAGAAATCACTGACAAAGGAGACCTCCTATGAAGCATGTTAGTTGTCCACTGGATCAAACTGTCAGGTTGTTTGAACATTTTTAAAGTATAAAACAGCAGTGGAGAGAAAGAACAATCTTGTTGGAATCCTCTGTTACACTTAAAGTGTGTGACTCCCTCTAGTGGACGTTGTGGAGTATTCTGTTGTCTTTGCTCCAAAGGTTTTTGTACAGAGTTTTGGTGTTTCCTGTCACTGTGGGCCTCACAGCACAGTAGTACACAGCAGAGTCTGTCACTGCAGCAGAGGAGATGGTCATATTTATCTGGTTTTGCTCCACTTTAATCTTTAATCCAGTTTTTTGATTATTTCCTATATTTCCTGAAGCAGAGTGTGAGATGAGGAACTCTGGTGGTTTTCCTGGATATTGTTGATACCAGAAGAAATAATCACCAGCTGACAGTTTGGGGTATTTGTAGGACAGAGTAACAGAGCTGCCTCCTAAAGTGAACTCATTCCTGACTGCAGTGAGTTCTTCACAGCTGACACCTGAAGGAAGAGATAACTCTGTTATTTCATGTTGTAAAAGACTCAACAAATGAATCCCATCCAGAAAAGTTAGTAATGAAACTTTCTCAGCAGGATCTCACATACCTGTTAGAATGGATAGTAACAGTAGAGAAAGTACATAATAGTCCAATGACAGCATGTTGAATAAAGGGAATGTTTCTGCTTTGTGTATTGAACTCTGCTGAATATGGAAGTTCCTCTCTCTTCTATAGTTCACTAACAGCTTAGCTCCTCCCTCAATCTCTCCGTCTCCTCGGAGCTCTGTAGGTTTTAGTGGCATCTAGTGGTAAGGGCTGTGAGTCGGAGGTCGGAGCTGGGAATGACGTCACACCCGAGTTGACGGCGTTCCTGTTCCAACCTCGCTCGGCCAGCTGTTTGTTTACAACTAGCCAGGTTAGCTATTGATACGCCGATTGATTAAAAAACGCATTGTGCGGTATTTCCTCACACTAACTGTAGCAACACGTCCACAGACAGCTGTTGGACAGCACTTTGTGTACGAACATTTATGAGTGACAACAACACAGACGTGCTAAAAACAGTATAAACTACAGCTTTCAGTAACTGTTGATACCCCGGCAGCCATATTGGATCATAAAATCGGGGTAGTGCGGGTTGGCCCGACTTCCCGAGTCGCAAATCCGACTTCAGGGGGCGTTGCAGTTGAAATTTCCAACTGGGAACTCGGAAATTCCGACTTCCCATGTCAAATGGAACGCAGCATTACCCACAGACAGAGAGAGACAGCTGGACCAGAGCTAAAGTAGAGCATTTATAAATGAATTTAACCCTAACAAAACCTCAGACTGATCTGAGTTTTGTGATCAGTTGCATCACTAGTAAAGTAGCATTGATCCCTCTGAGGGAGTATAAATTCTGTCCCCACCAGGGACATAACTTATTCAGCAGAAGCAGGGATGTCTAACCAGAAAGGGGGAAATCCCACACATCTCTTAGTCTGTCAGCTTCCCTTGTCTGTGCTGCTTAGTCTCTGTCTACAAGTCCAGCTTTCCAGTCCTTTCCAGTGTTTACTTGGATTTTGGATTCTTGGCCTGATCTATCAGATCTTTTAGGATTTTGTTGATTGCCTAAGTCCTTTGGATGTGTTTGGTTTTGTGTTTGGACTGTCTGCCTGTTTGGCCCTTGGCCTGCCTCAGCGTGCTGTAAGTCAGGGTACTCTGTTATTAGTAAACCATAAAACTGAACCTGCCAAGCCTCTGGTTCTGGTTCTGGGTCTGGTCCACTGCCTTGTGTTCCTCTTTCCTTGCTTGAACTTACTATGACACAGGTTTATTATTTCCTTATATTCCCTTGCCTATATGTTTAAATATCATGTTTATCATTCAGAGACCCCCCCTCCCAGAAAAGGCTTCCTAGAATAAAAACATTTTTAGTGGTTTAATTTCTAAATCTTGACTTTACAATCCTCTCTAAGAGTAGAGTAGATCAAGACTTTATCATCACACTTGAAGTTTAACCTCTGGCTGTGCTCTGTGTCCATTCAGGCTGATGGGTGATTTAGAAATTGATTGATTTGCTTTATTTCCATTTATTTATTTAGCTGATGTTTTTATCCAAAGTGACTTAAACTTGTTATTTATGACAGAGGTCGCACGCTTCTGGAGCAACGAGGGGTTAAGTGGTGGATGGGTCACAGTGGGGAGTTAAACCCAGGTCTTTCACACCACAGGCATGAGTCTTATCCACTGCACCATCACCACCGCTGTTTGTCAGTTTGTATGACTGTACATAAAAAAACACAACGACATTTCAGATACAAACAACTTGCAAAGACTGTCATTGCAATCACTTTATAAAATAAGTATGAAAATACATAAAAACTGTTTAAACTTACATAACCCCACTTCCCCAACACGACCCACTACCCATAATGCTCCTGTGAATCCTCCCCCAGTGTTTCATTAGCAGCTGTAACCACAGTGACTCTGATAAAACAGGAATTAGCAGAATCCATCTGATATGAAGCTGTGGTTTGAATACCACTTCCCTCCTCTTTGAAGAGTAGTCAGATATCTGGGTTCAGGTTTTTGTACAGCCTCTTCTACACTTTGTATCACTGTGTTTCTAGAGCACAGTAGTAGAGAGCTGAGTCTGCCAGGGTTAGCTCTGTGATGGTCAGTTCAGTTGATGTTGGTGATGTTTGAGATCCAT
The DNA here is from genome assembly GCA_024633595.2 of Lepomis macrochirus. Lineage (NCBI taxonomy): Eukaryota > Metazoa > Chordata > Actinopteri > Centrarchiformes > Centrarchidae > Lepomis > Lepomis macrochirus. The sequence goes on along the minus strand of JALXJV020000012.1, from coordinate 4,305,618 downwards.
ATCGTTCATCAGGAATATATTCACCTGTGTTCGATTTTGCTCCTTTCCAGAGTATAAACTGAGGTGCCTGAAGGTCAGAATGATGTCTGTACCAGTGAAGGAGAATATTGGTAGCTGTTGTCTCATAGTTACATGTGAGTGTGACAGATTCTCCTTCTCTTTCACTGACTTCCTCTCCTACAGGAGAGATTGTGTCTCCAGCTATTAGTCCTGGAAAAAGTAGAGAAAATGAAGCCATCAGACTAACATTGTTCATGAGGCTGAGAGGAGAAGACAGTGGAAAATGTCAGCTGTACAGTGTTACTCTGTGGACACAAACAGCTCAGCTGTTCACAGATTTCTGCTCTGAACTCCAGTTTCCATAAATCTTTAGAAAAGAATAAAACATGTTGTGCTTTCTATCTTACCAAAGAAAAGAGCAGCAAGAATAATCCCCAGCCAATGTTCCATCTCTACAACAAGGTTTAAATCAACAGGAGAAACTAGCTGATGTTCAACATTCAGTCTGAGAATTGTTCTCTTCACAGCAGCAGTTATTATTGACAGAATGGTTGAACACAGTGCAGAAGTAGTGCACCGCCTACTTGATAATGTGGCTCAGCTTGGATTAACAGCAGCTACAGTGTCATCTAGTGGCCAATCAGAATCAGACCACAGAAGAAGAAAAGATGCCACTGAAACTTCAAACTAGTCCAGCAGCAATAGATATTCTGAGCTCAAAGGAATATTGATGTAAACAATACTTTATCTACATAGTTAACATCACTCTCCTTATCATCATCAGTATGTCAGAAATATAAACACTCTCCTTCATTTGTCTTCAAGTTTCTATCATCAGCGCAAAGAATCCAGCCTGTATCATCACACTGAAGTTTAACAGTGTGTGACTCCCTCTAGTGGACGTTGTGGAGTATTCTGTTGTCTTTGCTCCAAAGGTTTTTGTACAGAGTTTTGGTGTTTCCTGTCACTGTGGGCTGCAGAGCACAGTAGTACACAGCAGAGTCTGTCACTGCAGCAGAGGAGATGGTCATATTTATCTGCTTTTGCTCCACTTTAATCTTTAGTCCAGGTTTTTGATTATTTAGTACTGTTCCTGAAGCAGAGTGTGAGATGAGGAACTGTGGTGGTTTTCCTGGATGTTGTAGATACCAGAAGAAGTAATCGTTGCCCACAGCAGTTTTAGAGTATGTGTAGGACAGAGTAACAGAGCTGCCTCCTAAAGTGAACTCTTCATTCCTGACTGCAGTGAGTTCTTCACAGCTGACACCTGAAGGAAGAGATAACTCTGTTATTTCATGTTGTAAAAGACTCAACAAATGAATCCCATCCAGAAAAGTTAGTAATGAAACTTTCTCAGCAGGATCTCACATACCTGTTAGAATGGATAGTAACAGTAGAGAAAGTACATAATAGTCCAATGACAGCATGTTGAATAAAGGGAATGTTTCTGCTTTGTGTATTGAACTCTGCTGAATATGGAAGTTCCTCTCTCTTCTATAGTTCACTAACAGCTTAGCTCCTCCCTCAATCTCTCCGTCTCCTCGGAGCTCTGTAGGTTTTAGTGGCATCTAGTGGTAAGGGCTGTGAATTGCAACCTGATGGCCAGTTTTGTCCCTTATCACAGATTCTGTTTGTGATTGTCATGAACAGGATCTCAAGGAGCAGCTGGGGGAGAAAGTGTCGGGTTTGGGGGCCTGAGAATTGCTTCTCTGCTATTTGCAGATGATGTGGTTCTGTTGGCTTCATCAGAACGTTGCCTCCAACATGCACTGGGACGGGCTGCAGTTGAGTGTGAAGCGGTCAGGATGAGAGTCAGCACCTCCAAGTCTGAAGTCATGGTTCTCTGCTGGAAAACATTTTATTGCTCCTTGTGGTTTGGGAGAGAGGTGTTGTCCTAAGTGACAGAGATTAAGTGTCTTGGGATCTTGTTCACCAGTGAGGGTAAAATGGAGCGTGAGCTCAACAGGCAGATTAGTGCAGCGTCAGCAGTCATGCAGGCGTTGTACCAGACCGCCGTGGTGAAGAGGGAGCTGAGCCTGAAGGCAAACCTTGAGTATGGAACTGTTTCAACTCCGGTCTCTGGTCGTCACAGCGTCTGCATGCTGCTTAGAAGGCAAACTTAAGGATAATATGGAGATGAATTAAAGTGGAATTAATTTAATTTGGGGAGGGTTTGTTTTTGTGGAAGCAGTTTATAACAGCTCAGAATTGGAAGTGTGATTTTAGGAGATATGCAGATCAAAAGACGTTGAGTTTTACATCAAACATTTGACACATCTTCACCATCTAACTGAACACTGACCCACTGTCAGTAAATGTCACCTGGTAAATATCAGGAAAAAATGCAACATCTGTGAAATAAATGAAAAATGTTAAATTAATTTTAAACACATCAATAAGGTGTCACAGCTTTTTATTTAGCTAAATGTTTGAATGTTTCTGTTAGACATGTTGTAGGTCAGATCTGACATGTTACTAATTTAAATTTTCAGTCGTTTCAGTGTCCATTTATTTGTTTCCATGGAGTCTTGTCTCTGAAGCATCCTGCAGGTGGTTTCTCTCTTATGTGGATTTGCTGCTCCTGTGAATCCTCCCCCAGTGTTTCATTAGCAGCTGTAACCACAGTGACTCTGATAAAACAGGAATTAGCAGAATCCATCTGATATGAAGCTGTGGTTTGAATACCACTTCCCTCCTCTTTGAAGAGTAGTCAGATATCTGGGTTCAGGTTTTTGTACAGCCTCTTCTACACTTTGTATCACTGTGTTTCTAGAGCACAGTAGTAGAGAGCTGAGTCTGCCAGGGTTAGCTCTCTGATGGTCAGTTTGGTTGATGTTGCTGATGTTTGAGATCCATATCTTCTATTATCAGGTATATATCTACCACTCTCTGATTTTGCTCCTTTCCAGAGTATAAACTGAGGTGCCTGAACGTCAGAATGATGTCTGTACCAGTAAAGACGAGGATAAGTTGCTGTTGTCTCATAGTTACATGTGAGTGTGACAGATTCTCCTTCTCTTTCACTGACTTCCTCTCCTTCAGGAGAGATTGTGTCTCCAGCTATTAGTCCTGGAAAAAGTAGAGAAAATGAAGCCATCAGACTAACATTGTTCATGAGGCTGAGAGGAGAAGACAGTGGAAAATGTCAGCTGTACAGTGTTACTCTGTGGACACAAACAGCTCAGCTGTTCACAGATTTCTGCTCTGAACTCCAGTTTCCATAAATCTTTAGAAAAGAATAAAAACATGTTGTGCTTTCTATCTTACCAAAGAAAAGAGCAGCAAGAATAATCCCCAGCCAATGTTCCATCTCTACAACAAGGTTTAAATCAACAGGAGAAACTAGCTGATGTTCAACATTCAGTCTGAGAATTGTTCTCTTCACAGCAGCAGTTATTATTGACAGAATGGTTGAACACAGTGCAGAAGTAGTGCACCGCCTACTTGATAATGTGGCTCAGCTTGGATTAACAGCAGCTACAGTGTCATCTAGTGGCCAATCAGAATCAGACCACAGAAGAAGAAAAGATGCCACTGAAACTTCAAACTAGTCCAGCAGCAATAGATATTCTGGAGCTCAAAGGAATATTGATGTAAACAATACTTTATCTACATAGTTAACATCACTCTCCTTATCATCATCAGTATGTCAGAGATATAAACACTCTCCTTCATTTGTCTTCATTATTTATGCCTCATTTTTCTTCAAGTTTCTATCATCAGTGCAAAGAATCCAGCCTGTATCATCACACTGAAGTTTAACAGTGTGTGACTCCCTCTAGTGGACGTTGTGGAGTATTCTGTTGTCTTTGCTCCAAAGGTTTTTGTACAGAGTTTTGGTGTTTCCTGTCACTGTGGGCCGCAGAGCACAGTAGTACACAGCAGAGTCAGACAGCTGAAGCTTCTGGATCTTCAGAGGAACTGACTTATTCTTGAGTGTAGCACTAAATCTGTCTTTCGAGAACTCTGCAGCAAAATCCGTTGTTTGTGAAGTACATCTCAGCATGTACTTTGGAGACTCATTTATTTCTTGTTTGTACCAGAACAAGTAGGGGTACTGGTCACTCGTCTCAAAAGTACAGCCAAGTGTAACTGTGTCTCCTTCAGCAGCAATAACATCTCCTGCTGGCTGGGTCACTCTGTCTTCTCCTTTACACTCTGGGGAAGAAGAGAACATGCAGAGGAAGAGATGGATCAATAAAGATGATTGATTAAAGGAGAACAATCAGTAGGTTTAAAGAGTTACCTAGCCAGAGAGTCAGAATCAGGATGTTTCTCAGCCAGTGTTTCATGTCTGCAGTGAGAGGGAGGGAGAGAGGAAGAACATTGATACTCTGATGGATCTGGGCCTTCACATCATTGGCCCTTCCTCTTCATCATCTGTTGAGGAACTCTCAACATTTACATCTCATTTACATCTCAGCTGTTTAGCTGATGCTCTTATCCAGAGCAGCTCATAATGAGGAGCTTTAACATGTGAACTTTCTGTTACAACAAAGTCTCGGCCCGAGCGCCCCTGGTACCGGGTCCGTAATCTAGTTGGGTTTTTATAGCTGGATTCCGTCCAGAAACAGCGGCGATTCGGGTTTGGAAAGATTGCTCGGCGCGCCGCCATCTTGCCGGCGGCTTACGGAAGCCGTTGGGTTCATTTCAGTTGTGGCGCGAACTCAAATTCTCTCATAGAAGAAGAGCGTGTTCGGTAGAGGCGGACTTTATCGGTCTCTGCTGGCGAACCGTAGCAGGTACAACCTCATGCAATAGCTTATTTTTTTCGCCTGGCCCTGAGGAACACATAGACCTGAGGACACAGACCATCCTGTAGGATGTTCTGTTCTCAAGTTATGGGCCTTTAAAGCATGGGAAGGATTTTGCCCATCTGTAATGACTGGTTTTCTCAACATTTCAATGTTTTGGAAGCTTTGTTATTTGGAATGTGGTTGTATGAAGAAAAATAGTGTTTTAAAGATAACTCCCAATAAAAGTGAACATATTAACAGAAAATATTTCAAAAATATGGACATTTGCCAGGTATATTTTTTAAAAATTGTGTAATAACTGGTGTATATTAGTTTCTTTTCATCAATTTTACAGTTGCAGTTGTGTTCCAGGTGTATTAAAAGATATCCAGGAGCTTTATAATCTATCTTATGATGGTTTTGATGGTTTATTGCATTAAAATATAGCTTTATTTACCAGGCGAGAATGAAAATATCATATTTTTTCTGTATTTAATCTCCATGTAGTCTGTAATGGTAAAATAAATATGTTAATATACAATGGATTTATATTCCTTTGCTTCTGACATTTCAAAGGAGACCAGAATTATGCATCTAGGCCTAATGGTTGAGGAGATATTACTGATTTATTTTGGACATGTAATTTTAGGCGTTTTTCCTAAAAATAGGTTCTAGGGGTTAAGTGGTTTAACCAGTTTTCCCCCTGCTAGAATAATGAACTCACCATCATCATGGGTCTTTAATAATTTTAGTTGTATTATCAGTGATAGAAAAACAAACTGTGTAGAAGTCTTTCTTGTAAGAAATAGCTTCAATTAAACACCATGATCTGGATAAGATGTGTTTTATCGCAAACAGGAGTAATATTTTAACTTGTCATTAGATTGTCTTTTCAATGTCCACTTGATGGCACTGCTGTTCAGTAAAAGTGAGTAAATCTTCAGAGGAGCTGTCAGGTTTTTGTGCAGAGTTTTGGTGTTTCCTTTCACTGTGGGCCTCGCAGCACAGTAGTACACAGCAGAGTCTGTCACTGCAGCAGAGGAGATCTGCAGATCCATTTGAGTTTGATCCTTACTTACTTTTACTGGCCATCTAGGGTTTGTTGCATTTTGTGTTCCCACATGAAGGAGGAGGAACTCTGGTGGTTTTTCTGGATTTTGTAGATACCAGAAGAAATAATCGCTGCCATAACTTGATTTAGAGTATTTGTAGGACAGAGTAACAGAGCTGCCTTCTAAACCGAACTCTTCATTCCTGACTGCAGTGAGTTCTTCACAGCTGACACCTGTAGGAAAAAATAACTCTGTAACTTTACAATCTAAAGGTTTATAACAGTGAAGCTCTCTTAATGTTGATGATCTCACCTACCTCTTATTGTGAGCAGAAACAAAGTCACAAACAGACTGAAGTTCACTGACAGCATCTTAAAGAGAAAGAGAATCTGTCTGGTTTTGGATCAAACACCACTGTGAAAGTTTGTGTCTTTTCTGTCCTTGAGTGCCAGTTTGGCTCCTCCCTTAATCCCTCCCTCCTTCCTCTCACAACTCTGACAAATAGTGAGTTTGTCTCTGCTGTGGTGCTGTTATTCACTAAATGACATCATTTCCATCAGGTAACAAGTAGCTGATAAGGTAACACTGACTGACTCTTCACAGAACATGTGAAGGTCCTGACTGAGGTCAGTCTTTATGCAGATGATATACTACTATTACTAGTATCTACTTCTGATGCTGTACATGTCTGTTGCCTTATGATCCATTGCCCACCTGGTTAAAATGCCAGATTTGCACATATTTTCTGAACTTATTCCTTTTGTGGTTTTAAGTTGTTGCCTTTGATTTTAGTATCTACATTAATGATTCAACCAACTTTTGCTACTGAACTACTTGTAAAAATCAGTCATTTAATTTAGTCCAACATGTTTCTGGTCCAACTCATAATCATGGCCACACGTTAGATTTATTCTTTACTCTTTATCTGAGTATCAACTCAGTGGTCTTTTCTCTAATCACCTTTGTATCCATGATGCCTACGACCAAATTGCTTGTCTGCTATTTGCATAAGAAGGACCTTCTAGCTTCTTGCAACATACAAATGAAAGCTGCAAGAGCGAACTACTTCAGTAACCTCATCCCCAGTAACCAGAATAATCCTAGATTGCAGTTTAAAACCATTAGAAAGACGTATCAATCCTGCTCCCCCTGCCTTACCAGCCTCTTCAAATGCTGACTGTGAGATGTTTTTAATATCTTTTTCTAAGTAAAAAGTCACATTAGGTCTAACAGCTACTACCACTGTTGTTTCTGATATTTCTTTTCATCCTGCCTGTCCTGAACAGCTCAGCCATTTTCAGCTCATCCATACTGTCTCTCACACGCTTACCCTCTTGACATCTTAACCACCTCACTCCTGTAAAAGGCTATGGGTAACATGGGCCCTAGCTTACTTCACATTATTAATTAATTGTTCCATCACTTCCTGCTGCATCCCTAATTATTTTAAGCAAGCCAGCATTCAGCCGTTAATAAAAAAGCATAACCTTGATCGATCAGTTCCAAAGAATTATAGACCCATTTCTAAGCTTGCTTTTATATCCAAAGTTCTTGATGGTGCTAGGTCAATTAACAAACAATAACATTTTTGATAGTCTTCAGTCTGTGTTGCACAAATGACACATTACAGAAACCGCCCTCATTATGGTTACATACGATTTACTGATGCTGGGGAATTATGTTTTATTGTTACTCAACCTCAGTATTTCTTTCAACCCTATCAACACTAATATAAATCTAATCTACACTATCTTCCACATGCTGCTGCTGCATTGTTTGTTTTTTGTTTTTTTTAATCACCAGCACCACAAATGCAGCCTGTATCATAAACCTTGAAGTAACAGTGTGTGACTCCCTCTAGTGGACGTTGTGGAGTATTCTGTTGTCTTTGCTCTAAAGGTTTTTGTACAGAGTTTTGGTGTTTCCTGTCACTGTGGGCTGCAGAGCACAGTAGTACACAGCAGAGTCTGTCACTGCAGCAGGGGAGATGGTCAAATTTATCTGGTTTTGCTCCACTTGAATCTTTAGTCCAGGTTTTTGATTATTTAGTACTGTTCCTGTTCCTGAGTGTGAGATGAGGAACTCTGGTGGTTTTCCTGGATATCGATGATACCAGAAGAAATAATCACCAGCTACAGCAGCTTTAGAGTATGTGTAGGACAGAGTAACAGAGCTGCCTTCTAAAGTGAACTCTTCATTCCTGACTGCAGTGAGTTCTTCACAGCTGACACCTGAAGGAAGAGATAACTCTGTTATTTCATGTTGTAAAAGACTCAACAAATGAATCCCATCCAGAAAAGTTAGTAATGAAACTTTCTCAGCAGGATCTCACATACCTGTTAGAATGGATAGTAACAGTAGAGAAAGTACATAATAGTCCAATGACAGCATGTTGAATAAAGGGAATGTTTCTGCTTTGTGTATTGAACTCTGCTGAATATGGAAGTTCCTCTCTCTTCTATAGTTCACTAACAGCTTAGCTCCTCCCTCAGTCTCTCCGTCTCCTCGGAGCTCTGGATTTTCTCTTCTCTCTGTTACATTTCCTCCTTTTAACAGAATTGTAGCAGCAGGTTATTCCAGCTGGAGGTGGATATTAAAAAAAAAAAAATCTCTTATCGGCATAGTTAAAAGGATGGGTCATCTTTTCAAGATTTGCGAACACAAGAAGGACTCAATGTATACTCCTACTTAAGTTAAGTTACAAATAAAAAAAGTACTTAATACGGTGAGCATCTTAGCAAAGTTTGATTTCAAGTTGTTGACAGGATTTCATGGGCAAATAATATGATCTCAGTTCTAGACTCTGGGACTTACAGGAAGCTCTGAAAAACCAGCATGTCACATGTAATGAACCAGCTGCCATGATTACTGTAATTTAATGGAATTGATAATCACATACAAAACAACGGAAACTTAGTGCTTAAAAAACGTGTAGATAGAAAATGAAAGGACCTAGGATTTAACCCTGTGGTACACCACAAGAAATCACAGCAGGTATTTAAAGACTCTACTCCTGTGCTGCGTTATCACACATACGAGTCTCACTGGGTTTTACATCCAGCATCATCAGAGGAACAGGAAGTTCCCCCCTCCATACCTGACTGGAGGTGGGCAGTGAGGTTTGGGTAGCTGTGGCTCGAGACTGTCCTCAACAGAAAAACAATATAGGTAATTTGTGTAGGGCATTATTATGACCATGTTTTAGGTTTATTGTGGCAGCGACCTCTGCTGGCTGTACAAAGGTAGCAAAGGATAAATGCAGGTGTCATATTATAAACAGGCAGAAATTCTGTATAAGGACGTAGGATGGGGAGGTAGACATTGGACTTACATGTTAAATCAAGTAAATGTTGAATTATTTTCAGTTTTAATTTAAAAGTGTTTCTGACTTCGGTCACCTGACTAATGTAAATTAGTAACTTTAACTCAAACCACAACGTTTTCCTAAACCTAACCAAAATCAGACTGTTTCACAACATTAACCACGTTTAATGTCATGTGACGTAGGTCAACACTCATGTGTTGTTTTGGGTGACATGGGTGGTTGATCTATGTTGTCATCTAGGTGAGAGAGCTTGTTGTGTCGTTCAGGAGGTGAAGTGGGTCAAAGGGTTGGTGGTTCAATCCCCAGCTCCTCCTGTCCACATGTTAAAGTGTCCTTGAACAAGACTCTGAACCTGCTGCAGCTCCACCAGCATCAGTGAGAGAGAGTGTGTGTCTGTTTGTGTGATGGAGAGAATCACTATTAAAGGCCTTGGTATAAAGAGTGTTCTGTAAATGCAGTGCATTTAGTGTTTAGAGGAAAATTTGATGGCTGTGGACATTGTTGCCATATATCCTTTGGGTGACAAAGAAATCGGTGTGTTTGTGTTCATCAGGAACTCAAAGGAATATTGACGTAAACAATACTTTATCTATATAGTTACCATCACATTCTTTATCAACATCAGTGTGTCAGAGCTATTAACACTGTGTTTCATTTTTAAATTGTTTATGTCTCATTTTTCTTCAAGTTTCTATCATCAGTGCAAAGAACACAGACCATATGATAACTTACAACTATAGTTTAACAGTGTGTGACTCCCTCTAGTGGACGTTGTGGAGTATTCTGTTGTCTTTGCTCCAAAGGTTTTTGTACAGAGTTTTGGTGTTTCCTGTCACTGTGGGCTGCAGAGCACAGTAGTACACAGCAGAGTCTGTCACTGCAGCAGAGGAGATCTGCAGATGAAACTCCTTTGCTTTTTTGTCATGTGGAAAGGAAAACCCTGCTTTCTCTGAATATTCTGCGAGGAAAAACTGTGGAGATGAACTGGACTTCTGTTGATACCAGAAGAAGAAGTCGAAAGAGCCTGAATAGTTGCAGGAGAGAGTCACAGAGTCTCCTTCCAAAGCCAGCATTACATCTTTAAATGGTTTCACTAAATCCTCAGAGGATCCTGAAAATGACAAAGATATATTTCACTCTGACATTTATGTTATTAAATATCTTAATGAATGTCTACATCTCCTTTTACATGTGTTGATTTCTCACCAGTGTGAAACATGAAGATGATCATCCAAACTAAGCAGAGCTGCATCATTTCCACTTGTACTGAATGAACAATAGAGAGAACACAGCAGCTCTTCACTTCCAACATGAAGCCTTTCATATTCAGTTGTGGAGCTCCTCCTCTTGCTGTGCTCTGTTTCCATTCAGGCTGATGGAAGCTTTTTCGTTTTAACTGTTTTGTTTGCACCTCCCGTCCAGACTAAAACAGAAGTTTGGAAATGCCGCCAACCCCGTTGTACGTTTTGAAACTCTGGAGGACGTTTTAGTGAAGACGGGCAAAAACGGAAGACTTTAGAAACGATGATGCCGACGCTCACACCTGGCTCTCTGATTGGCTCTCATCAGTCATGCAAAGCAGACACACGGTGCTACTGACAGAGTTTTTGTTAATTAATATTAATTAATTAATTAATAATATTTTTATTAAAATATTTTGTACCAAGCAAATAACACTTATCTTCCTTCACATGTACTGTGCATGTCCTGTGTTACATTCAGTAACAGTCCCAGCTCGTTATTGGTCCATGCAAAAAACCCCTGGTCTGATTCTTCGTCTGCAGAACTTTATTCTTTCGCCAAATCTTCTGTAACTATGGAACAGACCATCTGCTTCATGTTTACACCGGCACACATGTCCAGTGTACGAGAACGGCCACAAGATGTGTGTTTTCAGTTGTTTAAATGTAGACGGAGGTCAACTCTGATACACATCTAAAAATCTGCTGTGGATAGAGATCATATTTGTTGTAATTCTCCATTAGTAAACTAAAACAGAGCAGTGTGGATGAGGCCTGAATGTCCAGTTTCAGTTCTTCACACCATTGTGAGACTGAGGCAGGTCACACTAGAAGGAAGCCTACCTGAAGATATATGCTGTGTCCGAAATCCCCTCTCAGTCACTATTCTCTATGCCCTCTGTAGGGAGCTGTATGTAGAGCACTATGTAGTGAGCTCACTCGCGTTATTAAAACAACACTTTCGGACACTACCCCGATCGTTATTTCACTGCCGTTAATTACTTCATTGCCGTCATATTGTCATTTTTTTTCTATCAACGCGATGCATGATGGTATATACGGCTTGGTTAGTGACCATCGGATGTACACTACTTTTCAAAATTCATTCTGGGATACATTGAGTGGACTATATAGGGTATAATAATCATCACTATACATTCGGACAGCACTACAGAATGGCGATCTCACTATATAGTGAGTAGTGGGTGATTTCGTTTACAGCCATAGTCTTTATTCTGGGAACATGGAGGACATTTCGTTAGGGAGGTCCTGATCAGGGTCTTTTGCCTCCTCTTCCAGTCAGACTCAATCAATATTAAGTTTCTGCTCATACAGAGTTGCGATCTGATACTTGCATTTGGCTAAATGTTCGCATTTCAGAACCTAGTGTCCCCACAGTTGTTAGATGTGATGACAGAAAGCTCTCCAGTCTTCCTCTTTGGATGGCCCCTGAGCTGAGCAGAGTTGCACCAGTGGTGGCCTTAAGCATCTGGGGGGTTGTTTTAAGAGCAAGTGTGGGGCCCTACCCAAACCCATGATGGGTCCTTTTGACACATTTGCACCACATGACTAATCACCAATCATCAATTTGAGAAAACATTTGCTTACATTAAAACATCTTTATTTATAGCAGAGACCTTAACCTGTCACACTCTGCCTGTCACACTCGCCATGTTTTGCACTTTTGAGTTTGGTCAGTTTATTATCTGTTAGTTTGGTCTGTTGGGTTTTGGGGTTCTGTCTTGTCTATCGTCTTCAGTAACCTGTGTCATGTCTGTTACCCCAGTGATCCCTCTACATGTCAGTCTCTCTGTTTTCCCCTGCTCTCTCTCTCCCTGCCTGTGCCTTGTTTACCTTAATCCCTGTCACCTGTGTTGCTCCCGCCCTGCTTGTTAGTCCCTGTATATATACCTGGTGTTTCTGTCTTGTCTTTGTTGGGTCATTACCTCCTGTTACGTTGTCTACCCTGTGTTGTAGTGTTGTCTGCTCTATCTCGTCGTGCTTGGATTTTGGTTTTGGACTTTCGCCTGTTTTCTGGATTGCACTTTGGATACCTTGTTTTTGGACTTTGTTTTATCAGCCACTCTACCAGGAAGTATGCTCGCCTTGTGTTTAATAAACCTTTTGGCCCGAACCTACTCTGCTCAGTCTCCTGCATTTGGGCCTGCTAGCCTGCTCTACCCTGTATCACCACAAGAACTGTGACATAACCTTTCATTTGCTGCTTGTGTGCCAACCAAGCTCAGCCTCCCCTACACAGGGCAAAACTTGCAAAAGGACACCACGCTGGCGCTGTAATGGAAACAGGCAGCTGCAGAGTGAGAGTCTTTCCAATCAAATCCAATCCACTTTATTTATAGAGCACAATTTAAACAAACACAAGGTTTCCAAGTGCTGTACATCACAACAATGAGAGACACAATAGGATAAAATTAATAGATAAGATAAACACAATAAAAAAGTAATAAAATCAACTCTTTTAACGTTTAACCTGGTTTTAGCCTCCCTACTAACCTCGTTTCTAAGTGATCTGCATGTGACGGTGACAACAATGACTCACTTGAGTTTGATGGGTTGTTTTATCCTTTTTATGCTGTTATGCAAACTTTTGGGGGTACTCTTCAAACACCAGGAGTCCCTCCAATACACCCGTGAGTTTCTCCTGTTCCTGCCTTATTCCAATGCGGGCATCGTGGACCCCCCGGCGGCTCTTCCACCAGAGATCATCCGGTCGGCAGCCACCCCTCCCACAGAGAACCAGAGTTGGGCAGAGTGGAAGATGAAACATGTATTCTTTTTTTTAACTTGATCTATACCCATCTTGAGTGCAAAGAGCTTTGTGTGGCTGCTTTTTATTGGCTTTTCTTTAGCTTTTAATTGCATCCAACCACATATTTTAGCGGGATTTTAAAGAGTACTTTTAATATCTATCCTTATCTGTTGGTTGATGAACTTTTTAATTAACAGGTATCAACGCGTGAGAGTGAATAGCATTTTATCTGATGTCCTCTTTTCCTCCACAGGTTTCCCCCCAGAGCTGCGTCCTCTCTGCGGTCTTATTTATTTTATATACAAACGTATGCCAAGGCCAGCGCACCAGGTGACATATCAGTTTGCTGATGAGTCGGTGATCGTGTCGCTGCTGACCCACAACGACCCTGAACATGACGCTATTTTAAATGATTTTACTCAGTGGTGCAAGTCATCTTTAATTAACATTAACGTGTCAAAAACTAAAGAACTGCTGATCGATTTTAGAAAGACCCCCCCCCCCCCCCCCCACATTAACGATCAAGCTATAGAAGTGGTGAAACAATACAAATACCTTGGTATTATAATCGATGACAAACTCACCTTCGAGCCACAAGTTGACGCTGTCTGTAAGAAATCACATCAATGTATGTTTTTTTTTCCGTAACCTTCACAGTTTTATTGTTAAGACATTTATGAGGATGTTTTATTGTTGTTTTATTGAATCTATTCTTTCTTTTGCCTTTGTGAGCTGGTTTGGGTCTCTCACGCTTAAAAACAAGAACAGGTTGCAATATATAGTTAGGGTGTGTGGCAAAATTTCCCACAGCCCTCTGACTGACTTAAATTCTGTATATGAGACAAGGACCCTCAAGAAGGCACAATCAGTCCTGGCCGACCCAAGTCACCCCCTGAACAGCTGCTTCATTTTGTTGCTGTCTGGCAACCAAAGTTCCTCTCTCTTCTATAGTTCACTAACAGCTTAGCTCCTCCCCCTTAATCTCTCTGTCTCCTCAGAGCTCTGTAGGTTTTAGTGGCATCTAGTGGTAAGGGCTGTGAATTGCAACCTGATTTCAACCAATGGCACACTGGCTGCTCACCCCTCCCTTTTGAAGTCCATTGGGGAAGCTACGGTGGCTGACACGCTCTGTTGGCTAAATAATACTCGTGGTCCTACATTTGTCCAAACGTCACATCTTTTCTTACTTCTAACAAACCAGACATCTTCTTTTTCTTCTGCTGCTTCTTCGTACATATTTAAAATACTGACAAAATGCACTCAGTAGAGCAGTTTCTCCATTTGGGCTATTGTACCTATTCTTGGCAGGTTGGTGTTGGGCTGGCCAGTTTTGTCCCTTTTCGCAGATTCTGTTTTTGATTGTCATGAACAAAATCTCAAGGAGCAGCTGGGGGAGAAGAGAGTCTGGATTGGGGATCTAAAAGATTACTCCTCTGCTATTTGCAGATGATGTAGTTCTGTTGGCTTCATCAGAACGTTGCCTCCAACATGCACTGGGACGGGCTGCAGTTGAGTGTGAAGCGGTCAGGATGAGAGTCAGCACCTCCAGGTCTGAAGTCATGGTTCTCTGCTGGAAAACATTTTATTGCTCCTTGTGGTTTGGGAGAGAGGTGTTGTCCTAAGTGACAGAGTTTAAGTATCTCGGGGTCTTGTTCACCAGTGAGGGTAAAATGGAGCGTGAGCTCAACAGGCAGATTAGTGCAGCGTCAGCAGTCATGCAGGCGTTGTACCAGACCGCCGTGGTGAAGAGGGAGCTGAGCCTGAAGGCAAACCTTGAGTATGGAACTGTTTCAACTCCGGTCTCTGGTCGTCACAGCGTCTGCATGCCGCTCAGAAGGCAAACTTAAGGATAATATGGAGATGAATTAAAGTGGAATTAATTTAATTTGGGGAGGTTTTGTTTTTGTGGAAGCAGTTTATAACAGCTCAGAATTGGAAGTGTGATTTTTGGAGATATGCAGATCAAAAGACGTTGAGTTTTACATCAAACATTTGACACATCTTCACCATCTAACTGAACACTGACCCACTGTCAGTAAATGTCACCTGGTAAACATCAGGAAAAAATGCAACATCTGTAAAATAAATGAAAAATGTTAAATTAATTTTAAATGTTTGAATGTTTCTGTTAGACATGTTGTAGGTCAGATCTGATATGTTATTAATTTAAATTTTCAGCCTTTTCAGTGTCCATTTATTTGTTTCCATGGAGTCTTGTGTCTGAAGCATCCTGCAGGTGGTTTCTCTCTGATGTGGATTTGCTGCTCCTGTGAATCCTCCCCCAGTGTTTCATTAGCAGCTGTAACCACAGTGACTCTGATAAAACAGGAATTAGCAGAATCCATCTGATATGAAGCTGTGGTTTGAATACCACTTCCCTCCTCTTTGAAGAGTAGTCAGATATCTGGGTTCAGGTTTTTGTACAGCCTCTTCTACACTTTGTATCACTGTGTTTCTAGAGCACAGTAGTAGAGAGCTGAGTCTGCCAGGGTTAGCTCTGTGATGGTCAGTTTGGTTGATGTTGGTGATGTTTCAGATCCATATCTTCTGTTATCAGGAATATATTCACCTGTGTAGCCTTTTGCTAGTTTCCACAGTATAAACTGAGGTGCCTGAAGGTCAGAATGATGTCTGTACCAGTAAAGGTATACACCACTTGCTGTTGTCTCATAGTTACATGTGAGTGTGACAGATTCTCCTTCTCTTTCACTGACTTCCTCTCCTTCAGGAGAGATTGTGTCTCCAGCTATTAGTCCTGGAAAAAGTAGAGAAAATGAAGCCATCAGACTAACATTGTTCATGAGGCTGAGAGGAGAAGACAGTGGAAAATGTCAGCTGTACAGTGTTACTCTGTGGACACAAACAGCTCAGCTGTTGACAGATTTCTGCTCTGAACTCCAGTTTCCATAAATCTTTAGAAAGAATAAAAACATGTTGTGCTTTCTATCTTACCAAAGAAAAGAGCAGCAAGAATAATCCCCAGCCAATGTTCCATCTCTACAACAAGGTTTAAATCAACAGGAGAAACTAGCTGATGTTCAACATTCAGTCTGAGAATTGTTCTCTTCACAGCAGCAGTTATTATTGACAGAATGGTTGAACACAGTGCAGAAGTAGTGCACCGCCTACTTGATAATGTGGCTCAGCTTGGATTAACAGCAGCTACAGTGTCATCTAGTGGCCAATCAGAATCAGACCACAGAAGAAGAAAAGATGCCACTGAAACTTCAAACTAGTCCAGCAGCAATAGATATTCTGGAGCTCAAAGGAATATTGATGTAAACAATACTTTATCTACATAGTTAACATCACTCTCCTTATCATCATCAGTATGTCAGAGATATAAACACTCTCCTTCATTTGTCTTCATTATTTATGCCTCATTTTACTTCAAGTTTCTATCATCAGCGCAAAGAATCCAGCCTGTATCATCACACTGAAGTTTAACAGTGTGTGACTCCCTCTAGTGGACGTTGTGGAGTATTCTGTTGTCTTTGCTCCAAAGGTTTTTGTACAGAGTTTTGGTGTTTCCTGTCACTGTGGGCTGCAGAGCACAGTAGTACACAGCAGAGTCTGTCACTTTAGCTGAGATGATCTGCAGATTCACACGTTTGTCTTTGATGTGAGCTGAGAAAACAGAATCTGTTGGATAAATCGTTCCTTCCTCTGTGACGGAGATCAGGAACTCTGGTCTGGATCTCTGGTATTGTCGGTACCACTGGATATTGTAGATAGCACCCTCATATTTACAGGTCAGGTTGATGTTTCCTCCCTCTGCAACATGTTCTTCAGGACTTTCTGGCGTTATGCTGTTCATGGAACCCAGAGCTGCAAAATGAGTCATTCATGTCAGTTAGTCTGCAAGAGATTCTAACATCAAGAGACTCAACGGAGGTTCTTGACTTTCTGGATTCATTCAATAAACCAAATGTCTGTTTCTATCATGGAAGTTGTTCCCTTCCACAGAGAAACCTCTAGTTCTGAAATGTAGACCAAATATCTGGTTAATCCAGCAGGTTAATGAGCCTTTCATCTGTGTTCCAACACTCACCTATGAAGTGAGAGCAAAGTAAAAAGAGGTAAAGCAACATGTCTTTGGAGTTGTTAAAGCCAGACAGACAGCAGATGAGCAATGTTCTTCCACTGCAGTAGAATGAAGAAACTAAACAGCCTCTCTGCTGCACAGCCCTTCTCCTCAACATCAAGCTGATTGTGCTTTTAGTTCCTCAAACATTTCTGCTCTGGAGACACAAAGAATCTCATTGGTTGAACTCAGCTTTATTGGGCGTGCTGAGAAATTCCCTT
The DNA here is from genome assembly GCA_024633595.2 of Lepomis macrochirus. Taxonomy (NCBI): domain Eukaryota; kingdom Metazoa; phylum Chordata; class Actinopteri; order Centrarchiformes; family Centrarchidae; genus Lepomis; species Lepomis macrochirus. Next base: position 4,288,189 of record JALXJV020000012.1, on the reverse strand, counting down.
TTTGAGGCCCACAGATGTTCCACTCAACCAAAGACATTCTTTCTGAATGTCGTCTGATTAGTGGACGACCCGCTCTGCCTCTGACCCACAGCCGTCCCAAGAATGACCTCTTGGAGGTAAAGTTATTTAATGATGGATGAACAGTTCATTATTTCATTAGGAAGATCAAAAAAGATCACAGTCAGTATAAAATGAAACGTGTTACAGTGGTGTTAAAGTGTTTGCCTCCTTGCTGATTTCTGATTGGTCACACTGAAATGTTTCAGATCAAACAAATATAAATATTAGACAAAGATTACAGAAGTAAACACATGGTTCTGTCTGTGAAGGTTCTCAGCCATCCAGCTCAGAGTTATCCAAAGAAGGTTAAAGTGAAGGCAGCTGGACTTGGTTGAAGATACTAGAAGACGTTTCCAAGAGACTTCTTCACTTCTGAAATGACTGGTCAACTAGAAAAGTCAATCTCCTGACGCTGGACAGTTTTTTAGTGGCTGCACAACAAACGGCAACGTCCAAATAGATATAAATAAATAGTTCTAATAATTCTAGCCTTTGATGTATGTTGCTTAGCAACCGTCATTCGTAGCCTTCTGGCAGCCCGGTGGGACTACTTTTTGTATTCATAAAGAAATGTCTGTTGATGAAATAAAGTCAACCTGTAGTGCGTCTGTTAGCCTCCTTTCTTTTTGCCATACTTGGTAAGCGTTTTATAAAAGCAACAGCTCACTTCAGGCCGTGGTATACGCTCATTATATCACAGTTAAGGGGGTCGCTGGAACAAAACCCCTTAACTGTCATATAATGAGCGTATACCACGGGCCTGAAGTGAGCTGTTGCTTAAATGTTCTGAAATCTGTCTTTGAGTCTGGCCGTTTACTGTTTCATCTACATTGTGGAAAATATTAAAATATAATGCTCTACAATGGAAATGAAGCCCTCATGCTATGATTTTATTGAGAATCTGACTCTGTGTTACAGGTACAATTTATTATTTACAGCATCCACATTACCTTCGACTGCTGAAGGGGTCAGACTCTGGACACAAACTACACCAAGATATCAGATAAAATAGGATTTATAGAATTTGGACAGTTATTATATGTTAATAAAAGTAATGAGGGATCATTATTTATCTGGTTATTTGTCCTCTGGACCGAACTGGCAGGATGTGTGAACCAGTTTCAGCTTCAAGGATCAAACAGCAGACAAAGAGGAAACCTTTGGTGGACGCCTCTCTGCTGTTTGTTGACTTGTTTGTGCATTTGTTGTTATTGTGCCAAAGTGTAACAGTGTGTGACTCCCTCTAGTGGACGTTGTGGAGTATTCTGTTGTCTTTGCTCCAAAGGTTTTTGTACAGAGTTTTGGTGTTTCCTGTCACTGTGGGCCTCACAGCACAGTAGTACACAGCAGAGTCTGACACTGCAGCAGAGGAGATCTGCAGATCCAGATGGGTTTTATCATCACGCACTTTAGCAGACCATCTAGAGTTTGTTGCATTTTGTGTTCCCAAGTGAAAGATGAGGAACTCTGGTGGTTTTCCTGGATATTGGCGATACCAAAAGAAATAATCAAGAGCAGTTGCTTGTTTAGAGTATTTGTAGGACAGAGTCACAGAGCTGTCTTCTAAAGCGAATTCTTCATTCCTGACTGCAGTGAGTTCTTCACAGCTGACACCTGAAGGAAAAAATAACTCTGTAACTTTACAATCTAAAGGTTTTTATCAGTGAAGCTCTCTTAATGTTGATGATCTCACCTACCTCTTATTGTGAGCAGAAACAAAGTCACAAACAGACTGAAGTTCACTGACAGCATCTTAAAGAGAAAGAGAATCTGTCTGGTTTTGGATCAAACTCCACTGTGAAAGTTTGTGTCTTTTCTGTCCTTGAGTCCCAGTTTGGCTCCTCCCTTAATCCCTCCCTCCTTCCTCTCACAACTCTGACAAATAGTGAGTTTGTCTCTGCTGTGGTGCTGTTATTCACTAATTGATGACATTCCATCAGGTAAGAAGTAGCTGATAAGGTAACACTGATTGAGTCTTGACAGAACATGTGAAGGTCCTTACTGAGGTCAATCTATACGCAGAAGATATACTACTATTCAGTCACACATGACAGCCACATTAACTACTTATTCAGTACTTTACTTGAACAATATTATTCACATTATTACATTTGTGTCACATTTGAGGACAAATCAAATCATCGAGGAAAATAAATCCCCTATAATTATCCACTTAACCCCTAGAACCTATTTTTAGGAAAAACGCCTAAAATAACATATCCACAATAAATCAGTAATAACTCCTCAACCATTAGGCCTAGATGCATAATTCTGGTGTCCTTTGAAATGTCAGAAGCAAAGGAATATAAATCCATTGTATATTAACATATTTATTTTACCATTACAGACTACATGGAGATTAAAACAGCAGAAAAATATGATATTTTCATTCTCGCCTGGTAAAAAAGCTATATTTCAATGCAATAAACCATCAAAACCATCATAAGATAGATTATAAAGCACCTGGATATCTTTTAATACACCTGGAACACAAGTGCAACTGTAAAATTGATGAAAAGAAACTAATATACACCAGTTATTACACAATTTTTAAAAAAATATACCTGGCTGAATGTCCATATTTTTGAAATATTTTCTGTTAATATGTTCACTTTTATTGGGAGTTATCTTTAAAACACTATTTCTCTTCATACAACCACATTCCAAATAACATAAATCTTCCAAAACATTCAAATGTTGAAAAAAACAGTCATTACAGATCAGGATAATCCTTCTCATGCTTTAAAGGCCCATAACTTGAGAACAGAACATCCTACAGGCCTGGTTCTTGTACCTATATGTTCCTCAGGGCCAGACAAAAAAAATAAGCTATGAGGTTGTACCTGCTACGGTTCGCCAGCAGAGGCCGACAAAGTCCGCCTCTACCGAACATGCTCTCCTTGTATGAGACATTTTGAATTACGCCAAAACTGAAATGAACCCAACGGCTTCCGTGAGGCCGCCGGCAAGATGGCGTGCGCTAAGCTTATCGTTCGAACCCGAATCGCCGCTGTTTCTGGACGGAATGCAGCTATAAAAACCCAACTAGATTGCGGACCCCATATGGGGGGCGCTCGGGCCGATGTATAAAGTATATTTTCAGCTCAGACTGTTTGCATCTGTCAGATTCTCCCCTTTTGGAGTTTTCATGATAGTGGCGTGAAGGGCGGAGATAGTGTAACCATCTCCCATACAAAACCCTAACTTCTCCCCTATCCTGAGTTTTTAAATACAGAAATGACCCCTGCTGCATACTAATAGAAACCATACTTTATCTACATAGTCAACATCACTCTCCTTCATTTGTCTTGATTATTTATTCCTCATTTTTCCTCAAGTTTTTATCATCAGCACAAAGAAAGTTTAACAGTGTGTGACTCCCTCTAGTGGACGTTGTGGAGTATTCTGTTGTCTTTGCTCCAAAGGTTGTTGTACAGAGTTTTGGTGTTTCCTGTCACTGTGGGCTGCAGAGCACAGTAGTACACAGCAGAGTCAGACAGCTGAAGCTTCTGGATCTTCAGAGGAACTGATCTTAAGGTGGAATCCAGTGTGGATGAAAATCTCTCCTTGAACTCGTCCTCTGTGTTCCCCTGGCCAACCTTAAAGCGGCTCAGTATGAATCTGGGGCTGTTGTTTCCATCCTGTTTGTACCAGAAGAGATAATGATTTGTTGAACTGCTGTTATATAGACAGCCAAGTGTTACTGGCTCTCCTTCAGCAGCAGTCACATCTCCTTCTGGTTGCAGCACGTTGTCTTTTTGTGCTCTGCATTCTGTAAAACAGCAACAAACAGTATCAGTGTGCTGTTAAAGAATCATGTCAATGTTGGATTGATATCAGAGAACCAGAGTTGTGTTCATACCAAGGCACACAGCAGCCAGCAACACTGAGATGAACAGAGGCGTCATATCTGCAGTGTTGAGGAACTGTGAGCTACAGCAAGTATAAAGAAGGCTGTGATCTCTCTGTTTAGTCTTCATCAACACTAAGTTGGTGGATTAGAAGGAGGAGCCTGATCACAGTGACAGGGCTCATTCACAGCCCTGTGTTATTCCCCGACTGACAACTTTACACTCAACACATTTTACTCACTCTCTCCTTTCCTAGTGTGACAGTTAGGATCACTTAGTGAATGTTTTTAATATGGTATCAGCATCATTGTTAGGCTGCCTCTGGCTGCCTAAGGTAATTGTGTGTTTTAGTGCTTCTGGCTGGTATGTAAATTCCAGCTGTGTCGGTCCCTGTGGAGGATTGGTCCCTTGGAGCTGAGACCGCCTACTTCCTGGTTGCTGTCTTCGGTGATTGGTGTGGCAGTGATCCCACCGACCCTGCCAACCAGGACTCTCCAATCACCACCACCTGAGCTATAAATACTTTACGTGTCCTCAGTTCAGCGCGACTGATCCAGTGATCAGTTCGCCTCGCTGGTGGTTACGTATGTTGGTTGTTAGTGAATGTCTTTAGTGATTGTTTTCTGTCTGTCTGTCTGTCTGTCTGCCTAAGTAGTTCAGACAGTTTGAACCATTGTAAGTCACAGAGTGTGACCGCGGACCTAGAGTTGGCCGCTCGTTTTGAGTATTGCTTGTTTATTTATATCCTACACTGCTATTGTAAAGCGTATAGGTGCTGACCTCTTTTTGTTAGTGTTTTACTGAGTAGACTGTCGTTGGACTAGACCCTCTTTTATTTCTCCCCTTTTGTTGTCAGCACCTATACAGCCTCTTTTTGTTGTCTTATTTGAGTATCTCTATTAATTAAACCTTTGACGTAAACCAGAATTCAGTTGACCTTTTTTTCATATCCTTTCCAATTTTACATAACGTGTTGCTGCCTTACCTTAGCGAGCTGGGTCGTAACAATCATATTAAAGGCCTGTCAGTTTGCCAGCCTGTCCACAGCTTCTCCAGATAAAGGGCTAAAATATGAAACTGGTCATGACTCAGGCTTTGGAGTGAAACATTAAGGTGTTTGTCCATCCTTGTCTGGATGTGAAAGTGCAGTGGGTCTCTGGCCGACGTTACATACCAGCTTATTATTACAAGTCATCAAACTTACAGTCCATAATTTATTGTGCTGAAGTCAGATGTATTTGAACTTTTCCTTTAGTGAGTCTTCTGAAATAAAGAATCGAGTCAAGACGTAGTATTTTATTCTTTGCAAAGGCTCAGACAAACAGAGTGCAACCAGTATGTGGTCTGCAGACTGTAGGAACTAGTGAAGAAACAGGTTACTTAATACTCTGTAACTGCCACAGGGAGGATAACTTGATTTTGATGGAATCTATCATCATATTGATAGCAAAACAACAGAAGCAGATGTTGTGTTAAAAATATTTGATTTGAAGGCAACATGTAGATCGATAATGAGAGGACTTACTTATGGTACACCACAAGAAATCACAGCCTGAGAGAACAACAAGATGAGAATAAAAGCAATGAAAACCTGATTCTGTGACTACTTTATGGATAGTGGACTACAACAGTATTACATACATTTGTTTCAGTTGATATTTGTGTTTTATCTTTAGTGCTTACTTTTTTTCCTTTTATCATCACTACAACAAATCCTACTTGACCAATCGTTCACAAATTGTTAAAAATGGCAACGACATGTCAAATCCAGTCCTTGTTACGAAAAGTGTTCCACAAGGATCAGTTTTAGGACTCTTGCTTTTCCCAGGTTACATTAATAATATTTGTGATAAGTTTAAATTCTGTAAGGATCATCTGTATGCAGATGACACTGTTCTGTACTCCTGTAGCCCCACAGCAGAGTTGGCCTTTTTAAATGTGCAGGCAGATTTTGATAACCTGCAATATGCTCTACCAGATATGAAGTTGCTTTGAAATTCACACAAAATAAAGTTGATGATTTTTGTCACTGGGCGAACAAAGTTACCACCCCTCTCCATCACAACCCTGGATGGAGTCTGTATCCAGTCTGTTGATAATTACAAATATCTGGGAGTCTGGTTGGAGAAAAGCCTAAATTTTAAATACCATGTTGAATCTTGTGTTGGAGCCATTCTGTGTGTTGGGATGGGGTGGCGCTGTGTTTTGCCACAAGTCTATTTAAGATGGGTGGTAATTAGTTCAGGTGTGGCGCACAGCGGGGTGCATGGTTTTTGACCGTGAGGCACGGCGTGTAATCTTGGAGACCGGTTTAAGTTAAGTTAATAATTGAAGAACTGTTTAATTTTTTGTTGTAAATAATAAATGGATTGACATATCCGACTTAAGTTCAGACTATTGAAAGTTTATTATTTTATCTTATTTTATTATTTTAAGCCACACAAACAGCACGCCTGCAACACGCGTGCAAAACAACTTAAATGTGCGCCAACAATTAGTCAAAAACCACCTCTGAAGGAGGAAAAGACTGATCAAGCTTAAACGGCACGGTCCGTGTGCTGTTCGCTCACCTTTGTTTCCACGGTGATCGGCTGAATGGAAACGCTGGCGCATTGGGCATAGGTAGGCCTGCGGGCGCAGCGTGCCTCACATTGGACAGTGAGGCGGCCAGGAAGCAGTGATGACGGGCGGAGATCGGTGACGGACGGCGGTGATCGGTGGAGGGCCACGGAGTCGAGCGCTTTGGGCCTCACATTGGACGGTGAGGCAGCCCGGACGCTTTGAGGACGGACGCCATAGACGACGGAGGTCGGTGAGCGGCCTCACATTGGACAGTGAGGTGTGTCTGGACGTGATGCAGGTGAAGATTGGACACTTCGATGCTGACACTACGGCAGACAGTGGAGGAAAGTTCTTTTGGACCTAGAACGACTGAAGCGAGGTAACGGCAGTTCACACGCACATAAGAAGATGTATGACTTTTAAGAGCTGCAGCAATTAAAGTGTGAACAGAAAGAATTACATTGACATTTGGTTTAAAGTAAACGAGGACTTGAAATAAGACATTGGGTCAAAGGGTTTACACAAGAAAATTAAAGTGTTTGTGGTTATTTCTGATTTCTCGTTTTCATGATATTTAAATGAAATGTTTTTTGGTGTTTGAAAACAAGGTAAAATGGATGAAAATAACGAGGGTACGGAGGTAGCACATGTGGTGTTGGCTGACTCTAAACATGATAATGAGGAGGAAGCCTCTGTGGTAAAAAAACGGTCTATAAAACTTACAACAAAAGCACTGCTTTCTAAACTATCTGACTTAGAGTCACTAAGAAAATCCAAATTAAGTAAAGCCGCCATCATCAAAAAAACTGTGCAAGATTTAATGTGTGTGTCTGGTTTCGAAGCTGAAATAAAAGGTAGCTTCAGTAAATATCAAGCCCTGATTAATGACGCAAAGGTTGCACATAAAAATCTACTTGATTTGCTACCCCTGGATGAAAAGGAAAAGCATGAAACCTGGTTCAAAGCAAAACTTTTAAGTGTGAACGAATTTTGCCAGTGCGTGGAAAATCATTTTAGGAGTTCAATAAATACTACTGAGGATGTTCACCTTGAGGATGATATAAAGCCTACGGACAGTGTATCAAATGTTGGAACATCATCATCATCACACCAAAAGCCACATCAGTGAAAGATCAAGTCGATCAAGCAAAGCTGCATTTGAAATTGCATGTGCACAAGCAGAAGCCAAGAAAGCTGCGCTCTTAGCGCAGCGCAGCAGCTAAAAAAAGAAACATGAATTGGAGCAGGAGGCTGAATCGTTACGCAAAAGGATGGAACAGGTGGAAATGGATGCTGAGATTGAAGCCTCGGATGCAGAGTTAGCAGTCCTGCAAGCATTTTCGGATCAGGATGGAATGGGCTCTTATTTTGAGAAACACAAATCGAAAGAAACACCTGACATTCCTGATGCAAAGTTTGAGAAGTCTACAGGATTGATGGGAAATAAAGGCTTACCTGTTGCAGTTGCAAGACCCACTGAAAATGTTGCACATACAGTTAATGACAATTCTACACAACAGATTCTGCAACGGCAAAATGAAATATCCGAGCTGCTCCTACAACAACATAAAGCAAGCCAATTGCCACCAAGACAAATACCTGTTTTTGAAGGTGACCCACTGAAGTTCAAAATGTTCATGCAAGCCTTTAGGCACTGTGTGGAGGAGAAAGCTGCATCTAAAGGTGATTGCATGTACTATTTGGAAAGATACACCAGAGGGCGCCCACACGACCTTGTACAAAGCTGTTTACATATGAGTGCGGAGAGAGGCTTTGAAACAGCTAAAGACCTCCTCCAGGAACACTTCGGTAATGAAACAAAGATCACAGCAGCATATATGGAAAGGGTTCTCAACTGGCCTGTGGTAAAGGCTGAAAGTGTGTTATTACTGCAGGACTATGCATTATTTTTACGTGGATGCAATAACGCAATGTCAGATTTGGAGGACATGAAAGAGCTGGACATGTCTGCCAACCTCAAGATTGTTGTTTCAAAACTTCCTTTTAAATTAAGGGAAAAATTTAGAAGTCATGCATGTGATATTCGGGAGAGACACAATCGCAGACCAAACTTTAATGACGTCGTACACTTTGTGGAAAAGCAAGTCAAAATCTTGTCTGATCCTATTTTTGGTGACATACAAACTACTGAAAGAGGTATGCATGTTAAAAGGGATGTGTATACAGCAAAATCAAAGTTGAAGCGAGACAACTTTGCTACAAACGTCTGCGCTGTTGGCAAAGTGCAGCGCAAGGATACACAAGATGGTAAACAGGACAACATCAGCAGCAATTGTTTATTCTGTTTACAACAACATAGTCTGGATGAATGTCAGCGATTTGCCAAGAACAACCATCGTGAAAAGATCAACTTCTTAAAGGAAAAAGGAGTTTGCTTTGGGTGTCTCAGCACAGGGCATTTGAACAAAAATTGTGATAAGCGCAAAACCTGTGAAAAATGCAAAAAGAGCCATCCAACAGCTTTACACATTCACGTCAAGCAAGTGGACAAATCAATGAACACCAACGGCATCTATTCCAATGAACCTAAACCAGCTGTAAACCATACGCTTGTGTCAGCTCAGACTTTTGGGAGCCAGACCGGGGCCGGTAGTAAGGGAATGCTCTCCATCCTGCCAGTTCAGGTAAAAGCGCAAAAGGGCAACAAGGTGATTCAGACCTACGCTTTTCTGGACAATGGCTCAACATCCACATTCTGCTCTGAAGCTCTCATGCGTAGGCTTAATCTCACTGGGACGAAGTCAAAAATATGTTTGTTAACAATGAGCCCAAAGACATCAGTGACAACATACATTGTGAATGGACTTCAAGTAGCTAGCCTTAATGGAACAAGGTACTACAGTCTTCCAAATGTTTACACACAAGAAACAATGCCAGTGAATACAGCAAACATCATCAAACAAGAAGACCTTACACAGTGGCCTTACCTTGAGCACATTGAAATCCCTGAAATTGATGCCAACGTGGAGTTATTAATAGGTACTAATGCTTCAAAGTTGCTGGAACCATGGGAAGTTGTCAATAGTCAAGGTGAAGGTCCCTTTGCTGTTAAAACCCTATTAGGGTGGGTGATCAATGGCTTAGAAAAAGACTGCAAAGACAACATGAATGACAATGGTTGTCATAGTGTTGCTGTAAACAGATTATCGGTGGAATCACTTCAGCTGCTATTGGAAAAGCAGTACCAAAATGACTTCAATGAAAAGATCGACGACAAAGAAGAAATGTCAAGACAGGAGGCAAGGTTCATGGAAATAATGGAACAATCTGTAAACTTAAAGGACGGACATTACAGTTTAAAGCTGCCATTCAAAGCCCAGGAGATAACACTGCCAAACAATCGTTGCATTGCTCAACAACGCCTCATTGGACTAAGAAAAAAAATGGAAAGGAATGAGAAGTTCCATCAAGAATACACAAGCTTTCTTGAGAATGACATCAGCAATGAAAACAAAAGATTTCGAACATTCATGGCCAACAGAATAGCCATCATTAGGGAGGCTTCAGACCCAGCCCAGTGGCGGTATGTTCACACAAAGCAAAATCCTGCAGATGACTCATCTAGAGGACTAACAGTCAACAAGCTTCCGAACAGCACAACGTGGTTACCAGGTCCAGAATTCCTGTGGAAAGCAAGAGAAACATGGGTACAGTACGAAGTGGAATCCACAGTGGAAGAAGATGATCTAGAGGTCAAGCTGGAGATCTCTACAAACACAATTACTACTCAAGAGGATAATCCAACCAATCGACTCATCACATATTTCTCGGACTGGAAAAGATTGAAAATTGCAGTTGCATGGTTGCTCAAGGTCAAAAAGACTCTATTGGAGTTCAGTCGAAAAAGAAAGCAACTTGTGATGGTTGAAATGGCTGATCCATGCTATGTTGACCAGAAAATGTTGGAAGCCAGAAAGTCATTGGGAGGAGACAGTGTATCCACTGAGGATCTATTGGCAGCAGAAAATGCTGTCCTTCAGTTCTGTCAGAAGGAAAGATTTGATGAAGAGATCTGTGCATTAAGGGCCGGAAAACCTGTGAGAAAGTGTAGTCCTATCTACAAACTGAATCCTGTTTTTGAGGATGGACTGTTAAGAGTAGGTGGAAGATTGTCCAGGACTGCAATGCCCGAAGAGAGCAAACACCCAGTCATCCTATGTAAAGATCAGTACATCTCCATGTTAATTCTTAAAAATATTCATGAACAGACGAGACATGGTGGCAGAAATTACATCCTCTCCAAACTGAGAGAAAGGTTCTGGATCACTCATGCCAATACAGCAGCAAGAAAAGTCTTGTCAAGTTGTGCATTTTGCAAACGTCACAAAGGAAAAATGTGTGATCAGAAAATGGCTGATCTTCCCAAAGAAAGGATTACGCCAGACTTACCTCCATTCACTAATGTGGGAGTAGACTATTTTGGGCCCATTGAGGTAAAACAAGGACGTTCCTATGTGAAACGTTATGGTGTTATCTTTACATGCATGGCCAGCCGGGCAGTTCATTTAGAAGTAGCACACTCATTGGACACGGACTCCTGCATCAGTGCTATTCGTCGATTCATATGTCGAAGAGGACCTGTAGCACACTTTCGCTCAGACAATGGGACAAATTTCACAGGAGCAGAGAAGGAGCTAAAGAGAGCTATTGCAGAGTTAAACAACAGATCAATTGAGAAAGCTTTAATACATGACAACATCAAGTGGACATTCAACCCACCTACAGCTTCCCATCATGGTGGTGCTTGGGAAAGCATGATCAGACTAGTCAGAAAGGTCTTAGTATCTGTTTTACATCTGCAGGCTTTAACTGATGAAACCTTAGTCACGGTCTTATGCGAAGCCGAAGCAATCTTGAATGATCGACCAATTACTACGGTTTCTGAGGATCCTAACGATCTAGAACCACTGACGCCTAACCATCTTCTTACTTTGAAAAGGAAACCAGTTTTGCCTCCAGGTCTGTTTGAACAAAAGGACCAGTACATAAGACGAAGGTGGAAACAGGCTCAGTATCTTTCAGACTTGTTCTGGAAAAGGTGGACAAAAGAGTATCTCGTTACTCTACAGGAAAGACAAAAGTGGAACAAAACTAAACGTAATCTTCACGGCAGGAGATATCGCTTTGGTTGCAGATGCTACAGCACCACGAAATTCTTGGATGATTGGAAGAATTATTAAATCATTTCCAGACAAATCAGGCATAGTCAGATCTGTGCAAATCAAAACCAAAACAAACATTATTGAAAGACCAGTGACAAAATTAGGTCTATTGGTAGAACAGTCAATGTAAAAGAACAAACGCACCAAATAGTGGTTTATTTGTTTGGGTTTTTTTTTGTGTAAGATGTTCTTTGTTGTATTAATGTCTCCATACATGTATATGTTTATAATTGTTATGTCTTGTAGTGCCATGAACAATTAGGGGCCGGTTGTGTTGGAGCCATTCTGTGTGTTGGGATGGGGTGGCGCTGTGTTTTGCCACAAGTCTATTTAAGATGGGTGGTAATTAGTTCAGGTGTGGCGCACAGCGGGGTGCATGGTTTTTGACCGTGAGGCACGGCGTGTAATCTTGGAGACCGGTTTAAGTTAAGTTAATAATTGAAGAACTGTTTAATTTTTTGTTGTAAATAATAAATGGATTGACATATCCGACTTAAGTTCAGACTATTGAAAGTTTATTATTTTATCTTATTTTATTATTTTAAGCCACACAAACAGCACGCCTGCAACACGCGTGCAAAACAACTTAAATGTGCGCCAACATCTTGCAAAGAAATTAAAATTCACGTTGGCTTTTCTGTTTAGGTTAAAGTCTTGCTTCTCCATGGCTTCACAAAACACTTCGCTGCTGGCCTTTTTTGTGCCACAAATTGATTATAGGGACATTACCTACATGTTTGCCTCTCTGTCCACCTTGTCCAAACTTGATCACCTTTATTCCCTCAGCTTTCAGATATGTCACTAACTCTAGTTTAAGGACACATCATTGTTTAGAGACTACTGCACACCAATAGCTGTAGAGGAAATAAGATACCAGGTTCAAAAAAGTGTGGGAAATAATCTAGGAAGGATACAGTACTGGGAGAAAGGACGAGGTCGGCCAAGGCAGGGGTAAGAGTGAGAAAAATCTATAGACAGGTGTGTGCGAAATGATATGTTTCAATGTGACATGTGGATTTCTTTATTACATTTATTTAATCTTGCTTTAGCATATAAACATCATTCAAAATGTATTTTCATGTCTGCCATCTCCTTTTACATGTTGCTACATCCCGAACCCCCATTACCCATAAACGTGATATAAAAACAAATAAAAATCTCTTTTACAATCTCTATCTTTTACTATCTCTTTCACTGTCTGTCTTTCACTTAACGCCAACGAACCCCATGACGATGCAGGTTATACTACTGCACAGTGGTATAACCCTTTGCCGCGAAAGATATGACAGGTCTTCTTTTTTCTTTTATACCTTTACATTTGTCATGTTTCTTATATAATTGATGATCGTAGTGGAAATCCATTGTGTGAATGATGTAAACTTGACTGACTGCTTCATTTCCCCTTTAAGGTCTCAATGCCATCATTGTTCCAAACAAGTACAGTTTTACTTGTGCTGTCCTGCTTTTGAGCAGGGACTTGTAGGTGGGAATTAAATGGACATTATGGTGAGAGGTGCAAATGGGGGTTTAGTATTACATTCTACATATTGCTTCAAACCAGGCAGCACAGCTTAAATCTTGCATTGCTTACGATCACCAAGCATTTCAATTGTCAGTGAAAACAATCTGTTAGATCATTTAATGTTGTTACTATCACCACTAAAACAAATCCAGACTGTATCATAAACCACTGAAGTGTAACAGTGTGTGACTCCCTCTAGTGGACGTTGTGGAGTATTCTGTTGTCTTTGCTCCAAAGGTTTTTGTACAGAGTTTTGGTGTTTCCTGTCACTGTGGGCTGCAGAGCACAGTAGTACACAGCAGAGTCAGACAGCTGAAGCTTCTGGATCTTCAGAGGAACTGATCTTAAGGTGGAATCCAGTGTGGATGAAAATCTCTCCTTGAACTCGTCCTCTGTGTTCCCCTGGCCAACCTTAAAGCGGCTCAGTATGAATCTGGGGCTGTTGTTTCCATCCTGTTTGTACCAGAAGAGATAATGATTTGTTGAACTGCTGTTATATAGACAGCCAAGTGTTACTGGCTCTCCTTCAGCAGCAGTCACATCTCCTTCTGGTTGCAGCACGTTGTCTTTTTGTGCTCTGCATTCTGTAAAACAGCAACAAACAGTATCAGTGTGCTGTTAAAGAATCATGTCAATGTTGGATTGATATCAGAGAACCAGAGTTGTGTTCATACCAAGGCACACAGCAGCCAGCAACACTGAGATGAACAGAGGCGTCATATCTGCAGTGTTGAGGAACTGTGAGCTACAGCAAGTATAAAGAAGGCTGTGATCTCTCTGTTTAGTCTTCATCAACACTAAGTTGGTGGATTAGAAGGAGGAGCCTGATCACAGTGACAGGGCTCATTCACAGCCCTGTGTTATTCCCCGACTGACAACTTTACACTCAACACATTTTACTCACTCTCTCCTTTCCTAGTGTGACAGTTAGGATCACTTAGTGAATGTTTTTAATATGGTATCAGCATCATTGTTAGGCTGCCTCTGGCTGCCTAAGGTAATTGTGTGTTTTAGTGCTTCTGGCTGGTATGTAAATTCCAGCTGTGTCGGTCCCTGTGGAGGATTGGTCCCTTGGAGCTGAGACCGCCTACTTCCTGGTTGCTGTCTTCGGTGATTGGTGTGGCAGTGATCCCACCGACCCTGCCAACCAGGACTCTCCAATCACCACCACCTGAGCTATAAATACTTTACGTGTCCTCAGTTCAGCGCGACTGATCCAGTGATCAGTTCGCCTCGCTGGTGGTTACGTATGTTGGTTGTTAGTGAATGTCTTTAGTGATTGTTTTCTGTCTGTCTGTCTGTCTGTCTGCCTAAGTAGTTCAGACAGTTTGAACCATTGTAAGTCACAGAGTGTGACCGCGGACCTAGAGTTGGCCGCTCGTTTTGAGTATTGCTTGTTTATTTATATCCTACACTGCTATTGTAAAGCGTATAGGTGCTGACCTCTTTTTGTTAGTGTTTTACTGAGTAGACTGTCGTTGGACTAGACCCTCTTTTATTTCTCCCCTTTTGTTGTCAGCACCTATACAGCCTCTTTTTGTTGTCTTATTTGAGTATCTCTATTAATTAAACCTTTGACGTAAACCAGAATTCAGTTGACCTTTTTTTCATATCCTTTCCAATTTTACATAACGTGTTGCTGCCTTACCTTAGCGAGCTGGGTCGTAACAATCATATTAAAGGCCTGTCAGTTTGCCAGCCTGTCCACAGCTTCTCCAGATAAAGGGCTAAAATATGAAACTGGTCATGACTCAGGCTTTGGAGTGAAACATTAAGGTGTTTGTCCATCCTTGTCTGGATGTGAAAGTGCAGTGGGTCTCTGGCCGACGTTACATACCAGCTTATTATTACAAGTCATCAAACTTACAGTCCATAATTTATTGTGCTGAAGTCAGATGTATTTGAACTTTTCCTTTAGTGAGTCTTCTGAAATAAAGAATCGAGTCAAGACGTAGTATTTTATTCTTTGCAAAGGCTCAGACAAACAGAGTGCAACCAGTATGTGGTCTGCAGACTGTAGGAACTAGTGAAGAAACAGGTTACTTAATACTCTGTAACTGCCACAGGGAGGATAACTTGATTTTGATGGAATCTATCATCATATTGATAGCAAAACAACAGAAGCAGATGTTGTGTTAAAAATATTTGATTTGAAGGCAACATGTAGATCGATAATGAGAGGACTTACTTATGGTACACCACAAGAAATCACAGCCTGAGAGAACAACAAGATGAGAATAAAAGCAATGAAAACCTGATTCTGTGACTACTTTATGGATAGTGGACTACAACAGTATTACATACATTTGTTTCAGTTGATATTTGTGTTTTATCTTTAGTGCTTACTTTTTTTCCTTTTATCATCACTACAACAAATCCTACTTGACCAATCGTTCACAAATTGTTAAAAATGGCAACGACATGTCAAATCCAGTCCTTGTTACGAAAAGTGTTCCACAAGGATCAGTTTTAGGACTCTTGCTTTTCCCAGGTTACATTAATAATATTTGTGATAAGTTTAAATTCTGTAAGGATCATCTGTATGCAGATGACACTGTTCTGTACTCCTGTAGCCCCACAGCAGAGTTGGCCTTTTTAAATGTGCAGGCAGATTTTGATAACCTGCAATATGCTCTACCAGATATGAAGTTGCTTTGAAATTCACACAAAATAAAGTTGATGATTTTTGTCACTGGGCGAACAAAGTTACCACCCCTCTCCATCACAACCCTGGATGGAGTCTGTATCCAGTCTGTTGATAATTACAAATATCTGGGAGTCTGGTTGGAGAAAAGCCTAAATTTTAAATACCATGTTGAATCTTGTGTTGGAGCCATTCTGTGTGTTGGGATGGGGTGGCGCTGTGTTTTGCCACAAGTCTATTTAAGATGGGTGGTAATTAGTTCAGGTGTGGCGCACAGCGGGGTGCATGGTTTTTGACCGTGAGGCACGGCGTGTAATCTTGGAGACCGGTTTAAGTTAAGTTAATAATTGAAGAACTGTTTAATTTTTTGTTGTAAATAATAAATGGATTGACATATCCGACTTAAGTTCAGACTATTGAAAGTTTATTATTTTATCTTATTTTATTATTTTAAGCCACACAAACAGCACGCCTGCAACACGCGTGCAAAACAACTTAAATGTGCGCCAACATCTTGCAAAGAAATTAAAATTCACGTTGGCTTTTCTGTTTAGGTTAAAGTCTTGCTTCTCCATGGCTTCACAAAACACTTCGCTGCTGGCCTTTTTGTGCCACAAATTGATTATAGGGACATTACCTACATGTTTGCCTCTCTGTCCACCTTGTCCAAACTTGATCACCTTTATTCCCTCAGCTTTCAGATATGTCACTAACTCTAGTTTAAGGACACATCATTGTTTAGAGACTACTGCACACCAATAGCTGTAGAGGAAATAAGATACCAGGTTCAAAAAAGTGTGGGAAATAATCTAGGAAGGATACAGTACTGGGAGAAAGGACGAGGTCGGCCAAGGCAGGGGTAAGAGTGAGAAAAATCTATAGACAGGTGTGTGCGAAATGATATGTTTCAATGTGACATGTGGATTTCTTTATTACATTTATTTAATCTTGCTTTAGCATATAAACATCATTCAAAATGTATTTTCATGTCTGCCATCTCCTTTTACATGTTGCTACATCCCGAACCCCCATTACCCATAAACGTGATATAAAAACAAATAAAAATCTCTTTTACAATCTCTATCTTTTACTATCTCTTTCACTGTCTGTCTTTCACTTAACGCCAACGAACCCCATGACGATGCAGGTTATACTACTGCACAGTGGTATAACCCTTTGCCGCGAAAGATATGACAGGTCTTCTTTTTTCTTTTATACCTTTACATTTGTCATGTTTCTTATATAATTGATGATCGTAGTGGAAATCCATTGTGTGAATGATGTAAACTTGACTGACTGCTTCATTTCCCCTTTAAGGTCTCAATGCCATCATTGTTCCAAACAAGTACAGTTTTACTTGTGCTGTCCTGCTTTTGAGCAGGGACTTGTAGGTGGGAATTAAATGGACATTATGGTGAGAGGTGCAAATGGGGGTTTAGTATTACATTCTACATATTGCTTCAAACCAGGCAGCACAGCTTAAATCTTGCATTGCTTACGATCACCAAGCATTTCAATTGTCAGTGAAAACAATCTGTTAGATCATTTAATGTTGTTACTATCACCACTAAAACAAATCCAGACTGTATCATAAACCACTGAAGTGTAACAGTGTGTGACTCCCTCTAGTGGACGTTGTGGAGTATTCTGTTGTCTTTGCTCCAAAGGTTTTTGTACAGAGTTTTGGTGTTTCCTGTCACTGTGGGCCGCAGAGCACAGTAGTACACAGCAGAGTCTGTCACTGCAGCAGAAGAGATCTGCAGACGAAACTCCTTTGTCATGTGGAAAAGAAAACCCTGCTTTCTTTGAATATTCTGCGAGGAAAAACTGTGGAGATGAACTGGACTTCTGTTGATACCAGTAGAGGTTGTAGACAGAGCCTGAATAGTTGCAGGAGAGAGTCACAGAGTCTCCTTCCAAAGCCAGCATTACATCTTTAAATGGTTTCACTAAATCCTCAGAGGATCCTGAAAAAGACAAAGATATATTTCACTCTGACATTTGTATTTCTTTAAAATGAGTCCAGTATAAAAACATTTGAGAGTTTGCAAAAGTGAAATGTTTTCTGAGTCACGTTTAAAATCTCCTGTTAAATTTCACTCACCTGTATGAAACATGAAGATGATCATCCAAACTAAGCAGAGCTGCATCATTTCCACTTGTACTGAATGAACAATAGAGAGAACACAGCAGCTCTTCACTTCCAACATGAAGCCTTTCATATTCAGTTGTGGAGCTCCTCCTCTTGCTGTGCTCTGTTTCCATTCAGGCTGATGGAAGCTTTAGAAATGACAGTGATGCTGCAGTCATCATCATCCAAGAAGGTCAGACTGAAGGAGGAATCTGCAGGAAATTCACCTGAAGGAATCTGGACACAAACACCTGTCTGAAACCTCCAATCTGCAAACTGTACACAACTTCTGTTGGAGCCTGAAACCTGGTTAAACTTACAGGAGGAGACTTCTGGGATGGCGAACTAAGCAGACGTATCCCTCAGAGCTCCATAAACTGAGTCCCAATGAAACAGTTGTTGAAGCTGAAAATATCTCCACTTTTGCGTTTCTGTTCCTGCTGTGTAGTTTAAGTGTAACCAAAAATAAAAACATTTCAGCATCCAAAACTCTCCCATTCAAACATACCGAAGACGGTGGAGAGCACAGCTATGCTACAACTGTGGAAACTGCTAGCTCCAACAAACGGGACAGGGGAGACACGACACCCAACAATACTCCAGAAAAACCCACATGGATGAGAGAGGAAGAGGTACGTCTGACCACACATCAACAGAAACCATATTAAATACTATCAAAGGACTGGGCAAACAAATGCAGCAACACAGCACCATGCTAGCAGCGATAGCTAAAACAGTGCAGTTCAACTCAGAGGAGCTGAAAGAATGTAAGGTGAAAGTCAGCAGCTTAGAAAAACAGAAAGGAAAATGAGGAAATGAAGGGTCGCATATTAAACCAGAGAGATTCAAAGGAAGATGGTGTCTTGGCTTAAAAGGTAAAAAAGAAAAAGTTAAGGAGAGCCTCAGAGCGGAGCTTCTGTGCAGAACTGCACCTGACCTGGTGACAAAGATGGAAGAAGTGACATGGACATTGTCCACAGAGTTGGAACGGTGATGGAAAACAGGCATCTGTAAATCATTATTCTCTTCAGTAGACGAGCGGTGAGAGATGACATCTGGAAACGAACAAAGACCTCACCTATCTGCGAGGAACAAGGAATCCTCTTGGCAGTAGACCTGTCACAAGAGGACTGGCTGTCCAGACAGGCGATGTGGCCAAAAATCCAGCAGGCAAGGAAAGAAGGAAAGGCTGCCGGGTTCAGGGGTCCACATGGTTTCATCACTGCAGGTTGAACATTAAACTTGAACTGAAAGCAAACAGTGAAAATTAGAATTATGGGACTCAGATTCAAACAGGTTTTTACTCTACTTCCCAAATTCATTTTACAGACAAGTTGCAGCCATCCAGATGTGTTCTTTCCTTTCTTTTAATACAAGGGGACTCAAAGACTCAAGTAAACTCAAAGCTGTTTCTGTTTTGTAAAGGGCAGAAAGCTAACTGCATATTTCTTCAAGAAACACTCTGATGCATCAGACGTTAAGTTTTGGACTCAACAATGGGGAGACAAAATCCTTTTTAGACATGGCACCAATCGATGGGCAGGAGGAGCCGTATGCTTCAACAGAGGCCTCAGTAAGATCATAAGTGATACGGCAGATAGTGACTGATATTGGACAGCATGTGTTCTAGAGACTGATAGTGTTCTTCTTATTCTGGTTCATCTTTATGACACAATGATGGTTATAAAAACAAATCTGTTGCATCAAGTGAGATGTTGTGCAAAAGAAAATATATTTATGGACAACTGGATAAAGAAACAAATGTGGTCAATTGTGCATCTGTTGGATGAAAATGGTAATTTAAGTTGGATATAATCTGGATTGCTCCGTGGAAAACTATTCTAAGGTGACATAAAACATTCCAATGGCTCTTATTCAGTTCATTAAAAATAATCTAGTAAACACACCGACCTCCAAATTACAAAATATAAAGCTAGGCCAAGTTAACTTTTTAAACCAAAAATGTAACAATGCATTCCTGAGGCAACATCTGTTGGATACAGTGTAACCTGGCTTTACAAGGAGAACTTCAAACCATGAAAATGATTTTTTAAATGAAATATCAGCTGTTAGAACAAAATATCTTAAATTTCCACGTCTTCCTAAAAACAAATAAATGCAGTCAAAAAATCTAAATTAAATGAATTTAAAACCAGATTTACATGTGATGTATAAACTGTCACCTAGGCAACACAAATGTAGAAACAAAAGAGCACATTTTTTATGTTTGTGACTAAAGTTTGTGGAAACACTTACATGACTGGCTAACGTCCAAACTCATAAAGATTTCTTTTCTTTCACATCTGTCTAATGAGGTGTGGTCCTAAGTAATAAACTTAAACTTAAATTTCTGATCAATAACATGATTATTATTACTAAATATTTTATACACAAATGTCCCTTTGTGACCCCCCCCCCTCTTGGAATGCACTTAGAAATGAGTTCTCTGTTTTAATTAAATCTATAAGAAATGTTCAAATCTCCCTGCCAGAAAATTCTGTTTACTTCAGAATATGATTTGATCCTTAGGTTTTGTTCATTTTAACTATTTAATGAGTTAGTTGGTTATTTTGTTTTTTTTCTTGTTCTGTTGTATATGTCTTCTTTAGTTATTATTTCTTCTGAGATGATTGTTTTGAATTAAGTCCAATGTTTATTAATTACTTGGGAGGTGAATTTCACCCTGGACTTGAAACATGGTTTGATCTGTACCATATACAGTTTGTCATTGTACCTTATTTGAATTAAAAAAAAAACAGACAAATCCCCACTACCCATAATGCTCCTGTGAATCCTCCCCCAGTGTTTCATTAGCAGCTGTAACCACAGTGACTCTGATAAAACAGGAATTAGCAGAATCCATCTGATATGAAGCTGTGGTTTGAATACCACTTCCCTCCTCTTTGAAGAGTAGTCAGATATCTGGGTTCAGGTTTTTGTACAGCCTCTTCTACACTTTGTATCACTGTGTTTCTAGAGCACAGTAGTAGAGAGCTGAGTCTGCCAGGGTTAGCTCTGTGATGGTCAGTTTGGTTGATGTTGGTGATGTTTCAGATCCATATCGTTCATCAGGAATATATTCACTACCACTGCGTGATTTTGCTCCTTTCCAGAGTATAAACTGAGGTGCCTGAAGGTCAGAATGATGTCTGTACCAGTAAAGGTCAGGAAGGGTATAGGTTGTCTCATAGTTACATGTGAGTGTGACAGATTCTCCTTCTCTTTCACTGACTTCCTCTCCTTCAGGAGAGATTGTGTCTCCAGCTATTAGTCCTGGAAAAAAGTAGAGAAAATGAAGCCATCAGACTAACATTGTTCATGAGGCTGAGAGGAGAAGACAGTGGAAAATGTCAGCTGTACAGTGTTACTCTGTGGACACAAACAGCTCAGCTGTTCACAGATTTCTGCTCTGAACTCCAGTTTCCATAAATCTTTAGAAAAGAATAAAAACATGTTGTGCTTTCTATCTTACCAAAGAAAAGAGCAGCAAGAATAATCCCCAGCCAATGTTCCATCTCTACAACAAGGTTTAAATCAACAGGAGAAACTAGCTGATGTTCAACATTCAGTCTGAGAATTGTTCTCTTCACAGCAGCAGTTATTATTGACAGAATGGTTGAACACAGTGCAGAAGTAGTGCACCGCCTACTTGATAATGTGGCTCAGCTTGGATTAACAGCAGCTACAGTGTCATCTAGTGGCCAATCAGAATCAGACCACAGAAGAAGAAAAGATGCCACTGAAACTTCAAACTAGTCCAGCAGCAATAGATATTCTGGAGCTCAAAGGAATATTGATGTAAACAATACTTTATCTACATAGTTAACATCACTCTCCTTATCATCATCAGTATGTCAGAGATATAAACACTCTCCTTCATTTGTCTTCATTATTTATGCCTCATTTTACTTCAAGTTTCTATCATCAGCGCAAAGAATCCAGCCTGTATCATCACACTGAAGTTTAACAGTGTGTGACTCCCTCTAGTGGACGTTGTGGAGTATTCTGTTGTCTTTGCTCCAAAGGTTTTTGTACAGAGTTTTGGTGTTTCCTGTCACTGTGGGCCTCACAGCACAGTAGTACACAGCAAAGTCTGTCACTTTAGCTGAGATGATCTCCAGATTCACACGTTTGTCTTTGATGTGAGCTGAGAAAACAGAATCTGTTGGATAAATCGTTCCTTCCTCTGTGATGGAGATCAGGAACTCTGGTCTGGATCTCTGGTATTGTTGGTACCACTGGATATTGTAGATAGCACCCTCATATTTACAGGTCAGGTTGATGTTTCCTCCCTCTGCAACATGTTCTTCAGGACTTTCTGCCGTTATGCTGTTCATGGAACCCAGGGCTGCAAAATGAATCATTCATGTCAGTTAGTCTGCAAGAGATTCTAACATCAAGAGACTCAACGGAGGTTCTTGACTTTCTGGATTCATTCAATAAACCAAATGTCTGTTTCTATCATGGAAGTTGTTCCCTTCCACAGAGAAACCTCTAGTTCTGAAATGTAGACCAAATATCTGGTTAATCCAGCAGGTTAATGAGCCTTTCATCTGTGTTCCAACACTCACCTATGAAGTGGGAGCAAAGTAAAAAGAGGTAAAGCAACATGTCTTTGGAGCTGTTAAAGCCAGACAGACAGCAGATGAGCAATGTTCTTCCACTGCAGTAGAATGAAGAAACTAAACAGCCTCTCTGCTGCACAGCCCTTCTCCTCAACATCAAGCTGATTGTGCTTTTAGTTCCTCAAACATTTCTGCTCTGGAGACACAAAGAATCTCATTGGCTGAGTTGGACTTCAGTGGGCGGGGCCAGAGAATCCCCTTTTTAGAGATTGTCTACCAAAGTTCAGTTCAGCCAGTGAGATTATTTGTGCATCCAGAGCAGCTCTGCCTCAGAGAAATGTTTCCTGAGGCCCCGTCCACCCTACTGTGTTTTCGTTTTAACATGCAGACCTTTTGTTACGTTTGCATCCCGTCCAGACTAAAACAGAAGTTTGGAAATGCCGCCGACCCTGTTTTACGTTTTGAAACTCTGGAGGACGTTTTAGTGAAGACGGGCAAAAACGGAGGACTTTAGAAACGATGATGCCGACGCTCACACCTGGCTCTCTGATTGGCTCTCATCAGTCATACAAAGCAGACACATGGTGCTACTGACAGAGTTTTTCAGCTGGTATTTTTATTAAAATATGTTGTACTGTGCAAATAACACTTATCTTCCTACACATGTACTGTGCATGTCACTGTGTACTTGGCGCCGACTCCCAGTCTGTTTTCCACCGCCACACTCCCGTGTTACATTAACAGTCCCAGCTCGTTATTGGTCCAGTTAAAAAAAAACCCTGGTTTGATTCTTAGACTGCAGGAATTTATTCTTTCGCCAAATCTTCTGTAACCACGGATCAGACCATCTGCTTCATGTTTACACCGGCACACATGCCCAGTGTACGAGAACGGCCACAAGATGTGTGTTTTCATTCGTTTTAATGTAGACGGTCAACTATGATACGCAGCTAAAATGCTGCTGTGGACAGATCGCATTCGTTTCAATTCTCCATTTGTAAACTAAAACAGATTAGTGTGGCTTGGGCCTGAATGTCCAGAATCAGTTCTTCACACCGTTGTGAGACCAAGGCAGGTCACACTAGAAGGAAGCCTACCTGAAGATCTGGGCCCATATTCACAAAGAATCTTAAGGCTAAGAGTAGCTCCTAGTGACGTAATTCTAAGAAAATTCTTAGAAATGTGGGCATTTACTCTTAAAATTAAAGAAAAAATCCTAGTAAAGAAAAAGTAATTCACAAAGCATCTTAAGCCTTAAAAGAGCTCCTAAGCTCAGAATTGTTAGGAGCAGCTGATGCAGGGACTTTTAAGAGGCTTAAGAGTTTCTTTAGTAGAGGAGAAAATGGCAGAAAGACGAAGAGGGAGAAGAAATGTGTTGCAGGATGACAGAGAGTTAATCAGACGCTATAGATTAGATCGTGCAGGGATCGTGTTTGTGACTGATCTTATTAGATACACGCTAACATCTCCGACACAGGCAGGAATGAAAGGAATCACTACATTAGGATATTTGGCAACAAAGTGTAACCCAGGTTAAAATTCCATGGTCCCAATTTTTTCCCAGTCACCTGAACACACCACAAGACACACCCTTTGAGTCTAACCAATCAGAGAGCTCAAGCGGTTTACAAGCTGAGGTGTGTTTCCCAATCAGTAGTGTGAGGGGAAGCCACCGGAGCAGCTGCACTCGGTATGTCTCTACACAAACAAATACTAACTTTGCTTATTTTCCATCTTAAATGCTTATTGACTTTAGCATGCGATTGTGTATTTGTAGTGTCCACTATCGTGGTCTTTAGAAGCCAACTGGTGCTGCGGTGTGTCGAATATCTGCGGGAATTGGTGAGTCTGTTTGTTGGGTCCACATGCATGTTGCTATTAGCATTAGCATCCCTATGTGTTTTGATGCTCTACTAGCTAATGCTAATAGCATTAGCCATGCTATCTATCTATTGTTGCAATGTTCCACTGGCTCAATGCTAACAGCATTAGCCCTCTCAGTATAACTAGCACCTTGTGGTTAATGCTATGGTTTTGCTATTTAAGAATTAAGTATTTAAATGGTTTATTTATTTACTGAATGACAAGATAATTGTATCAAATGGAATGTCATGTTGTAGATACTCCTAATAATTATGGGTGTTTATTTACATGCGTGGAAGTACTTTTTGTACAAGTTGTTATTGTCATTTTAAAATTAATTATGCCATATCTTGAATATTATTGTGTACACATAGAACATAGAATATAGAAATAAAACTAGCTAGTTGATAAATTAAATGAGTAGTGGTTAACCCATGGGTCCTGTTATTTAATACAGGCCAGGTGCGGCCAGTTGTGGGTCAATTGATGGCGAGCTACTACCTGGAACAGAACCTGCCCCTATAACATCCTCGCCCCCTGTGGGTCTGGTAGGAGGCTGCTGCAGCTTTGCTCACCCCTCTCCACTCTCATTCACACACACACACACACACACACACACATGGCCATGTACTAAAGACTTGGCTTATGGACTGTTTGCATCACGCACATCATTCTCGTCATTTGGACGTTCATCTCTCTTGAACAAAAGAGAATGGCTTATAGTGTGTTGTGTCTGTCATTATCTTTGAGTACTCCTGAATTTGTTGATATATTTTGTTGTTTAATTCTGTGAGCTACTGAATCTACGGAACTGAAATCTCCCAAGTGCACTATATCAAAACCAACTTTCTGCAGATTGTAAATATTTGGGTATTGTTATTGTTTGTTGTTTTTTTGTCTTGTTTTCACATATATGGTACCAACACCAAATATAATTATCAGACTCCGTGTCATTATTTACTTTTTCAACACCTCCTTATTACGAAACCTTGTCTTCTGTGACCCCACGTACATGTTACAAAAGCAGCGGTGATGATTTGGGTCTGTCACAACCTTCTGTAAGCGTGATCACACAAACAATTAAAGCTGATGATACACGGGCAACTTTTTTGAGCAATGTTGCTGGGCAATCTTGCTAGAGGCAGAGTCCGACTATGTTTTAAATGGATAGCGGTGGGGCGGGTGGCGGAGTGGTGGTGGCAGGGGATTACGGTAGTAATCTTTACTCATTATTATTGACGACAGCGTTGCCCTGCACGATTGCTCTAAAAGTTTCTCTGTGTATCATCAGCCTTACAGCACTTTCAGAACCTCTTATTGTGTTGCAGTTCATTTCGTTTCCACTGGACATTCCCACATTGCAGGCTCAAAAAACTGCATGTATGAATATAGCAGTTTCCCTCTTGTTCCCCACAACGAGAATGAACCGTTTGCCCTATGCTTCCCGCCCCGTGCTGTGACACCCAGCCGAATTTTCCTTTTAGAATTGCCTTGTGTTCATCCACTAACTGGTCCAGTTGGCCTTTCTCACCCTGCTTGGTTTTAATTCCGTGTTTGATCCATTAAAACCAACATTCAAACCACCACTTAGATAGAAACGCCAGCAATCAGTGTTATTGGAAAGAGTGGAACAATTTTTATCATTCCAAGCCAATCAAATACCTGATAGGAAATTAACAGCATCGTAAATAAAAAAAAAAACAGGATTTATATCCTACATTTACTGTGTGTGTGTGTGTGTGAGCAGAGAACGGTCAAATAGGAAATATTACGCATGTAATTTCCAAAGTAAAGGCTTAGAATATAACCTACACTAGAATCACTCTTTTTTTTCCTTCTTGGACAACCAACCAATCACAAACGATTGTGTCATACATAGCAGCGGGGTCAACCCCGCCTCCTCACTAAGATAAAAGTTTTTGTCTTTTCCTTGCTCAGAGTTGCTCTCAGATCAGTCCTGAATAGCTCTTAAGCTGAGACTCCTGGGTAAAAGTTTTTAAGATAAGATAAGAGTTTTCTGAGAGGACTCTTAGATTCTTTGTGAAGACGGGCCCTGATCTTTATTCTGGGAACATGGAGGACATTTCATTAGGGAGGTCCTGATGGTGGAGCATCAGTGGTGGCCTTGCGCATCCTGGGGCCCGTTTTAAGAGCAAGTGTGGGGCCCTTCCCAACCCCATGATGGGTCCTTTTGACACATTTGCACCACATGACTTTAATCACCAATCATCAATTTGAGAAAATATTTGCTTACATTAAAACATCTTTATTTACAGCAGAGACTTTAACCTTTTATTTGCTGCTTGCGTGCCAAACAAGCCCGTTCTCTCCTACACAGGGATGCAGAGAGAAGGTCAGTCTGTATAATGCCAGGAGAACTTCTATCTTATAGCTGTTAGCAACTATTTGAGAATGTTTTAAACTACAGCAGACAGCAAACCTGAACACCAACATACTGTGTGTGAAAGCAGCCCCAGCAGCTACAGTCAACAGGAAGTAATGCAGGAGATGAAGAGACAGCAGCTGGACGAGAGAGACATGTGACCCAAGACCAGTTCATCATAGTGAATAATAATGCAGCACAGTGAGGATCCAGACTTTTCATAGAGGAGACAACATCTGTCTGTTAACAGACTCCAGTCCAGTTGGTTTAAGACAGACTTGTTGTCAGTGTCCACTTGGTGGCGCTGCTGTTCAGTAAAAGTGAGTAAATCTTCAGAGGAGCTGTCAGGTTTTTGTACAGAGTTTTGGTGTTTCCTGTCACTGTGGGCTGCAGAGCACAGTAGTACACAGCAGAGTCTGTCACTGCAGCAGAGGAGATCTGCAGATCGACTTGATTTCTCTCCTCATTCAGATTAGCAGTCAGTTGAGGGTGTGGAGGTTTTGCTTTCACCACTGAAGGCTCTGTTGTATCAGTGATCAGGAGAAGGAACTGAGGAGCTGATCCAGGATCCTGTCGATACCACTGGAGATTCTCGGCTTTAACTGAATAGCTGCAGGACAGAGTAACACTACGGCCCTCTGATGAGAACACTTCAGCTCTGCTGGCAGTAATATCATCTTCCAAGGTGTTACCTAGTGAGGGAAACATGTTATATTCAGAGTTCTGTTCCAAAGGCAGATATCCATCATTTAAAACCAGCACTCACTGTCAGAAACACACGTACCTACGAGAGCTGACAAGAACAAAGTGCAGCGAAGTTTCTCCATGCTGACAGAGGAGAAATGCTGGAACTGAATGTTCAGTATGAATATGTTCTGTCAGTTGTGTTTGGTCTGATGTTCACAGCTGGAATCAAAGAGTTCTCTGCAATGAAGCAGCTCTGCAGTCAGTAGGAGGAGACTCATATTTCACAGTAGTTTCATTTCTGAAGCTCTTCATCACAGCTGGGTCTCATTAGAGAGAAGAATCCAGACTGGATCAGAAAAAGAAGTGTGTCTCCCTCTAGTGGACGTTGTGGAGTATTCTGTTGTCTTTGCTCCAAAGGTTTTTGTACAGAGTTTTGGTGTTTCCTGTCACTGTGGGCTGCAGAGCACAGTAGTACACAGCAGAGTCAGACAGCTGAAGCTCCTGGATCTTCAGAGGAACTGACTTATTCTTGATTGTAGCTTTAAATCTGTCTTTCGTGAACTCGGCAGCAAAATCTGTTGTTTGTGAAATACATCTCAGCATGTACTTTGGAGACTCATATACTTCTTGTTTGTACCAGAACAAAGTCGGACTTCTGTCACTGGTCTCAAAAGTACAGCCAAGTGTAACTGTGTCTCCTTCAGCAGCAATGACATCTCCTGCTGGCTGGGTCACTCTGTCTTCTCCTTTACACTCTGGGGAAGAAGAGAACATGCAGAGGAAGAGATGGATCAATAAAGATGATTGATTAAAGGAGAACAATCAGTAGGTTTAAAGAGTTACCTAGCCAGAGAGTCAGAATCAGGATGCTTCTCAGCCAGTGTTTCATGTCTGCAGTGAGAGGGAGGAGAGAGGAAGAACATTGATACTCTGATGGATCTGGGCCTTCACATCATTGGCCCTCTTCATCATCTGTTGAGGAACTCTCAACATTTACATCTCATTTACATCTCAGCTGTTTAGCTGATGCTCTTATCCAGAGCAGCTCATAATGAGGAGCTTTAACATGTGAACTTTCCGTTACAACAAAGTCTCTTTAACCAGTTTTCACCCTGCTAGAATTATGAAATCATCATCATCAGTCTGGAATTTGGATTTGTCTCATCAGTAAGAAGAACTGTGGAGAAGACTGTAAAAATACTGTAAAAGATATCACTTTTGTTTTATTAATAACAGGAGTAATAACTTGTAACTTGTCATTAGATTGTGTTGTCAGTGTCCACTTGGTGGCTGTTGTTCAGTAAAAGGAGGAGCTGAAGTGAGTAAATCTTCAGAGGAGCTGTCAGGTTTTTTGTACAGAGTTTTGGTGTTTCCTGTCACTGTGGGCCTCACAGCACAGTAGTACACAGCAGAGTCTGTCACTGCAGCAGAGGAGATCTGCAGATCCAGATGGGTTTTATCATCACTCGCTTTAGCAGACCATCTAGATTTTGTTGCATTTTGTGTTCCCAAGTGAAAGATGAGGAACTCTGGTGGCTTTCCTTAATATTGTCGATACCAGAAGAAATTATCATTGGCATCAGCTTTTTTTAGAGTATCTGTAGGACAGAGTCACAGAGCTGTCTTTAAAACCGAACTCTTCATTCTTGACTGCAGTTCTTCACAGCTGACACCTGAAGGATAAAGTAACTCTGTAACTTTACAATCTAAAGGTTTCTATCAGTGAAGCTCTCTTAATGCTGATGATCTCACCTACCTCTTATTGTGAGCAGAAACAAAGTCACAAACAGACTGAAGTTCACTGACAGCATCTTAAAGAGAAAGAGAATCTGTCTGGTTTTGGATCAAACACCACTGTGAAAGTTTGTGTCTTTTCTGTCCTTGAGCCCCAGTTTGGCTCCTCCCTTAATCCCTCCCTCCTTCCTCTCACAACTCTGACAAATAGTGAGTTTGTCTCTGCTGTGGTGCTGTTATTCACTAAATGACATCATTTCCATCAGGTAACAAGTAGCTGATAAGGTAACACTGACTGTTTTTTTTACAGAACATGTGAAGGTCCTGACTGAGGTCAATCTTTATGCAGACGACATTAGTATTACTAGTGCTAGCAGTTTTAACAGTTTTAACATCCACTCTGATGATTCAACAAATTCATTTAATGTAGTCCAGCATGTTTCTGGTCGTACTCATAACCATGGCCACACATTAGATATAGTCTTTCCCTTTGTCTGAGTATCAATTCTGTGGTCTCGTCTCTGATCATGTTTGTATTAAGTTTGACATTGTACATCCCTCCCCAAAACATCATAGAATTATTATTGCCTCAACAATCTCAATGTCAAACAAGTTTAGACTCCACCGCTCCCATTAATCTCAGATCAAAGTTGCCTCTTCAACTTTTCCTTGTATTGACAATAGCAGAAGGAGTCTTAAGAGATTGAACAGAAGAGCAGAATTAAGTTGTAAAAAGACTAAATTCCATGTCTGCTATTTGCATATGAAAGACCTTCTGACTTCTTACAATAAAGAAATGAGAGACACCAGAGCCAACTGCTTCTCCAACCTAATCACTGGTAACAAGCGTGATCCTAGATGCCTGTTTAGACAGACTTAGATCAGACAGACTTTTCAACCCTGCTCCCCCCTGCCTTACCAGCCTCTTCAAATGCTGACTGTGAAGCTAATGATATAATATCAGTGACTTTTTCTAAGCAAAAATCACTGACAATCAGGTCTAACACCTAGTACCAGTTGATATTTCTGATCACCCTGGCTGTCCTGAACTGCTCAGCCATTTTTAGCTAATTTCTCTTCCTGAGCTCATCGATACTGTCTCTCCTGCAGCTTTAGTCTTCAAGCCCTCTTGACATCTTAACCACCTCACTCCTGAAAAAGCTGATGAGTGACATCAGCCGTAGTTTACTTCATATTATTAATTGTGCTATTACTTACTGCCACATCCCTAATTATTTTATGCAAGCCAGCATTCAGCCTTTAATAAAAATCCCAACCTTGATTGATCGGCTTCCACAGAATCATAGGCCCATTTCTAAGCTTGTTTTCATATCCAAAGTTCTTGAAAAGGTGGTGCTAACTCATTTCTTAGCTGTGTTAGATGATATTAGCATTTTTGATGGGTTTCACAAACAAAGCTCATTAGGGTTAAACACAAAAGACTGATGTGAGCTCATGCTGGGAACATTCTGTTTTATTGCTCCTCAGCTTCAGTGCTGAGTTTGACACTGTCAGTCAAATAGAGAATTTTCTGTCTCCATATTTAATTATGTTTCATCTTCCCCTCTGCTGATGTGCAGCGCGTCACAAGGATCTAGTCATTGTCCAGTGTTGTTGTCCCTTTGTATGCATCCATTAGGAAACATTATCATTATCGTGTTTAAAGGTTAAGTGTGTAAGATTTAGTAGCATCTAGCAGTAAGGTTTCCAGATGTCTAGTCTACTATAGAAATGGCTCATTCTAAGAAAAACAGAACGTTCATTAGGTCTTTATACACCACTGAGAACATAGTTAAGGACCTTTTATTGCATTTCTGTCAATAGATCCTTAGAAATATCACACACTGGACCTTCAATCTTCTATCACTGCTACTCTGATAATACAGGGATCTTCTTTTCCCTTTAGCTAATGTTGGCTGTCTGGGCAGTTTAATAAACTGTTTAACTGCTGTTGTGGATGATTTATTACTTTCTGTAGCTAAACTCAGACAAGACAGAAGTAATAAGTATTGGCCCTGATCACCTTACAACCATATTGGTCCACTGACATCCAATTTAAAATCCACAAATGTAGGTGTCACATTTGACCTTCAAACCACATGTCAATAATCTCAATAAATCCTGCTTCGTCCACCTAAGCAATCAAACCATTATTCTGTGTGACCACCCTTAGCCTTCAATACAGCTTCAACTCTTCTAGGTGCATCTCATTCTTGTACCACTCTCCAGCCCTTCGGTGAACAAACTGCGTTCTGCAGCAGCCAAATATTTCACATGTTGACATGTTTCTGCGTCTGTGGTCCTCAGTGCTGCCTGTTTCTTTGTGCTTCTTCAGAAGAGCTTGGACAGCACATCTGGAAACTGCTGTCTGCCATGAAACATCTGCCTGGGAGAGACCTTTCTGATGCAGTATAGCTACCTTATGTCTTGTTTCTGTGCTCAGTCTTGCCATGATGTCTGACTCTTCAAACTGTCTTCAGCAGCCTCACCTTGTTAGCTGAGTTTGGCTGTTCCTCACTCAGCTGTATTCCTCCTACACAGCTGTTTCTGTTTACTTGATGATTGTGTTTCAAACTACATATTGAACTGGTGATTATTGGCTCCTGTCTGGAATAATGATTTAATAGAGCTGATGACATGGCTACAAAATACCTGACTTTGTGCAAGTGTAGGAGGAGAACTGATGCTGTTTGAAGGCAAAGGCTGGTCACACCACAACAAATCCAGATGTATCATAAACCAGTGAAGTTTAACAGTGTGTGACTCCCTCTAGTGGACGTTGTGGAGTATTCTGTTGTCTTTGCTCCAAAGGTTTTTGTACAGAGTTTTGGTGTTTCCTGTCACTGTGGGCTGCAGAGCACAGTAGTACACAGCAGAGTCAGACAGCTGAAGCTTCTGGATCTTCAGAGGAACTGATCTTGAGGTGGAATCCAGTGTGGATGAAAATCTCTCCTTGAACACATGTGCTGTGTCCCCTTCGTCCCGTTGAACGCGGCTCAGTATGAATCTGGGGCTGCTGTT
Source organism: Lepomis macrochirus (assembly GCA_024633595.2). Taxonomy (NCBI): domain Eukaryota; kingdom Metazoa; phylum Chordata; class Actinopteri; order Centrarchiformes; family Centrarchidae; genus Lepomis; species Lepomis macrochirus. Next base: position 4,255,983 of record JALXJV020000012.1, on the reverse strand, counting down.
TCCATCCTGTTTGTACCAGAACAAAGTTGGATTTGTGCCACTTGCCTCAAATGTACAGCCAAGTGTTACTGGCTCTCCTTCAGCAGCAGTCACATCTCCTTCTGGTTGCAGCACGTTGTCTTTTTGTGCTCTGCATTCTGTAAAACAGCAACAAACAGTATCAGTGTGCTGTTAAAGAATCATGTCAATGTTGTATTGATATCAGAGAACCAGAGTTGTGTTCATACCAAGGCACACAGCAGCCAGCAACACTGAGATGAACAGAGGCGTCATATCTGCAGTGTTGAGGAACTGTGAGCTACAGCAAGTATAAAGAAGGCTGTGATCTCTCTGTTTAGTCTTCATCAACACTAAGTTGGTGGATTAGAAGGAGGAGCCTGATCACAGTGACAGGGGCTCATTCACAGCCCTGTGTTATTCCCCGACTGACAACTTTACACTCAACACATTTTACTCACTCTCTCCTTTCCTAGTGTGACGGTTAGGATCAGTGAATGTTTTTAATATGGTATCAGCATCATATTAAAGGCCTGTCAGTTTGCCAGCCTGTCCACAGCTTCTCCAGATAAAGGGCTAAAATATGAAACTGGTCATGACTCTTTGGAGTGAATCATTAAGGTGTTTGTCCATCCTTGTCTGGATGTGAAAGTGCAGTGGGACTCTGGCCGACGTTACATACCAGCTTATTATTACAAGTCATCAAACTTACAGTCCATAATTTATTGTACTGAAGTCAGATGTATTTGAACTTTTCCTTTAGTGAGTCTTCTGAAATAAAGAATCGAGTCAAGACGTCTTTAAGTATTTTATTCTTTGCAAAGGGTCAAACAAACATACAGAGTGCAACCAGTAAAGTCTTTCCTTTCCGTCAACTCTGGTTTATAATAGCATAGAGCATATCTGCCCTACATGGTCGGTTTCATCTCTTTTATTCGATTTAGCAGGAAATCCATTTATGAAATTGTCCCCTAGATGTTTTATCTTTCTCAGTTGTAAATTTTATAACTGGCAGAAGGATTTTAAGAGCTGTTTTCCACTCAGTTCTGGCTTTACTCCGACATATCCCTGTTTAATCTAACCCTTTACTCAACTTATTTATTTTATTCATGTACTAATTTGAGTATTTTCTGTTCATGCCACTTTTTGTGTCTCCACCAAACTCAGATGGAGATATTGTTGTTTTTACTTCACTACAACAGCTTTAGTTGCTTTAAAAATTAAGCATTTCAAAACACATGAAGACTTTCTAAAATATGATATTTTGTTATGAATTTAATTGCCCGACAGTTTACTCACAGCTGAAATAATTAGTCGGTTGACAAAAAAAATATTGTCAACTGTTTTGATCATTGAAGTCATTATTCATGCCAAAACAGTTCATCGTTCCAGCTTTACAAATTAATTATTTAAAATAGTTGAATGTAGTGTTAAAATGTGAAGGTTTGAACAATTTCAGGCCAATCTGTAATCTCCCTGTTGTTTCAAAAATCTTGAAATCATTAGTCAATCATATTTCGACTTGCATACCATTTGAAATGAAACTCCTGTTTCCAGTCAGTGCATACTACAGTAACCTCCACTTTAAAAGCTATGTTTGACTTCAAAGAGGCCATAGATAACAAATGTATCTGTGTATCATTGTTCATAGACCTTACGGAGGCCTTCGGCACTGCCCATCACTCAACTCTCAGATATGTCACTAACTCTAGTTTCAGGACACATCATTGTATATTGGACAGACTGGAAGGATGATCTTCCCTTCACTTGGGAAGATAATTTCGGGTAAACTTCCAAATTATTTAAACAGGGCATTTTTAACTTTGCAAAGCAGGCACAATATCTAGTCACATAATTGGCTACAGTTCAAAGTGCCTGCTATCAGAACAGAGGCTGGAAAGCTAAGCCTGATCCTGGGCCCTTGGTCTTGGAATGATGTGCAGACCAAGCTTAAACTTCAATCCCTCATCTCCCTACATGATTTTAAACATAGATTAAAAAAGGTCGTCACTGCTAACTGCAGCTGCTTTGTCAATTCTATTACCACTTAATTCCTTTATAAATCTATGACCTAATGATGTTGTCTTTTTGTGAACAGTGCTATGTAGGGTATTATGTTATACCTAATGTTGTGTCGTTGCCCTCTGACTTGGTGTTGGTCAAAATGTCGTTCTTGAGACTTGTGCTGTATTTTTCTGTTGTACCTAATGATGATGTTGTGATTGGTTGGTTCTTATTGTTGCCTGGTTATCTGTTAGATGCTGCTATCTGATCCTGTCCTGACTAGGTCTCACTTGTAAAAGACGTTTTATCCTCAATGTGACTTCCTAGTTAAATGAAGGTTAAACAGAAAAATAAATGTTGGCGGGACAGAACAGTAATTTAAAGGTGCCACTTTGGGCTCTGGGTAACTGTGACGACAGTTCTCACTATTTTCAATTTTTTTTTACAGTTAGTTGATTGATGGAGAGAAAATGATCAGCAGATTAATTCATAATGAAAATAATTATTGTGAAAATCCTGACTTGAATGAGGAATAATAAACATAGAGTTTTGGTGTTTCCTGTCACTGTGGGATGAGATCTGCAGATGAAACTCGTTTGCAGTTTTGTCCTGTGTAAAAGAAAACCGTGCTTTCTCTGAATGATCCTGTGATCAGAAACTGTGGAGATGAACTGGAAGAGTCTCCTTCCAAAGCCAGCATTACATCTTTAAATGGTTTCACTAAATCCTCAGAGGATCCTGAAAAAGAAAAAGAGATATTTCACTCTGACATTTATATTTTTTAAAGTGAGAGAATAATCTGAGAATATGCAAAACTGAAATGTAATATTTAAAATCTCCTGTTAAATTTCACTCACCAGTGTGAAACATGAAGATGATCATCCAAACTAAGCAGAGCTGCATCATTTCCACTTGTACTGAATGAACAATAGAGAGAACACAGCAGCTCTTCACTTCCAACATGAAGCCTTTCATATTCAGTTGTGGAGCTCCTCCTCTTGCTGTGCTCTGTTTCCATTCAGGCTGATGGAAGCTTTAGAAATGACAGTGATGCTGCAGTCATCATCATCCAAGAAGGTCAGACTGAAGGAGGAATCTGCAGGAAATTCACCTGAAGGAATCTGGACACAAACACCTGTCTGAAACCTCCAATCTGCAAACTGTACACAACTTCTGTTGGAGCCTGAAACCTGGTTAAACTTACAGACCCCCAACCCCCATTACCCATAATGCTCCTGTGAATCCTCCCCCAGTGTTTCATTAGCAGCTGTAACCACAGTGACTCTGATAAAACAGGAATTAGCAGAATCCATCTGATATGAAGCTGTGGTTTGAATACCACTTCCCTCCTCTTTGAACAGTAGTCAGATATCTGGGTTCAGGTTTTTGTACAGCCTCTTCTACACTTTGTATCACTGTGTTTCTAGAGCACAGTAGTAGAGAGCTGAGTCTGCCAGGGTTAGCTCTGTGATGGTCAGTTTGGTTGATGTTGGTGATGTTTCAGATCCATATCGTTCATCAGGAATATATTCACTACCACTGCGTGATTTTGCTCCTTTCCAGAGTATAAACTGAGGTGCCTGAAGGTCAGAATGATGTCTGTACCAGTAAAGGTCAGGAAGGGTATAGGTTGTCTCATAGTTACATGTGAGTGTGACAGATTCTCCTTCTCTTTCACTGACTTCCTCTCCTTCAGGAGAGATTGTGTCTCCAGCTATTAGTCCTGGAAAAAGTAGAGAAAATGAAGCCATCAGACTAACATTGTTCATGAGGCTGAGAGGAGAAGACAGTGGAAAATGTCAGCTGTACAGTGTTACTCTGTGGACACAAACAGCTCAGCTGTTCACAGATTTCTGCTCTGAACTCCAGTTTCCATAAATCTTTAGAAAAGAATAAAAACATGTTGTGCTTTCTATCTTACCAAAGAAAAGAGCAGCAAGAATAATCCCCAGCCAATGTTCCATCTCTACAACAAGGTTTAAATCAACAGGAGAAACTAGCTGATGTTCAACATTCAGTCTGAGAATTGTTCTCTTCACAGCAGCAGTTATTATTGACAGAATGGTTGAACACAGTGCAGAAGTAGTGCACCGCCTACTTGATAATGTGGCTCAGCTTGGATTAACAGCAGCTACAGTGTCATCTAGTGGCCAATCAGAATCAGACCACAGAAGAAGAAAAGATGCCACTGAAACTTCAAACTAGTCCAGCAGCAATAGATATTCTGGAGCTCAAAGGAATATTGATGTAAACAATACTTTATCTACATAGTTAACATCACTCTCCTTATCATCATCAGTATGTCAGAGATATAAACACTCTCCTTCATTTGTCTTCATTATTTATGCCTCATTTTTCTTCAAGTTTCTATCATCAGTGCAAAGAATCCAGCCTGTATCATCACACTGAAGTTTAACAGTGTGTGACTCCCTCTAGTGGACGTTGTGGGGTATTCTGTTGTCTTTGCTCCAAAGGTTTTTGTACAGAGTTTTGGTGTTTCCTGTCACTGTGGGCTGCAGAGCACAGTAGTACACAGCAGAGTCTGTCACTGCAGCAGAAGAGATCTGCAGATGAAACTCCTTTGCTTTTTTGTCATGTGGCAAAGAAAACCCTGCTTTCTTTGAATATTCTGCGAGGAAAAACTGTGGAGATGAACTGGACTTCTGTTGATACCAGAAGAGGTTTTGTACAGAGCCTGAATAGTTGCAGGAGAGAGTCACAGAGTCTCCTTCCAAAGCCAGCATTACATCTTTAAATGGTTTCACTAAATCCTCAGAGGATCCTGAAAAAGACAAAGATATATTTCACTCTGACATTTGTATTTTCTTAACGTGAAAGAGAAACATCTGAGAATATGCAAAACTGAAATGTCATATTTAAAATATCTTGTTAAATTTCACTCACCAGTGTGAAACATGGAGATGATCATCCAAACTAAGCAGAGCTGCATCATTTCCACTTGTACTGAATGAACAATAGAGAGAACACAGCAGCTCTTCACTTCCAACATGAAGCCTTTCATATTCAGTTGTGGAGCTCCTCCTCTTGCTGTGCTCTGTTTCCATTCAGGCTGATGGAAGCTTTAGAAATGACAGTGATGCTGCAGTCATCATCATCCAAGAAGGTCAGACTGAAGGAGGAATCTGCAGGAAATTCACCTGAAGGAATCTGGACACAAACACCTGTCTGAAACATCAAACAGCTCTGACTGCAAACTGCCCTTCATAATATTTCAGCCATTATTAACTTCTCTCTGTCTACTGACATTTTCCCTTCCAAGTTGCCACTTCTTTACCCTTCTTAAAGAAGCCCTCTCTAGGATTTAAGTAATTTAAGACCTAAGCTGCTAAGTTTTTAGGAAATACACACTGTACACAGAACTGAGACTCCTGGTCAGGGTCAGCAATAACCTACTGCTTTCTGCTGTCACAGGCTTGTTCTCCAGCTCAGCCTTCGACTCAGTGAACCACAGGATCTAAATCAGGGCTATTCAATTAAAATTCAAAGAGGTCCAGTTAGAGAAAATGTCACGAAGCAAATGTCCGGAACATCAACTTGTGTTATCATTCAGTAGCTGCCATAACATATGGCCTAGTTGTGTCAACATGTTTTTAGTCAACAACAGACTGTAGATCAGATACTATTTCAACATATTTCATTATTGAGTCATAAACCTTTTTGTGCTGTAACAGGTTTGCAGAGTGAAAAAGCCCAAAGTTAGTTCCCATCTCCCACAGAAACTCTGCTCTGAACTGAAAACAGCTCGTTTGTAGTCCGGCCGCTTCCCTTTCATCCCTGTGACGTCACAGGGATGAAAGCTAAACGCTCGCCGAGCGGCTGCTCCGACACGCCCTCAGAAACAGCGAGCTGCAGCATACAGCTCTCCTCTCCCTTCCAAACACTAGCTACCCTCCAGGCAGTCAGTGGACATAAAGTTGTTACTGTGATGTAGAGACAGAGCTCGGTTAAAACTTTACGGATGAAAGATCCTTTTGTTACAGATTAATAACTCACCGCTCTGAAACTCTTGCTCCAGTCCATGTTGCCGAGCTGGTCGGCAACATGTGCAGCTGAACCCGAGCTGTTTACCGGCTTCTCGCTGACCCGCCCTACTCTGCTTCTGATTGGCTAGTAGTCCTTAACTAGGAACTGAGCGTGTGCAACTCCCAACAAAGATCATTTAGAGACGAGATGTATCACTCCATAGCTAAAACGAAGCCTTCAACACGGGGGAAAGAGGAGCATACCAGGAGAATACCACCTCTTTAATACCTCCTCTCCTCTTTCATTCCCTCTTATAAAGCTACCACTTCCCTACTTTCTCTTGTTCAGTGAGAATCTGTACATTCTTGGTTAAAAGCCAAGTCTCTTTTCTCTTTTGTCTCCTCTCTTCGTCTGTGCATCTCACTCGCAGACTCGACTCGCAGTACTTATTGGAATGGACAGATTTGATTGGCTGAGCAGCATCACATCAGCTGATTGGAATATAATATACGGAGAAATATCTTATATCTGAATAAAAGTGATTTAAATAGTCAATTCTTATTTGTCGTCAGTGCCAAAATGTCAGGTTGTATGAACCAGTTTATATTTTAGGAATAAAACTGCAGTGGAGAGAGAGGACATCCTTGGTGTTTGTCTCTCAGCTTTTAGAAATTTAAGTATTTGTTTCTGTGATTCTCTCTGAATGTGAAAACACAGTCTGTTTGTGACAGAAAGTCACAAACAGACTGAAGTTCACTGACAGCATCTTAAAGAGAAAGAGAATCTGTCTGGTTTTGGATCAAACACCACTGTGAAAGTTTGTGTCTTTTCTGTCCTTGAGCCCCAGTTTGGCTCCTCCCTTAATCCCTCCCTCCTTCCTCTCACAACTCTGACAAATAGTGAGTTTGTCTCTGCTGTGGTGCTGTTATTCACTAAATGACATCATTTCCATCAGGTAACAAGTAGCTGAGAAGGTAACACTGACTGAGTCTTGACAGAACATGTGAAGGTCCTTATTGAGGTCAATCTATACGCAGAAGATATACTGCTATTCAATCACACATGACAGCCACATTAACGACTTATTCAGTACTTTACTTGAACAATATTATTCACATATTACATTTGTGTCACATTTGAGGACAAATCAAATCCTGACATTACAAAAATGTAGATGTTCATCTCCAGAGAAGGGAGCTTGTTTGCATCTGTCAAATTTTCTTGTTCATATATGAAGTCTGTAAACTATTTCATGGACAATGATTAGTGTCCATTTAATATTCAGACTGGATTCTGTATATTTCACAAAGGGCATCATAATGGGGGTGAAAATTGGCCTGGTTACTCAGGGTCCCAATGGCGGTAGGGCCCTCGAAAAGCCTGGAAGGAAAAGTTTGTTTCTGTTTGCAATGTTTTATTTCTGAGCAGGTAATGTCATAGCTAAATTAAAATTGGCTGAATAACTTTTTATCAGCCACTTTATTTGGTACACCTTGTTCGTACCGGTTTGGAGATTTTGGTCCATATTAACATGATAGCATCAAGCAGTTGATGCAGATTTGTCGGCTACACGTCCATGATGCTAATCTCCCGTTCCACCACATCCCAAACGTGCTCTGTTGGATTGAAATCTGCTGACTGTGGAGGCCACTGGAGTACAGTGAACTCACTGTCATGTTCAAGAAACCAGGTTAAGGTGATGTAAGCTTTGTGACATGGAGAATCATCCTGCTGGAAGTAGCAATCAGAAGATGGGTACACTGTGGTCATAAAGGGATGGACGTAGTCAGCAACAATACTCAGGGAGGCTGTCACGTTTAACAGATGCTCAGTTGGAACTAAGGGGCCCAAAGTGTACCAAGAACATATCCCCCATGCCATTACACCACCAGCAGCAGCATGAACCATTGACACAGGGCAGGATGAATTCATGCTTTAATTTTGTTCTTACCCTACTATCTGATAGTCGCAGCTGAAGTCGTGACTCCTTAGGCCAGGGAATGTTTTTCCATTCACCATTTGAAAATTGTAGCCTCACCTTCCTGTTCCTGTTCCTGTTAGCTGACAGAAGAGGCGCCTGGTGTGGTCTTCTGCCGCTGTAGCCCATCTGCTTCAAGGTTGGAGATGTTGTGCATTCAGAGATGGTATTCTGCACATGTTGATAGTAGCGAGTGTTTGAGTTACTTTTGCCTTTCTGTCCTCTCAAACCAGTGTGCCCATTCTCCTCTGACCTCTGACATCAACAAGGCATTTTCGTCCACACAAGTCACTCATTTGATATTTTCTCTCTTGGTTTGAACTTCAGCAGGTTGTCTTGACCACGTCTACATGCCTAAATGCATTAAGTTGCTGCCATGTGATTAGCGGATTAGCAATTTGAGTGAGCATCCCCTGGGCGCTCCGGCTTCCTCCCACCATGAATAAAGTAATTACAGAGAAGTAAAAAAGGGTGGAAATGTGGTGAGATTTCAAACTGTGCAGATTTCAGCACAAATCAGATTATTATTACATGTTTAAATGTGACATGAAGAGTTAATTAGTGATTACCATAATCACATCTACAGTTTATTGTGGACAGTTTTTAGCTCAATTATTGAAAATATTTTCAAAAGATAGATAGAGACAGGGACCAAGAAAGGAAGGGGGGTCACAGAGAGTGCTTATGGACAGGGTACAGAATTTTGTGCCTTTTCACAGCAGATTGCTCCTGTATACCTGACAGATGCTAAGTCAGAGCCTTGACATCATGTGTTTTCACAGAATAGATATTTTAATTATTTACTCCTGAAAGATCAAACAGCAGTGAAGAGAAAAGAGTCCCCTGGTGGAGGACTCTCAGCTGGTAGACTGGTGATAGGCTCTCTTTATATAAAAACCTCAATTTATACAGCTACCATCCAACATCATTTAATTATCATCCTTTCTCTGAATTGATTTAATAACATTTCAGAACTTGTAATATCTTCCACATGCTGCTGCTGCTTTGTTTTGTCTTGTTTAATCACCAGCACCACAAATTCAGACTGTATCATAAAGCACTGAAGTTTAACAGTGTGTGACTCCCTCTAGTGGACGTTGTGGAGTATTCTGTTGTCTTTGCTCCAAAGGTTTTTGTACAGAGTTTTGGTGTTTCCTGTCACTGTGGGCTGCAAAGCACAGTAGTACACAGCAGAGTCTGACACTGCAACAGAGGAGATCTGCAGATCCAGATGAGTTTTATCATCACTCACTTTAGCAGACCATCTAGATTTTGTTGCATTTTGTGTTCCCAAGTGAAAGAGGAGCAACTCTGGTGGTTTTCCTGGATATTGTCGATACCAGAAGAAATAATCACTACCAGTTGCTTGTTTGGAGTATTTGTAGGACAGAGTCACAGAGCTGTCTTCTAAAGCGAACTCTTCATTTTTGACTGCAGTGAGTTCTTCACAGCTGACACCTGAAGGAAAAAATAACTCTGTAACTTTACAATCTAAAGTTTTGTATCAGTGAAGCTCTCTTAATGTTGATGATCTCACCTACCTCTTATTGTGAGCAGAAACAAAGTCACAAACAGACTGAAGTTCACTGACAGCATCTTAAAGAGAAAGAGAATCTGTCTGGTTTTGGATCAAACACCACTGTGAAAGTTTGTGTCTTTTCTGTCCTTGAGTCCCAGTTTGGCTCCTCCCTTAATCCCTCCCTCCTTCCTCTCACAACTCTGACAAATAGTGAGTTTGTCTCTGCTGTGGTGCTGTTATTCACTAAATGACATCATTTCCATCCGGTAACAAGTAGCTGAGAAAGTAACACTGACTGACTCTTTGCAGAACGTGTGAAGGTCCTGACTGAGGTCAATCTTTACACAGATGATATACTACTATTCAATTACATATGACAGCAACATTAACAACTTATTCAATACTTTACTGAAACAATGTTATTCATTGCTTTTCTGTCACATTTGAGGACAAATCAAATCATTAGAGGACTGTATAACAATAAATTGAGTAAAGTAGTTGTTCAGCTCCAGAGACAGAGATTGTTTGCATCTGTCAAATTTTCCCTCTATCGTTTAATGGGTGATCATTACTTGGTCATCCATGAATCTTTTCTATAAACTATTTAATGGACCATGATTGGTTTACAAAGGTTTTAATCTCCAGAATGGATCCTGTGTATTTGACCAAGGGCATCGTAGTGGGGGTTGAAAGCATTTAGCAGTTATAGTCATTGTATAGAAGTAAATGTTGAAAAAAGAAGGTTGAAATATGGTGAGATTTTAAACTGTGCGGAATTACGCACAAATCACAGATTATTATTACATGTTTTTAAATGTGGAATGGAGAGTTAATTAGTGACTATCACAATCACAGCTACAGTTTCAGTTTAATGTGCTCAATTATTGTAAACATTTTCAGAAGATGCGAGAGTGACAGGGACTAAAAGGGACAGGGGGTCCACAGAGACTGCTTATGAACTGCTTATGCTGCTGCTGCATTGTTTTGTTTTGTTTAATCACCAGCGCAACAATTTCAGACTGGATCATAAACCACTGAAGTTTAACAGTGTGTGACTCCCTCTAGTGGACGTTGTGGAGTATTCTGTTGTCTTTGCTCCAAAGGTTTTTGTACAGAGTTTTGGTGTTTCCTGTCACTGTGGGCTTCACAGCACAGTAGTACACAGCAGAGTCTGTCACTACAGCAGAGGAGATCTGCAGATGAAACTTCTTGTTTTCTTTGTCATGTGGCAAAGAAAACCGTTCTATTTTCTCTGAATATTCCATGATGAGGAACTGTGGAGATGAACTGGACTTCTGTTGATACCAGTAGAGGTTTTGTACAGAGCCTGAATAGTTGCAGGAGAGAGTCACAGAGTCTCCTTCCAAAGCCAGCATTACATCTTTAAATGGTTTCACTAAATCCTCAGAGGATCCTGAAAAAGACAAAGATATATTTCACTCTGACATTTGTATTTTCTTAACGTGAAAGAGAAACATCTGAGAATATGCAAAACTGAAATGTCATATTTAAAATATCTTGTTAAATTTCACTCACCAGTGTGAAACATGAAGATGATCATCCAAACTAAGCAGAGCTGCATCATTTCCACTTGTACTGAATGAACAATAGAGAGAACACAGCAGCTCTTCACTTCCAACATGAAGCCTTTCATATTCAGTTGTGGAGCTCCTCCTCTTGCTGTGCTCTGTTTCCATTCAGGCTGATGGAAGCTTTAGAAATGACAGTGATGCTGCAGTCATCATCATCCAAGAAGGTCAGACTGAAGGAGGAATCTGCAGGAAATTCACCTGAAGGAATCTGGACACAAACACCTGTCTGAAACCTCCAATCTGCAAACTGTACACAACTTCTGTTGGAGCCTGAAACCTGGTTAAACTTACAGACCCCCCAACCAACAGCGTCACCAGGTCATTTTTTCCAGGGCTTTAGCCCCGGATGTAACTCAACAACAGCAACAAAATATTTTCCATATTAATATGCAGCAGGCTAATCTTCATGACACAGCCTCTCTCTAAGGTCTTCAAAGAGCGGAGGCTACTCGCAGTAACTGATACATTTAGTTTGAAGTTCATGTATGTGACCCCCCCCACCACCGTTACTCAGACTACCTGCACTGAGAGAGCGCGAGAGAGAGAGAGAGAGAGAGAGAGAGATACAAGTATAAACGAACAAAAGAAGAGTATTTACCACTGTGTATCCAACTACTCAATAAAACACCCGTGCACCAATACACATTAATAAAATGGAATATAGAGAACTTGGTAGAAGTAAATAAGAACAACATCAGATTAAAATGGATTAGAATAAATAAATAAAATATGGGACAGAATCAGGTGAAAGCCAGAGAAAAAAGGTAGGTCTTTAAATTAGATTTCTCAATGGTGGGGCAGGACTGTTAGATGGAGGACTATTCCAAAGCCTGGGGGCAGCAACAGAAAAGGCCCGGTCACCTTTGGTTGGAAGGCGAGAGAAGAGGACTAAGAGGAGTTGTTGTGAAGATGACCTGAGTGGCCTACGTGCAGAATATGGAATTAGTTTATCAGTAATGTGTTGTGGGGCTAAGCCATTAAGGGCTTTAAAAAGAAATAACATTTTTAAATCAATTCTGTATTTTACCTGTAACCAGTGAGAAAAGACCTTTTCTTTGTTCAAGGTAAAAATCTAGCAGCTGCATTTTGAACCATTTGTAGTTGGGAAAGTGTTGAATGGGTCGGCCCCATATACAGGGAATTACTGCAGTCCAGCCGCGAGGTGATAAGCGCATGTGTAACTGTTTCCAGGTCTCTATGGGATAAAAATGGCTTCAGTTTGGCTAAGGTTCTAAGCTGATAGAAACTGCCCTTCACGACACCACTGATGTACTTGATGAAATTCAAAGAAGTATCCATAAAAACAGCTAAATTCTTCACTACATTGTGTAAGTTTGTAGTCAGGGGACCAAGTAAATTACTTAAGCTAATGACAGAGCTTTCAGGGCCAAATAGAATTACCTCAGTTTTAGAATAAAGACATTTCCACCATAAATTGGTGCAGAAAATCTCTCCAGAATGCAGGAAATTTTTCAGGGGGAGGACCCCCAGACCCCCTTAGTTAATATTATAAGTGTTCATCATTATCAGAACATGAGACAGATGTTAGAGTTACTGTGTAGAGCTCATTTACTGTTGCTTTACAGACGTACTTTGGGGGGCAGCAGAGGGTGGGGGGGGTGAAAACAGGTGAAAACCATAGACTGTATGTAAAAATGTGAAAACATGAAAGGTTTCTGGGCTGGGCTAAGCCCCAATGTTTGAAGACCCTGGAAACGCCCTGCCCACAACCTCAACCCCACTACCCATAATGCTCCTGTGAATCCTCCCCCAGTGTTTCATTAGCAGCTGTAACCACAGTGACTCTGATAAAACAGGAATTAGCAGAATCCATCTGATATGAAGCTGTGGTTTGAATACCACTTCCCTCCTCTTTGAAGAGTAGTCAGATATCTGGGTTCAGGTTTTTGTACAGCCTCTTCTACACTTTGTATCACTGTGTTTCTAGAGCACAGTAGTAGAGAGCTGAGTCTGCCAGGGTTAGCTCTGTGATGGTCAGTTTGGTTGATGTTGGTGATGTTTCAGATTCATATCGTTCATCAGGAATATGTTCAGCTGTGCTCGATTTTGCTCCTTTCCTGAGTATAAACTGAGGAGCCTGAAGGTCAGAATGATGTCTGTACCAGTAAAGCCAAGGATAACTTGCAGTTGTCTCATAGTTACATGTGAGTGTGACAGATTCTCCTTCTCTTTCACTGACTTCCTCTCGTACAGGAGAGATTGTGTCTCCAGCTATTAGTCCTGGAAAAAGTAGAGAAAATGAAGCCATCAGACTAACATTGTTCATGAGGCTGAGAGGAGAAGACAGTGGAAAATGTCAGCTGTACAGTGTTACTCTGTGGACACAAACAGCTAAATGCAAAAAGTAGAACTAAAGTAGAGCTTTCAGAGAAAAGGAATTAACGTTATGAAGTACATGTTGTGTATATCTGGTTAATCCAGCAGGTTAATGAGCCTTTCATCTGTGTTCCAACACTCACCTATGAAGTGAGAGCAAAGTAAAAAGAGGTAAAGCAACATGTCTTTGGAGTTGTTAAAGCCAGACAGACAGCAGATGAGCAATGTTCTTCCACTGCAGTAGAATGAAGAAACTAAACAGCCTCTCTGCTGCATAGCCCTTCTCCTCAACATCAAGCTGATTGTGCTTTTAGTTCCTCAAACATTTCTGCTCTGGAGACACAAAGAAGCTCATTGGTTGAATTCAGCTTTATTGGGCGTGCTGAGAAATTCCCTTTTTGAGGCCCACAGATGTTCCACTCAACCAAAGACATTCTTTCTGAGTCCAGAGAAGTTTTGTCTTTGAGAAATTGTCCAGACTGAAGCTGATATCTTCTGATTAGTGGACGACCCGCTCTGCCTCTGACCCACAGCTGTCCCAAGAATGACCTGTTGGAGGTAAAGTTATTTAATGATGGAGGAACATTTCATTATTTCATTAGGAAGGTCAAAAAAGTTCACAGTCAGTATAAAATGAAGCGTGTTACAGTGGTGTTAAAGTGTTTGCCTCCTTGCTGATTTCTGATTGGTCACACTGAAATGTTTCAGATCAAACAAATATAAATATTAGACAAAGATAACAGAAGTAAACACATGGTTCTGTCTGTGAAGGTTCTCAGCCATCCAGCTCAGAGTTATCCAAAGAAGGTTAAAGTGAAGGCAGCTGGACTTGGTTGAAGATACTAGAAGACGTTTCCAAGAGACTTCTTCACTTCTGAAATGACTGGTCAACTAGAAAAGTCAATCTCCTGACGCTGGACAGTTTTTTAGTGGCTGCACAACAAACGGCAACGTGCAAATAGATGTAAATAAATAGTTCTAATAATTCTAGCCTTTGATGTATGTTGCTTAGCAACCGTCATTCGTAGCCTTCCGGCAGCCCGGTGGGACTACTTTCTGTATTCATAAAGAAATGTCTGTTGATGAAATAAAATCAACCTGTAGTGTGTCTGTTAGCCTCCTTTCTTTTTGCCATACTTGGTAAGCGTTTTATAAAAGCAACAGCTCACTTCAGGCCGTGGTATACGCTCATTATATCACAGTTAAGGGGGTCGCTGGAACAAAACCCCTTACCTGTCATATAATGAGCGTATACCACGGCCTGAAGTGAGCTGTTGCTTAAATGTTCTGAAATCTGTCTTTGAGTCTGGCCGTTTACTGTTTCATGTACATTGTGGAAAATATTAAAATATAATGCTCTACAATGGAAATGAAGCCCTCATGCTATGATTTTATTGAGAATCTGACTCTGTGTTACAGGTACAATTTATTATTTACAGCATCCACATTACCTTCGACTACTGAAGGGGTCAGACTCTGGACACAAACTACACCGAGATATCAGATAAAATAGGATTTATAGAATTTGGACAGTTATTATATGTTAATAAAAGTAATGAGGGATCATTATTTATCTGGTTATTTGTCCTCTGGACCGAACTGGCAGGATGTGTGAACCAGTTTCAGCTTCAAGGATCAAACAGCAGACAAAGAGGAAACCTTTGGTGGACGCCTCTCTGCTGTTTGTTGACTTGTTTGTGCATTTGTTGTTATCGTGCCAAAGTTTAACAGTGTGTGACTCCCTCTAGTGGACGTTGTGGAGTATTCTGTTGTCTTTGCTCCAAAGGTTTTTGTACAGAGTTTTGGTGTTTCCTGTCACTGTGGGCCTCACAGCACAGTAGTACACAGCAGAGTCTGTCACTGCAGCAGAGGAGATCTGCAGATCCAGATGGGTTTTATCATCACTCACTTTAGCAGACCATCTAGAGTTTGTTGCATTTTGTGTTCCCAAGTGAAAGATGAGGAACTCTGGTGGTTTTCCTGGATATTGGCGATACCAGAAGAATCGATCACTAGCAGTTGCTTGTTTGGAGTATTTGTAGGACAGAGTCACAGAGCTGTCTTCTAAAGTGAACTCTTCATTCCTGACTGCAGTGAGTTCTTCACAGCTGACACCTGAAGGAAAAAATAACTCTGTAACTTTACAATCTAAAGATTTCTATCAGTGAAGCTCTCTTAATGTTGATGATCTCACCTACCTCTTATTGTGAGCAGAAACAAAGTCACAAACAGACTGAAGTTCACTGACAGCATCTTAAAGAGAAAGAGAATCTGTCTGGTTTTGGATCAAACACCACTGTGAAAGTTTGTCTTTTCTGTCCTTGAGTCCCAGTTTGGCTCCTCCCTTAATCCCTCCCTCCTTCCTCTCACAACTCTGACAAATAGTGAGTTTGTCTCTGCTGTGGTGCTGTTATTCACTAATTGACATCATTTCCATCAGGTAACAAGTAGCTGATAAGGTAACACTGACTGACTCTTGAAAGAACATGTGAAGGTCCTGACTGAGGTCAATCTTTATGCAGACGACATTACTCTTACTAGTGCTACCAGTTTTAACATCCACACTGATGATTCAACAAACTCATTTAATGTAGTCCAGCATGTTTCTGGTCCAACTCATAACCATGGCCACACATTAGATATAGTCTTTCCCTTTGTCTGAGTATCAATTCTGTGATCTTGTCTCTGATCATGTTTGTATTAAGTTTGACATTGTACATGCCTCCCCAAAACATCATAGAATTATTATTGCCTGAACAATCTCTGTCAAACTACTTTAGACTCCACGGCTCCCATTAATCTCAGATCAAAGTTGCCTCTTCAACTTTTCCTTGTATTGACAATAATGCCAGGAGTTGTAAGAGATTGAACAGAAGAGCAGAATTAAGTTGGAAAAAAACTAAATTGCATGTCTATTTGTATATGAAAGACCTTCTGACTTCTTACAATAAAGAAATGAGAGACACCAGAGCCACCTGCTTCTCTAACCTAATCACTGGTAACAAGCGTGATCCTAGATGCCTGTTTAGACAGACTTTTAGATCAGACAGACTTTTCAACCCTGCTCCCCCCCTGTCTTACCAGCCTCTTCAAATGCTGACTGTAAACCTAATGATATAATATCAGTGACTTTTTCTAAACAAGAAGTCACTGACATCAGGTCTCACACCTAGTACCTGCTGATATTTCTGATCACCCTGGCTGTCCTGAACTGCTCAGCCATTTTCAGCTAATTTCTCTTCCTGAACTCATCGATACTGTCTCTCACACGCTTTCCTCTTCAAGCCCTCTTGACATCTTATCCACCTCACTCCTGCAAAAGCTTATAAGTGACATCAGCCGTAGTTTACTTCATATTATCAATTGTGCCATTACTTCCTGCCAC
This sequence comes from Lepomis macrochirus, assembly GCA_024633595.2. NCBI lineage: Eukaryota > Metazoa > Chordata > Actinopteri > Centrarchiformes > Centrarchidae > Lepomis > Lepomis macrochirus. The sequence continues at coordinate 4,239,187 of JALXJV020000012.1, read as the reverse complement.
ATCCATAATTATTTTAAGCAAGCCAGGATTCAGCCTTTAATAAAAATCCTAACCTTGATTGATCGCTTCCACAGAATCATAGGCCCATTTCTAAGCTTGTTTTCATATCCAAAGTTCTTGAAAAAGGTGGTGCCAACTAATTTCTTAGCTGTGTTAGGTAATATTAGCATTTTTGATGGGTTTCACAAACAAAGCTCATTAGGGTTAAACACAAAAGACTGATGTGAGCTCATGCTGGGAACATTCTGTTTTATTGCTCCTCAGCTTCACTGCTGAGTTTGACACTGTCAGTCAAATAGAGAATTTTCTGTCTCCATCTCTAATTATGTTTCATCTTCCCCTCTGCTGATGTGCAGCGCGTCACAAGGATCTAGTCATTGTCCAGTGTTGTTTTCCCTTTGTATGCATCCATTAGGAAACATTATCATTATCGTGTTTAAAGGTTAAGTGTGTAAGATTTAGTAGCATCTAGCAGTAAGGTTTCCAGATGTCTAGTCTACTATAGAAATGGCTCATTCTAAGAAAAACAGAATGTTCATTAGGTCTTTATACACCACTGAGAACATAGTTAAGGATCTTTTATTGCATTTCTGTCAATAGATCCTTAGAAATATCACACACTGGACCTTCAATCTTCTATCACTGCTACTCTGATAATACAGGGATCTACTTTTCCCTTTAGCTAACGTTGGCTGTCTGGGCAGTTTAATAAAGTGCTTGACTGCTGTTGTGGATGATTTATTACTTTCTGTAGCTAAACTCAGACAAGACAGAAGTAATAATCGTTGGCCCTGATCACCTTACAAACATATTGGTCCACTGACAACCAATTTAAAATCTCCATCCACAAATGTAGGTGTCACATTTGACCTTCAAACCACATGTCAATAATCTCAATAAATCCTGCTTCGTCCACCTAAGCAATCAAACCATTATTCGGTGTGACCACCCTTAGCCTTCAGTACAGCTCCAACTCTTCTAGGTGCATCTCATTCTTGTACCACTCTCCAGCCCTTCGGTGAACAAACTGCGTTCTGCAGCAGCCAAATATTTCACATGTTGACATGTTTCTGCGTCTGTGGTCCTCAGTGCTGCCTGTTTCTTTGTGCTTCTTCAGAAGAGCTTGGACAGCACATCTGGAAACTGCTGTCTGCCATGAAACATCTGCCTGGGAGAGACCTTTCTGATGCAGTATAGCTACCTTATGTCTTGTTTCTGTGCTCAGTCTTGCCATGATGTCTGACTCTTCAAACTGTCTTCAGCAGCCTCACCTTGTTAGCTGAGTTTGGCTGTTCCTCACTCAGCTGTATTCCTCCTACACAGCTGTTTCTGTTTACTTGATGATTGTGTTTCAAACTACATATTGAACTGGTGATTATTGGCTCCTGTCTGGAATAATGATTTAATAGAGCTGATGACATGGCTACAAAATACCTGACTTTGTGCAAGTGTAGGAGGAGAACTGATGCTGTTTGAAGGCAAAGGCTGGTCACACCACAACAAATCCAGATGTATCATAAACCAGTGAAGTTTAACAGTGTGTGACTCCCTCTAGTGGACGTTGTGGAGTATTCTGTTGTCTTTGCTCCAAAGGTTTTTGTACAGAGTTTTGGTGTTTCCTGTCACTGTGGGCTGCAGAGCACAGTAGTACACAGCAGAGTCAGACAGCTGAAGCTTCTGGATCTTCAGAGGAACTGATGTCTTGTTGATTTTAGCGTCAAATCTTTCTTTCCGAAACTCTGGAGCATTATCTTCTGTTCCTAAAGTATCACGTCGCAAAATATACATAGGAAAGTCATTTTCTTCTTGTTTGTACCAGAACAAATAGGAATATGTATCTGTTGTAACATAACCATGTGTGCAGCTATAAGCCAAAATGGTGTTGTTCACCATCATGCAACCATAGGCCCATACAACACTGCACACATTATTGCATTCCTGGACACCTTACATGACATGCTCACTTTTCAGAGACCAGAGCAGACCCGATATGTCATCATATGGGACAATGTTAGTTTCCATAGGGCTGCTTTGGTCCGCAACTGGTTTACAGACCACCCATTCTTCATGGCACTCAACCTCCCTCCATACTCTCCATTCTTAAATCCCATCGAGGAGTTCTTCTCTGCCTGGCGCTGGAAAGTGTACGACCGTCATCCTCATCAACAGGTAGCCCTTTTACAGGCAATGGAGGAGGCATGTGGAGATACTGACCAGGCATCATGTCAGGCCTGGATACGGCATTCAAGGAGATATTTTCCCCTTTGCCTTGGACTGGAGGATATTGCATGCGATGTGGAATTTTGTGGCCGGACCCAGAAAGACGACATGATGTAGGCTGATTGTTTTTTGTGAAATTATTATTTTGTGTTCTGACTTTGTCTTGGTTTTGATGAGTGTGAATAAACACCAATATTTGAAGTTTGGATCCTTGTATGTTTACATGACACTATGACAAAAGTATGACCTCAAATTGACATCTGTACACAGAGAAAGCAAAAGCCAGATGTGTTTTGTATTCATACCATCAGTGTTTGGTTGGCACATTGTGTGCTTAGTACATGGCTTGTGTTTACTGTTTGGTACGAAAACACCATTTTTATGAAGGTGTGAAGAGTTAATCTAGCTGTGTTCGCTTTTGCAAGAGAACTACAATGTTTTGATAATTGGGTGAAAGGTTTTCTTATTTGTGTGTAGAGTTTTGCAAAAGTAGCCAATAGTTACAAAAAATGTGCTTAAGCAATCAGAAAAAAACTGTAATAACAGGAGTAATATTGTAACTTGTCATTAGATTGTGTTGTCAGTGTCAACTTGGTGGTGCTGCTGTTCAGTTAAAGGAGGAGCTGAAGTGAGTAAATCTTCAGAGGAGCTGTCAGGTTTTTGTACAGAGTTTTGGTGTTTCCTGTCACTGTGGGCCTCACAGCACAGTAGTACACAGCAGAGTCTGTCACTGCAGCAGAGGAGATCTGCAGATCCAGATGTTTTTCTCCAGACAGTTTAGTAGAGAACTTTGTGTCTGATTTCAGAGACTCTGCTGGTCTTGTAGAGTTGAGCCCTGAGATGTACATGAGAAACTCTGGTGGTTTTCCTGGATACTGTCGATACCAGAAGAAATGATCACTAGTTGACAGTTTGGAGTATTTGTAGGACAGAGTAACAGAGCTGCCTTCTGAACTGAACTCTTCATCGTTCTCTGCAGTGAGTTCTTCACAGCTGACGCCTGAAGGAAGAGATAAATGTTGTTACTGACGATATCAAACTCTGACTGCCTCTTCCAGTGGTTTCTAGGAAACAGATCCCTTGAAGGTTTTTCTCCTTCCTGCTTTAACCTACCTTTTAGTATGGTCAGAAACAAAGGAACAATTACACAGTAATGCAGTGACTCCATCTTCCAGACAGTATGTGTGTTCTGTCTGGTTTAGATATCGAATGCATCTGACAGTAGGAGTCCTTTTCTGTCCTGCTCTTCTCTGACAGTGTTGCTCCTCCTCTCATGTCACTGTATGTTACCAACACCAAAACCAGACCGACATATATTTTACCCTTTAAAGCCCAGAGAGATAAACCTCTGTTACTCTGCTGGGTTGGTTTTGCTTCTTTTGCACAATCATCAGTAAATAAGGAATCTGGTTAAATCTGCTCTCAAAGCCTCATGGAGGATCTATAATGAATATTCAATGTTAGTGGTGTGGTTTGTGTTCTTCTTTAAGTCTGTTTTTGGTTCTGTGTTTCTCTGTGGAGCCTTGTGTATTATTTTATTCATTCTCAGGTTTAAGTTTCCTTAGTATCTGTCTTGTCTCTTATCTTAGTTCTTAGTCCTGCATTTTAGTTCTTTGCCTCAGTTCTTAGTCCAGAGCCTTAGTTCTGAGTTCTGTGCTTTAGTTCATGTTAGTGTTATTCCTGCTCTGTGTTTTTCTGTTTTATCATCTGATCTTGTCTCGTTTAGGGTTTAGTAGCTTAGTTTATTCTGTTTATCTGCATGTTTTTACCTGTTTGAGTCCTTAGTCCAATATCCCCGGGTTTTAGTGTAGTCCTGTCTCCTGTTTGGTCCTGTCCCTGTTCCCTGCCCTGATTTGTGGTCTTTGGCCTTGCTTTGTTCCTAGTTCTTTGTCCTGTGTTTACCTTTCTTTTGGTCACATGGTCACAACACATACAGTACTGTGCAAATGTTTTAGGCAGGTGTGGAAAATGCTGTAACGTGAGAATGCTTCCAAAACTTCAAATGTTAACAGATTTTAACAAAATGCAAAGTGAGTGAACAGGAGATGGGGAATTTGGTGTGACCACCCTCAAGGCAGTCAGGGATTTTGTAGGCACATTTTCAGGTGTATGATTAAACAATTATACCAAACCGTTGCTAATGATCACCAGTTCAACATGTAAGTTCAAACAGAATCACAGCAGAGGGCAGGAGAGCGGAACAAGAATGAGTGTCTGCAGACAGTGGCAGTGGGCCAAAGGTTAGAGAAGCGAACCTGAGACCGGGAGGTCGCCGGTTCAATCCGGTCTTGTTTCTGATTGGACGTTGCTGGTCCAATCCAATCTGGTCTAATCTGGGTGTGGAACGTAAAACAAGCAGTGCTTGCCCTCCCTCATTACCACCACTGAGGTGCCCATGAGTAAGGCCCATAAACTCCAAGTAGCCACCAGACCAGTACTGGGCAGCTTTCAGGGTTTTCCTGCAAAGGACAGGTTGCTCTCAGTGAAGCTTTCTGAATAAATAAAGGTGGAAGAAAAAGACAACAGTGAAGCTTGGTGGAGGTTCTTTGGGACTGCATTTCTGCAAACAGAGTTTGGGATTGGTCAGAATGAATAGTTTCAAGGAGTACAGGCAGATACTTTTCCATCAGGAGGAACCATCTGGGAGGAATCTGATTGGTCCCAAATGTTTTCTGTAAATTGATGTGGATTTGCTGCTCCTGTGAATCCTCCCCCAGTGTTTCATTAGCAGCTGTAACCACAGTGACTCTGATAAAACAGGAATTAGCAGAATCCATCTGATATGAAGCTGTGGTTTGAATACCACTTCCCTCCTCTTTGAAGAGTAGTCAGATATCTGGGTTCAGGTTTTTGTACAGCCTCTTCTACACTTTGTATCACTGTGTTTCTAGAGCACAGTAGTAGAGAGCTGAGTCTGCCAGGGTTAGCTCTGTGATGGTCAGTTTGGTTGATGTTGGTGATGTTTGAGTTTCATATCTTCTATCAGGAATATATTCAGATGTGCCCCCTTTTCCTAGTTTCCAGAGTATAAACTGAGGAGCCTGAAGGTCAGAATGATGTCTGTACCAGTAAAGGTTAGCATAAGTTGATGTTGTCTGATAGTTACATGTGAGTGTGACAGATTCTCCTTCTCTTTCACTGACTTCCTCTCCTTCAGGAGAGATTGTGTCTCCAGCTATTAGTCCTGGAAAAAGTAGAGAAAATGAAGCCATCAGACTAACATTGTTCATGAGGCTGAGAGGAGAAGACAGTGGAAAATGTCAGCTGTACAGTGTTACTCTGTGGACACAAACAGCTCAGTACAAAAGTAGAATCCAGCAGGTTAATGAGCCTTTCATCTGTGTTCCAACACTCACCTATGAAGTGAGAGCAAAGTAAAAGAGGTAAAAGCAACATGTCTTTGGAGTTGTTAAAGCCAGACAGACAGCAGATGAGCAATGTTCTTCCACTGCAGTAGAATGAAGAAACTAAACAGCCTCTCTGCTGCACAGCCCTTCTCCTCAACATCAAGCTGATTGTGCTTTTAGTTCCTCAAACATTTCTGCTCTGGAGACACAAAGAATCTCATTGGTTGAGTTGGACTTCAGTGGGCGGGGCCAGAGAATCCCCTTTTTAGAGATTGTCTGTCTACCAAAGTTCAGTTCAGCCAGTGAGATTATTTGTGCATCCAGAGCAGCTCTGCCTCAGAGAAATGTTTCCTGAATGTCCACGTTCAGTTCTTCACACCATTGTGAGACCGAGGCAGGTCACACTAGAAGGAAGCCTACCTGAAGATCTGCTCTTTATTCTGGGAACATGGAGGACATTTCATTAGGGAGGTCCTGATGAGGAATGTCAGTGTTTGTTGCTTTGGTTCAGCCTTTGCTGAGTTACTGCCACCTTGCATTTCAGATTTTATACTGTATTGTTGGTTTGGACATCAGGGCTTGGTGGATTGACATTAAATGCAATTGTAGCCGACTGGAATAAGAGATTATTCCTTTCAGCTGGAGGGGCAAATACAATCATCTAATTTCTAGACTCATTCAGTTATACAAAGGTCTGGATCACCAGAATCCAATATTGTCCGCAAAACAATGGAAACTGATGTGTTTTAAAAATAATTTGATCTGAAGGCAATATGTAGATAGAAAATGGGAGGACCTAGGATTGAACCCTGTGGTACACCACAAGAAATCACAACCTGAGAGAACAACAGAGAAATTTTTTTTATAAAGATGAGACCAAAAGCAATGAAAACCTGAGTCTGTGTTGACAACCAGTTTATGGAGAGAGCTGATTCAAGTTGTGTGATAGAGTATAACAGTAAATACATTGTAGTGGCAGTGTATTGGAACTTTTCTTTTAGAGAGTCTTCTGATATAAAGATTTCAATAAAGATGTCTAGTTATTTTATTCTTTACAGAGAATCAGACAAACATACAGAGTACAACCAGTCTTCAGACTGTAATGGGGCTTTCAGACCAAAAGTGAAGCGAGCGTTGGGGGCGGTGAGTTTACAAAGTCAATGCAATGACACATGGAGCCGCAATTTTTTTCCGGGCGTCACAAAGCGACAAAAAGGGGGAGGTGCTGGTGACGCAAAGGCGAGGCGAAGGAATTTCTCCCTTGAGTAGAAAATATTCAACTCATGCGAGAGATTCCCATGACGCTGAGATGGATGGCCTGTCAACGTTGAGATTGTCCGTATGTCACCGACGGCTTCAGAGCGTTACGTGGAGAGGGCCAGGCAGAGCAGGCGACTGAAAATCTACTAGCCGATGAAGAGCTGCTAAACTTGGGCTAGAGGAGCAGGGAACAGCAGCTTTTGGGCAAATAAAAACCTGTGGTCAGACTGGATTTTGCTCTGACAACTACGCCGTTTGCTTGCGGGAGGAGCTCAGAGTTAACTGCTTTTATTAAATTGGCTGTTTGATTTAGTTTTTGGGATTACAACGTTGATTTACCTTCACTCCAGCTTCTCAGCAGCTAGATTCCGTGCACATCTGGTTCCAGTGTTGTTAGCGTCATTTGGCGCTACTTTACTACTGTACTTTCCTCCATCCAAACCCCATTCAGAAAACAAATATTTTTCATTCTAATCACAGCAAATTGTTTACTTTGGGTTCATACAGCTGTAGTAACTTTGATTTGTGTTTATTCCGACTATATTCATGTTATCGTGTTGTGTGTGAACACTCAGCAGTTGTCCAGCGATAAAACTCCCATGAGGAGAGCGTTGTGTGGATTAAATTCATGTTCGGTCTGAATGCGGCATAAGACAAAAAGCCAGTGAAGAAACAGGTTACTTTATACTCTAAAGGAGTCTTAGGGAGGAAGAGATAAGAAACCAACTGTCCAGAGATCAAGGACAATTTGTTTCCTATCGAAAAAGGTCTGTGTTGGTTCAGAGAAGAAACCCACTAACTAGGTTCCCAAGAGAACTGTTTTCATCTGGCTGCAACACAGTAGAGCATCAATCACCACACAGTGAAACAAAGGCCTATCATAGAAAGACATACAGGTCAAAAATTAGCATATCGTGCAAAAGTTCATTTATTTCAGTAATTCAACTTAAAAGGTGAAACTAATATATTATATAGAGTCATTACATGCAAAGTGAGATATTTCAAGCCTTTATTTGATATAATTTCCATGATTATGTCCTACAGCTTATGAAAAGCCCAAATCTCAGAAAATTAGAATATTGTGAAAGGTTCAGTATTGTAGGCTCAAAGTGTCACACTCTAATCAGCTAATTAATCCAAAACACCTGCAAAGGGTTCCTGAGCCTTTAATTGGTCTCTCGGTCTGGTTCAGTGGAATTCACAATCATGGGGTAGACTGCTGACCTGTGCAGAAAACCATCCTTGACACCCTCCACAAGGACGGAAAGCCTCAAAACGTAACTGCAAAAGAAGTTAGATGTTCTCAAAGTGCTGTATCAAGGCACATTAATAGAAAGTTCAGTGGAAGGGAAAAGTGTGGAAGGAAAAGGTGCACAAGCAGCAGGGATGACCGTAGCCTGGAGAGGAGCTTCACAAGGACTGAGGCTGGAGTTACTGCATCAAGAGCCACCACAAACAGACGGGTCCTGGACCTGGGCTTCAAATGTCCTCTTCCTCTTGTCAAGCCGCTCCTGAACAACAAACAACGTCAGCAGCGTCTCACCTGGGCTAAAGAAAAAAAGAACTGGTCCAAAGTCCTCTTTTCTGATTCTCATTTGGAAACCAAGGTCCCAGAGTCTGGAGGAAGAAGGAGAGGCACACAATCCAAGATGCTTGAAGTCCAGTGTGAAGTTTCCACAGTCTGTGTTGGTTTGGGGAGCCATGTCATCTGCTGCTGTTGGTCCACTGTGCTTTATTAAGTCCAGAGTCAGCGCAGCCTTCTACCAGGACATTTTAGAGCACTTTATGCTTCCTTCAGCAGACGAGCTTTATGGAGATACTGACTTCATTTTCCAGCAGGACTTGGCACCTGCCCACACTGCCAAAGTACCAAAACCTGGTTCAATGACCGTGGGATCACTGTGCATGATTGGCCAGCAAACTGGCCTGACCTGAACCCTGTAGAGAATCTATGGGGCATTGCCAAGAGAAAGATGAAAGACATGAGACTCAATTATTGTGAGGTATTGTTAATATAAATATCCCACAGCACCTTTTTAATTTTATTACTTTATTTAATTTGATTAATTAAACCCTTTCCCTCAGTCTGTTTAATCTTTAGTGCTACATTTTCTGCTGTTTTCTGCTTCAACTGATGATCCAGACTTTATCATCATTGAAGTTTAACAGTGTGTGACTCCCTCTAGTGGACGTTGTGGAGTATTCTGTTGTCTTTGCTCCAAAGGTTTTTGTACAGAGTTTTGGTGTTTCCTGTCACTGTGGGCCGCAGAGCACAGTAGTACACAGCAGAGTGTGTCACTGCAGCAGAGGAGATCTGCAGATGAAACTCCTTTGCTGTTTTGTCATGAGGCAAAGAAAACCGTTCTATTTTCTCTGAATAATCTGCGATGAGAAACTGTGGAGATGAACTGGACTTCTGTTGATACCAGTAGAGGTAGTTCACAGAGCCTGAATAGTTGCAGGAGAGAGTCACAGAGTCTCCTTCCAAAGCCAGTATTACATCTTTAAATGGTTTCACTAAATCCTCAGAGGATCCTGAAAAAGACAAAGATATATTTCACTCTGACATTTGTGTTTTATTAAAGTGAGTTCAGTATAAGAACATTTTAGAAAATCGCAAAACTGAAATGTTTTCTGAGTCATGTTTAAAAGCTCCAGTTAAATTTCTCTCACCAGTGTGAAACATGAAGATGATCATCCAAACTAAGCAGAGCTGCATCATTTCCACTTGTACTGAATGAACAATAGAGAGAACACAGCAGCTCTTCACTTCCAACATGAAGCCTTTCATATTCAGTTGTGGAGCTCCTCCTCTTGCTGTGCTCTGTTTCCATTCAGGCTGATGGAAGCTTTAGAAATGACAGTGATGCTGCAGTCATCATCATCCAAGAAGGTCAGACTGAAGGAGGAATCTGCAGGAAATTCACCTGAAGGAATCTGGACACAAACACCTGTCTGAAACCTCCAATCTGCAAACTGTACACAACTTCTGTTGGAGTCTGAAACCTGGTTAAACTTACAGGAGGAGACTTCTGGGATGGCGAACTAAGCAGACGTATCCCTCAGAGCTCCGCAAACTGAGTCCCAATGAAACAGTTGTTGAAGCTGAAAATATCTCCACTTTTACGTTTCTGTTCCTGCAGTATAGTTTAAGTGTAACCAAAAATAAGAACATTTCAGCATCCAAAACTCTCCCATTCAAACATACCAAAGACGGTGGAGAGCACAGCTATGCTACAACTGTGGAAACTGCTAGCTCCAACAAACGGGACAGGGGAGACACAACACCCACAAATACTCCAGAAAAAAACAACATGGATGAGAGAAGAAGAGTTACGTCTGACCACACATCAACAGAAACCATATTAAATGCTATCAAAGGACTGGGCAAACACAAGTGCAGCAACACAGCACCATGCTAGCAGCGATAGCTAAAACAGTGCAGTTCAACTCAGAGGAGCTGAAAGAATGTAAGGTGAAAGTCAGCAGCTTAGAAAAACAGACAGACACTCAGAAAGGAAAATGAGGAAATGAAGGGTCACATATTAAACCGGAGAGATTCAAAGGAAGATGGTGTCTTGGCTTAAAAGGTAAAAAGAAAAAGTTAAGGAGAGCCTCAGAGCGGAGCTTCTGTGCAGAACTGCACCTGACCTGGTGACAAAGATGGAAGGCGTGACATGGACATTGTCCACAGAGGTGGAGCGGTGATGGAAAACAGGCATCTGTAAATCATTATTCTCTTCACTAGGCGAGCGGTGAGAGATGACATCTGGAAGCGAACAAAGACCTCACCTATCTGCGAGGAACAAGGAATCCTCTTGGCAGTAGACCTGTCACAAGAGGACTGGCTGTCCAGACAGGCGATGTGGCCAAAAATGGAGCAGGCAAGGAAAGAAGGAAAGGCTGCCGGGTTCAGGGGGTCCACATGGTTTCATCACTGCAGGTTGGACATTAAACTTGAACTGAAAGCAAACAGTGAAAATTAGAATTATGGGACTCAGATTCAAACAGGTTTTTACTCCACTTCCCAAATTCATTTTACAGACAAGTTGCAGCCATCCAGATGTGTTCTTTCCTTTCTTTTAATACAAGGGGACTCAAAGACTCGAGTAAACTCAAAGCTGTTTCTGTTTTGTAAAGGGCAGAAAGCTAACTGCATATTTCTTCAAGAAACACTCTGATGCATCAGACGTTAAGTTTTGGACTCAACAATGGGGAGACAAAATCCTTTTTAGACATGGCACCAATCGATGGGCAGGAGGAGCCGTATGCTTCAACAGAGGCCTCAGTAAGATCATAAGTGATACGGCAGATAGTGACTGATATTGGACAGCATGTGTTCTAGAGACTGATAGTGTTCTTCTTATTCTGGTTCATCTTTATGACACAATGATGGTTATAAAAACAAATCTGTTGCATCAAGTGAGATGTTGTGCAAAAGAAAATATATTTATGGACAACTGGATAAAGAAACAAATGTGGTCAATTGTGCATCTGTTGGATGAAAATGGTAATTTAAGTTGGATATAATCTGGATTGCTCCGTGGAAAACTATTCTGTAAACAAATATAAACAATTTGTTTTTTTTTTGCATTTGTTTTCATGTAAACAAATGCAAAAATAAAAGTGCCACAGTGTTTGCAAAGCACATCTATATATACTGTACATATACTAGGGGTGGGAATCTCTGGGCACCTCACAATTCGATTACGATTCAGAGGACTGCGATTCGATTATAAAACGATTATCGATGCATCTTGATGCATCATATTTTTTCTATACAGGATTCCTGGATAATTACTAAGCTTTTAATCTGCACATTAAAATCCAAAAGAAACATCTCCTAATTAGCTTAAAAGGACTAGTTTGCATCCCTAATTTACTTTATTAACCTCAACTCCATGGTCCCTCATTTCTTTAACAACCACTTGTCAGACTCCTCTGGAAACTGAAATATAATTATCAGGATGCACAGTCTGTGTACAGGACAGAGCTGCACACAGTTTAGTCTCAACACTTAACTAGTAGGTTAGTTAGTAATGACATACAGCTGATAATTAAAATTACTTCATTACTAATTTAGCTAACTTTACATAAATAAAATATTTTTTGTGCCTTTCACGGGACCCAAGGACGCTTTACACATAGTTACAGTGACAGAGCAACAAATAGTCATTCAGGACTGAATGCTGGGTAAAGAGCTGTGTTTTAGTAGATCCAGACAGGGAGCGTTTCTGTGGGGATGAGTTCCAGAGGGGGGGGGCTGTCACGCTGAACACTCCGGAGTCTGATGGGGGGCAGAGAGCAGGCTCTTGTACAGGGGAGATGTTAGCTCGCGCTAACAGCCTTCACTTTTCCAGCCGTTGGGGAAACTACAGACTTTTATTAACAGACTCACAGCGACCTGCGCTGCACGTTTACTACCTGACAGAAACTTACTGCTGATATTTTTCAACACTAACTTTCCCCGTCACGTTCTGCCGCTCATCCTCACACACAGGATACGCAGAAAGCTGCCGAGTGTCGAGTGTCACCATGCTCGCAGTGTACGAGTTAAAATAATTCCTTGCGCATTGATATTAATGATTGTGAGACATTTTGGGGTTATTCATTCCACAGCGGTGACGAATAAAGGGGGACACTGGTCTCTCTGCTGTGTGCGCTCTGCAGACGGTCCGGGTGCTGCGCTTCCGCAAGTTCCGCCTTTTGCGTTCCGTCAACATTACGTTATCAATTAACATTTAAATAATCGATTTTTAGACATTTGTTAATCAATTAATAATCGTCCACGTCCGCATCGCAATGCATCTAAGAATCGTTTAATTCTCCCACCCCTAACATATACATTTATATCCGAGTCCTGATTGGGAGGTAACGTCAGGTTCCGATCGAGTCTGAAACAACGTGATCGGCCCGATTTCCGATCTCGTGATCGGATCTGGACATCCCTAGTATAAACTGTCACCTAGGCAACACAAATGTAGAAACAACAGAGCACATTTTTTATGTTTGTGACTAAAGTTTGTGGAAACACTTACATGACTGGCTAACGTCCAAACTCATAAAGATTTCTTTTGTTTCACATCTGTCCAATGAGGTGTGGTTCTAAATAATAAACAAATTAAATTTCTGATCAATAACACGATTATTATTACTAAATATTTTATACACAAATGTCCCTTTGTGACCCCCCCCCCCCTTGGAATGCACTTAGAAATGAGTTCTCTGTTTTAATTAAATCTATAAGAAATGTTCAAAGCTCCCTGCCAGAAAATTCAGTTTACTTCAGAATATGATTTGATCCTTAGGTTTTGTTCATTTTAACTATTTAATGAGTTAGTTTGTTACTTTGTTGTTTTTTTTCTTGTTTTTTTGTTTTTGTCTTCTTTAGTTGTGTTTTGACCTCTTCTGAGATGATTGTTTTGAATTAAGTCCAATGTTTTTAATTACTTGGGAGGTGAATTTCACCCTGGACTTGAAACATGGTTTGATCTGTACCATATACAGTTTGTCATTGTACCTTCTTTGAATAAAAAACAAAACAAAGACAAATCCCCACTACCCATAATGCTCCTGTGAATCCTCCCCCAGTGTTTCATTAGCAGCTGTAACCACAGTGACTCTGATAAAACAGGAATTAGCAGAATCCATCTGATATGAAGCTGTGGTTTGAATACCACTTCCCTCCTCTTTGAAGAGTAGTCAGATATCTGGGTTCAGGTTTTTGTACAGCCTCTTCTACACTTTGTATCACTGTGTTTCTAGAGCACAGTAGTAGAGAGCTGAGTCTGCCACTGCAGCAGAGGAGATGGTCATATTTATCTGCTTTTGCTCCACTTGAATCTTTAGTCCAGCTTTTTGATTATTTAGTACTGTTCCTGAAGCAGAGTGTGAGATGAGAAACTCTGGTGGTTTTCCTGGATATTGTTGATACCAGAAGAAATAATCACTAGTTGACAGTTTGGGGTATTTGTAGGACAGAGTCACAGAGCTGCCTTCTAAAGTGAACTCTTCATTCCTGACTGCAGTGAGTTCTTCACAGCTGACACCTGAAGGAAGAGATAACTCTGTTATTTCATGTTGTAAAAGACTCAACAAATGAATCCCATCCAGAAAAGTTAGTAATGAAACTTTCTCAGCAGGATCTCACATACCTGTTAGAATGGATAGTAACAGTAGAGAAAGTACATAATAGTCCAATGACAGCATGTTGAATAAAGGGAATGTTTCTGCTTTGTGTATTGAACTCTGCTGAATATGGAAGTTCCTCTCTCTTCTATAGTTCACTAACAGCTTAGCTCCTCCCTCACAATGGTGTGAAGTGAGACCGAGGCAGGTCACACTAGAAGGAAGCCAACCTGAAGATCTGCTCTTTATTCTGGGAACATGGAGGACATTTTTTTCTCTTCTTTGTTACTGTGGAGAAATTGTGATATTAATATTTTATATATTAAATCAGCCCTAGCAGGGATCAGAAGCCATCATGTCTTAGGGTGTACTCACACTAGATGATCTGTACTGAGCACGAGCCTGTTTAACCCCAAAGTCCAGTTTGGTTACCCTAGTTTGGGCACGCGGTACCCTGAACTGTGCCTGTGTCCACCTGGAGAGATGGACTCAGGCAGGATGAGGTTGGACACAGGACACATCTATTGTGATCACTGACTGTGCTCGAGCTCTGAACTCAGACAGAAAATCCATTGTGCTCCAGCGAGGGAGCTTTTTTTTTTTATCAAAACAGCAAGTCGTATGTAGTGATGATGTAAACATGTGCAGGCCAGAGAGGGAGGGGACGTTTGTGCTCAGGTAGGGTACAAGGCAACACGGCCATAATCTCCGACCTTGTCTTTGTTGGATGACCTGTGGTCAGTGACTTGGACCCTTTCCCAGTCAATGCTGTGACTGATTGTTATCTGGTGTTCTCAGACAGTTGATGTCTGTTTCTGCCACAGGTGTCATTTACACTGGGGACGCTGGGGACATGTCCCCATCACTTTTTGAAAAGGCTGATTTTGTCCCCAGCACTTTTTGAAAGAAAAAAAAGCTGAAAAATTACTTGCAACAAGAAATGTAGAATTACTAAATGCTTTGAGAAGGTTTATTTGCACAATAAGAAAACGTGCAGTGCAATTAAAATATAGTAAATGTGCATTGTCCAAAAAAAGAAACCTAACATCAAAAGAAGCTACTGATTATAAAATAACCCAAAAAGATTAGGGAAGACCAAATCATGTCTGCATGTGTGTTGACTCAGCAGTGATGATATTAAATGAAAAATGTTGAGCTGCAGGTGAAACATATCTGAAAGCAAGAATGCCTGAGAGCTGCACTGCATTACATTCTATTATATCTTTATATTTAGAATTTTCTTCTGTCACCTACATTTTATTTCCTTTTACATAAATAAATACATTTCCACTATAAACTGGTGCAGAAACTGTCACCAGAATCCAGGACAGTTTGCTCAAATGCTCAAAATTTCCTGGAGGAAGGCCCCCCAGACCCCCACTGATATATCTAGGCATCAAAGATTTACTCAAAACACTGTTTAAAGATCTTCTCATCTCGTTCTCACAAACCCAATTGCACATATCACGATGTCCCCACCACTTTGCAACACAAAGTGACACCATTGGTTTCTGCTGTTTATTTGTTCTCTTGTCCAGGGTTCTTGCTGTTTCATGACATAGTGTTTCCCCCCCCAGTCATTGAAAGTGATGTAAGAAACTCCAGAGTAACTGCTTTGAGTTTTAGATTTGGTAGAAAGTTCCTGAAAGCTGCTAAGTGGACCTTTGAATGGAATATATCATCATATATTGTCAGGAACACAATGGAAATTGATGGTTAAAGATAAATTGATCCAAAAGAAATAAGTAAATAAATGAGAGGACCTAGGATTGAACCTTGTGGTATACCACAAGAAATCACAGCCTGAGAGAAACACGGAGAAACTTATTTTATAAAGATTGGATTCAAATTATGTTATTTGTTCAAGCCCATATTTGTTTAATGTGTTTTATCTTTAATGCTTCATTTTTTGTTGCTTCTATCAGCACTAAAACAAATCCAGACTTTATCATGAACCACTGAAGTTTAACAGTGTGTGACTCCCTCTAGTGGACGTTGTGGAGTATTCTGTTGTCTTTGCTCCAAAGGTTTTTGTACAGAGTTTTGGTGTTTCCTGTCACTGTGGGCTGCAGAGCACAGTAGTACACAGCAGAGTCTGTCACTTTAGCTGAGATGATCTGCAGATTCACACGTTTGTCTTTGATGTGAGCTGAGAAAACAGAATCAGTTGGTTGAATCGATCCAGTCTCTGTGATGGAGATCAGGAACTCTGGTCTGGATCTCTGGTATTGTCGGTACCACTGGATATTGTAGATAGCACCCTCATATTTACAGGTCAGGTTGATGTTTCCTCCCTCTGCAACATGTTCTTCAGGACTTTCTGCCGTTATGCTGTTCATGGAACCCAGAGCTGCAAAATGAATCATTCATGTCAGTTAGTCTGCAAGAGATTCTAACATCAAGAGACTCAATGGAGGTTCTTGACCTTCTGGATTCATCCAATAAACCAAATGTCTGTTCCTATCATGGAAGTTGTTCCCTTCCACAGAGAAACCTCTAGTTCTGAAATGTAGACCAAATATCTGGTTAATCCAGCAGGTTAATGAGCCTTTCATCTGTGTTCCAACACTCACCTATGAAGTGAGAGCAAAGTAAAAAGAGGTAAAGCAACATGTCTTTGGTGTTGTTAAAGCCAGACAGACAGCAGATGAGCAATGTTCTTCCACTGCAGTAGAATGAAGAAACTAAACAGCCTCTCTGCTGCACAGCCCTTCTCCTCAACATCAAGCTGATTGTGCTTTTAGTTCCTCAAACATTTCTGCTCTGGAGACACAAAGAATCTCATTGGTTGAACTCAGCTTTATTGGGCGTGCTGAGAAATCCCCTTTTTGAGGCCCACAGATGTTCCACTCAACCAAAGACATTCTTTCTGAGTCCAGAGAAGTTTTGTCTTGGAGAAATTGTCCAGACTGAAGCTGATATCTTCTGATTAGTGGACAACCCGCTCTGCCTCTGACCCACAGCTGTCCCAAGAATGACCTGTTGGAGGTAAAGTTATTTAATGATGGTGGAACAGTTTATTATTTCATTAGGAAGATCAAAAAAGATCACAGTCAGTATAAAATGAAGCGTGTTACCGTGGTGTTAAAGTGTTTGCCTCCTTGCTGATTTCTGATTGGTCACACTGAAATGTTTCAGATCAAACAAATATAAATATTAGACAAAGATAACAGAAGTAAACACATGGTTCTGTCTGTGAAGGTTCTCAGCCATCCAGCTCAGAGTTATCCAAAGAAGGTTAAAGTGAAGGCAGCTGGACTTGGTTGAAGATACTAGAAGACGTTTCCAAGAGACTTCTTCACTTCTGAAATGACTGGTCAACTAGAAAAGTCAATCTCCTGACGCTGGACAGTTTTTTAGTGGCTGCACAACAAACGGCAACGTGCAAATAGATGTAAATAAATAGTTCTAATAATTCTAGCCTTTGATGTATGTTGCTTAGCAACCGTCATTCGTAGCCTTCCGGCAGCCCGGTGGGACTACTTTCTGTATTCATAAAGAAATGTCTGTTGATGAAATAAAATCAACCTGTAGTGTGTCTGTTAGCCTCCTTTCTTTTTGCCATACTTGGTAAGCGTTTTATAAAAGCAACAGCTCACTTCAGGCCCGTGGTATACGCTCATTATATCACAGTTAAGGGGGTCGCTGGAACAAAACCCCTTACCTGTCATATAATGAGCGTATACCACGGCCTGAAGTGAGCTGTTGCTTAAATGTTCTGAAATCTGTCTTTGAGTCTGGCCGTTTACTGTTTCATGTACATTGTGGAAAATATTAAAATATAATGCTCTACAATGGAAATGAAGCCCTCATGCTATGATTTTATTGAGAATCTGACTCTGTGTTACAGGTACAATTTATTATTTACAGCATCCACATTACCTTCGACTACTGAAGGGGTCAGACTCTGGACACAAACTACACCGAGATATCAGATAAAATAGGATTTATAGAATTTGGACAGTTATTATATGTTAATAAAAGTAATGAGGGATCATTATTTATCTGGTTATTTGTGCTCTGGACCGAACTGGCAGGATGTGTGAACCAGTTTCAGCTTCAAGGATCAAACAGCAGACAAAGAGGAAACCTTTGGTGGACGCCTCTCTGCTGTTTGTTGACTTGTTTGTGCATTTGTTGTTATCGTGCCAAAGTTTAACAGTGTGTGACTCCCTCTAGTGGACGTTGTGGAGTATTCTGTTGTCTTTGCTCCAAAGGTTTTTGTACAGAGTTTTGGTGTTTCCTGTCACTGTGGGCCTCACAGCACAGTAGTACACAGCAGAGTCTGCCACTGCAGCAGAGGAGATGGTCATATTTATCTGCTTTTGCTCCACTTGAATCTTTAGTCCAGCTTTTTGATTATTTAGTACTGTTCCTGAAGCAGAGTGTGAGATGAGGAACTCTGGTGGTTTTCCTGGATATTGTTGATACCAGAAGAAATAATCACTAGTTGACAGTTTGGGGTATTTGTAGGACAGAGTCACAGAGCTGCCTCCTAAAGTGAACTCTTCATTCCTGACTGCAGTGAGTTCTTCACAGCTGACACCTGAAGGAAGAGATAACTCTGTTATTTCATGTTGTAAAAGACTCAACAAATGAATCCCATCCAGAAAAGTTAGTAATGAAACTTTCTCAGCAGGATCTCACATACCTGTTAGAATGGATAGTAACAGTAGAGAAAGTACATAATAGTCCAATGACAGCATGTTGAATAAAGGGAATGTTTCTGCTTTGTGTATTGAACTCTGCTGAATATGGAAGTTCCTCTCTCTTCTATAGTTCACTAACAGCTTAGCTCCTCCCTCACAATGGTGTGAAGTGAGACCGAGGCAGGTCACAGTAGAAGAAAGCCAACCTGAAGATCTGCTCTTTATTCTGGGAACATGGAGGACATTTTTTTCTCTTCTTTGTTACTGTGGAGAAATTGTGATATTAATATTTTATATATTAAATCAGCCCTAGCAGGGATCAGAAGCCATCATGTCTTAGGGTGTACTCACACTAGATGATCTGTACTGAGCACGAGCCTGTTTAACCCCCAAAGTCCAGTTTGGTTACCTAGTTTGGGCACGGTACCCTGAACTGTGCCTGTGTCCACCTGGAGAGATGGACTCAGGCAGGGTAAGGTTGGACACAGGACACATCTATTGTGATCACTGACTGTGCTCGAGCTCTGAACTCAGACAGAAAATCCATTGTGCTCCGCGAGAGGGAGCTTTTTTTTTTATCAAAACAGCAAGTCGTATGTAGTGATGATGTAAACATGTGCAGGCCAGAGAGGGAGGGGGGACGTTTGTGCTCAGGTAAGGTACAAGGCAACACGGCCATAATCTCCGACCTTGTCTTTGTTGGATGACCTGTGGTCAGTGACTTGGACCCTTTCCCAGTCAATGCTGTGACTGATTGTTATCTGGTGTTCTCAGACAGTTGATGTCTGTTTCTGCCACAGGTGTCATTTACACTGGGGACGCTGGGGACATGTCCCCATC
The DNA here is from genome assembly GCA_024633595.2 of Lepomis macrochirus. Taxonomy (NCBI): domain Eukaryota; kingdom Metazoa; phylum Chordata; class Actinopteri; order Centrarchiformes; family Centrarchidae; genus Lepomis; species Lepomis macrochirus. The sequence continues at coordinate 4,219,743 of JALXJV020000012.1, read as the reverse complement.
ACTTTTTGAAAAGGCTGATTTTGTCCCCAGCACTTTTTGAAAGAAAAAAAAGCTGAAAAATTACTTGCAACAAGAAATGTAGAATTACTAAATGCTTTGAGAAGGTTTATTTGCACAATAAGAAAACGTGCAGTGCAATTAAAATATAGTAAATGTGCATTGTCCAAAAAAAGAAACCTAACATCAAAAGAAGCTACTGATTATAAAATAACCCAAAAAGATTAGGGAAGACCAAATCATGTCTGCATGTGTGTTGACTCAGCAGTAATGATATTAAATGAAAAATGTTGAGCTGCAGGTGAAACATATCTGAAAGCAAGAATGTCTGAGAGCTGCACTGCATTATATTCTATTATATCTTTATGTTTAGAATTTTCTCCTGTCACCTAAATTTTATTTCCTTTTACATAAATAAATACATTTCCACTATAAACTGGTGCAGAAACTGTCACCAGAATGCAGGACAGTTTGCTCAAATGCTCAAAATTTCCTGGAGGAAGGCCCCCAGACCCCCACTGATATATCTAGGCATCAAAGATTTACTCAAAACACTGTTTAAAGATCTTCTCATCTCGTTCTCACAAACCCAATTGCACATATCACGATGTCCCCACCACTTTGCAACACAAAGTGACACCATTGGTTTCTGCTGTTTATTTGTTCTCTTGTCCAGGGTTCTTGCTGTTTCATGACATAGTGTTTCCCCCCAGTCATTGAAAGTGATGTAAGAAACTCCAGAGTAACTGCTTTGAGTTTTAGATTTGGTAGAAAGTTCCTGAAAGCTGCTAAGTGGACCTTTGAATGGAATATATCATCATATATTGTCAGGAACACAATGGAAATTCATGTTTAAACATAAATTGATCCAAAAGAAATAAGTAAATAAATAATGAGAGGACCTAGGATTGAACCCTGTGGTACACCACAAGAAATCACAGCCTGAGAGAAACACAGAGAAACTTCTTTTATAAAGATGAGAACAGAACTCAGAACCTGAGTTTGTGATGCCAACCAGTTTATGGACATACAGGATTTAAATTATGTTATTTGTTCAAGCCCATATTTGTTTATTGTGTTTTATCTTTAATGCTTCATTTTTTGTTGCTTCTATCAGCACGAAAACAAATCCAGACTATATCATGAACCACTGAAGTTTAACAGTGTGTGACTCCCTCTAGTGGACGTTGTGGAGTATTCTGTTGTCTTTGCTCCAAAGGTTTTTGTACAGAGTTTTGGTGTTTCCTGTCACTGTGGGCTGCAGAGCACAGTAGTACACAGCAGAGTCTGTCACTGCAGCAGAGGAGATCTGCAGATGAAACTCCTTTGCTTTTTTGTCATGTGGAAAGGAAAACCCTGCTTTCTCTGAATATTCTGCGAGGAAAAACTGTGGAGATGAACTGGACTTCTGTTGATACCAGAAGAAGTAGTCGAAAGAACCTGAATAGTTGCAGGAGAGAGTCACAGAGTCTCCTTCCAAAGCCAGCATTACATCTTTAAATGGTTTCACTAAATCCTCAGAGGATCCTGAAAAAGACAAAGATATATTTCACTCTGACATTTATGTTATTAAATATCTTAATGAATGTCTACATCTCCTTTTACATGTTTTGATTTCTCACCAGTGTGAAACATGAAGATGATCATCCAAACTAAGCAGAGCTGCATCATTTCCACTTGTACTGAATGAACAATAGAGAGAACACAGCAGCTCTTCACTTCCAACATGAAGCCTTTCATATTCAGTTGTGGAGCTCCTCCTCTTGCTGTGCTCTGTTTCCATTCAGGCTGATGGAAGCTTTAGAAATGACAGTGATGCTGCAGTCATCATCATCCAAGAAGGTCAGACTGAAGGAGGAATCTGCAGGAAATTCACCTGAAGGAATCTGGACACAAACACCTGTCTGAAACCTCCAATCTGCAAACTGTACACAACTTCTGTTGGAGCCTGAAACCTGGTTAAACTTACAGACCCCCAACCGACGGCGTCACCAGGTCATTTTTCCAGGGCTTTAGCCCCGGATGTAACTCAACAACAGCAACAAAATATTTTCCATATTAATATGCAGCAGGCTAATCTTCATGACACAGCCTCTCTCTAAGGTCTTCAAAGAGCGGAGGCTACTCGCAGTAACTGATACATTTAGTTTGAAGTTCATGTATGTGACCCCCCCACCACCGTTACTCAGACTACCTGCACTGAGAGAGAGAGAGAGAGAGAGAGAGCACATTGCTCACAGCTTCACTGCTTGTCTTCGACTTCTGAATTGTAAAACTGTAATCAAACATAAATGTTGTCGGTCAGTGTTTAGTCAGTGTACTAACACAAACGGTTAACAGTCGCTGCACAGTAGTGAGAGAATATCACACCTGACCGCGACACAGACACCTGTGGCTCTCTTTGCTGTCTCTGTCCCCCTCGCTGTGAGACACTACTGTTTTACTGTCTCCAGGATGCTTCATTCCCTCTAAAGCGGCTGTGAGCTGCACTTTATCAGGTGCTGAAGTGAACATTTGTGTGGAACTGTGGTGATATAGCTGTCTGATCACAAGTGTTTTCACTTTAGTTTTTTTCCTCTGATGAGGATCAGTGCGCTCGTCTCATTGAGTAGGCTACAGTCCCAGACGGGCTCTGTGTCTGTCAGACGGTCTAAAGGGGGGTCGCCTCAGGGGTGGACTGGTAATCTGGCATAGGCTACCGGTCAAATGTGAGGTAGGCCGACGAACCTTTGGGGCCGGTGTTACGTGAATATTTGGGCTGATTTTAAAAAATGGGCCAGCGATCGGCCCACTCCCTCCCTCTTTGCTCCAGCTGTTTCCTGTCACAAAAAAAATTGCCAAATACGTGAAAATATCTGAGATGTTTGGTCCTGGAGCTGCAGTAGCTTCATCATCAGCTGCACAGCCTACCCTGCATAGAGCAGGCACCTGAAGGAGTAAAGGAGAGCCGTGGCCTGAAGAAATGTTAACAAATAAAATGCTGTGAGGAAGGTTTATTTGCACAATAAGAAAACCTGCAATGCAAAATAAATATAATATATAAATATATTTTTATAAAGTAACTTAAGGTGAAAAAACACTAAGCTGCTGCATTAGATTCTGTTATATTTTGATATTCTGAATTGTCACCTGCCCCCCAACTTTTGTCCCTCCCTTTCTAAAATAAGTCAAGTCAGCTTTATTTATATAGCACATTTAAAAACAACAGGAGCTGAGCCAAAGTGCTTTCCAAGAACACGATACACACAAATACAAGTATAAACGAACAAAAGAAGAGTATTTACCACTGTGTATCCAACTACTCAATAAAACACCTGTGCACCAATACACATAATAAAATGGAATATAGAGAACTTGGTAGAAGTAAATAAGAACAACATCAGATTAAAATGGATTAGAATAAATAAATAAAATATGGGACAGAATCAGGTAAAAGCCAGAGAAAAAAGGTAGGTCTTTAAATTAGATTTCTCAATGGTGGGGCAGGACTGTTAGATGGAGGACTATTCCAAAGCCTGGGGGCAGCAACAGAAAAGGCCCGGTCACCTTTGGTTGGAAGGCGAGAGAAGGGGACTAAGAGGAGTTGTTGTGAAGATGACCTGAGTGGCCTACGTGCAGAATATGGAATTAGTTTATCAGTAATGTGTTGTGGGGCTAAGCCATTAAGGGCTTTAAAAGAAATAACATTTTAAATCAATTCTGTATTTTACCTGTAACCAGTGAGAAAAGACCTTTTCTTTGTTCAAGGTAAAAAATCTAGCAGCTGCATTTTGAACCATTTGTAGTCAGGAAAGTGTTGAATGGAGTCGGCCCCATGTACAGGGAATTACTGCAGTCCAGCCTGAGGTGATAAGCGCATGTGTAACTGTTTCCAGGTCTCTATGGGATAAAAATGGCTTCAGTTTGGCTAAGGTTCTAAGCTGATAAAACTGCCCTTCACGCACACCACTGATGTACTTGATGAAATTCAAAGAAGTATCCATAAAAACAGCTAAATTCTTCACTACATTGTGTAAGTTTGTAGTCAGGGGACCAAGTAAATTACTTAAGCTAATGACAGAGCTTTCAGGGCCAAATAGAATTACCTCAGTTTTAGAATAAAGACATTTCCACCATAAATTGGTGCAGAAAATCTCTCCAGAATGCAGGAAATTTTTCAGGGGGAGGACCCCCAGACCCCCTTCGTTAATAATATCAGTGTTAGTTATTATCAGAAAATGAGACAGATGTTAGAGTTACTGTGTAGAGCTCATTTACTGTTGCTTTACAAACGTACTTTGGGGGCAGCAGAGGGTGGGGGGTGAAAACAGGTATAGCTCCCCTTAGTTTGAATCACGAACACAAGGCGTTCCGTTGGTTACAGGCATTTATTCCGACATTCAGGTAATCAAGCATGCCGTGAGAACTAGACAAAATAAAATACACAAATCATAAAGTGAGTCTAATAAAATACAAAGCATTCTCATAGAGAATAATCACAAAAATAAATCTTTGACGAACACAAAATAGCTTACAAAGCACCCATTTGCAGGCTAGAAACTGTTAAGCTTGCAAGTAATTAACTTACTTTACGTTCCGATTTACAATGCTATCACGTTATTATCACACGGGACTCTACCAATATATTAGCTGTAGTTACAATATAAACACAACGTAACCGTACACATGAACTTGCATACCTCATTGGCCGCGTTAACTCAAGGGGAGTAAAAGGAACCGTCCAGCTTCATCTTCTTTATTTACTAAAACTCTAAACATCTTTCAAAACAGCAGTAGAGCTACAGACATCATCCTCCGTCGGATCGGTGAGGCGTTCTCCCTCTAATGCTAATAGAGTGCCACTACCTAATGACCCGACTGCACTGTGACACAAGACTATTAGTTCCGCTTTTATACGTTACATGTTATGTTACCTTATTGTTACGTGCATGCTCTTAATTATATTGCTAAATATAATTATTACTTGCTAAATAAAATGTGTTTTTTATTATTCTTACATTATATTGACGTAATGAACTGAATTTAAACTGTATAACCAGCTGATGACAGCTACAACAGGTGAAAACCATAGACTGTATATAAAAATGTGAAAACATGAAAGTTTTCTGGGCTGGGCTAAGCCCCCAATGTTTGAAGACCCTGGAAACCCCCCTGCCCTCAACCTCAACCCCACTACCCATAATGCTCCTGTGAATCCTCCCCCAGTGTTTCATTAGCAGCTGTAACCACAGTGACTCTGATAAAACAGGAATTAGCAGAATCCATCTGATATGAAGCTGTGGTTTGAATACCACTTCCCTCCTCTTTGAAGAGTAGTCAGATATCTGGGTTCAGGTTTTTGTACAGCCTCTTCTACACTTTGTATCACTGTGTTTCTAGAGCACAGTAGTAGAGAGCTGAGTCTGCCAGGGTTAGCTCTGTGATGGTCAGTTTGGTTGATGTTGGTGATGTTTCAGATTCATATCGTTCATCAGGAATATATTTCTGATGACTCCATGATTTTGCTCCTTTCCAGAGTATAAACTGAGGTGACTGAAGGTCAGAATGATGTCTGTACCAGTAAAGCCAAACATCGGTGTAATCTGTCTGATAGTTACATGTGAGTGTGAGAGATTCTCCTTCTCTTTCACTGACTTCCTCTCCTTCAGGAGAGATTGTGTCTCCAGCTATTAGTCCTGGAAAAAGTAGAGAAAATGAAGCCATCAGACTAACATTGTTCATGAGGCTGAGAGGAGAAGACAGTGGAAAATGTCAGCTGTACAGTGTTACTCTGTGGACACAAACAGCTCAGCTGTTCACAGATTTCTGCTCTGAACTCCAGTTTCCATAAATCTTTAGAAAAGAATAAAAACATGTTGTGCTTTCTATCTTACCAAAGAAAAGAGCAGCAAGAATAATCCCCAGCCAATGTTCCATCTCTACAACAAGGTTTAAATCAACAGGAGAAACTAGCTGATGTTCAACATTCAGTCTGAGAATTGTTCTCTTCACAGCAGCAGTTATTATTGACAGAATGGTTGAACACAGTGCAGAAGTAGTGCATCGCCTACTTGATAATGTGGCTCAGCTTGGATTAACAGCAGCTACAGTGTCATCTAGTGGCCAATCAGAATCAGACCACAGAAGAAGAAAAGATGCCACTGAAACTTCAAACTAGTCCAGCAGCAATAGATATTCTGGAGCTCAAAGGAATATTGATGTAAACAATACTTTATCTACATAGTTAACATCACTCTCCTTATCATCATCAGTATGTCAGAGATATAAACACTCTCCTTCATTTGTCTTCATTATTTATGCCTCATTTTACTTCAAGTTTCTATCATCAGCGCAAAGAATCCAGCCTGTATCATCACACTGAAGTTTAACAGTGTGTGACTCCCTCTAGTGGACGTTGTGGAGTATTCTGTTGTCTTTGCTCCAAAGGTTTTTGTACAGAGTTTTGGCGTTTCCTGTCACTGTGGGCTGCAGAGCACAGTAGTACACAGCAGAGTCTGTCACTGCAGCAGAGGAGATCTGCAGATGAAACTCCTTTGCTGTTTTGTCATGTGCAAAAGAAAACCCTGCTTTCTCTGAATATTCTGCGAGGAACAACTGTGGAGATGAACTGGACTTCTGTTGATACCAGTAGAGGTTGTAGACAGAGCCTGAATAGTTGCAGGAGAGAGTCACAGAGTCTCCTTCCAAAGCCAGCATTACATCTTTAAATGGTTTCACTAAATCCTCAGAGGATCCTGAAAAAGACAAAGATACAACAAATGAGGATTCACAAAACTGAAACGTTTTTGATTCATGTTTAAAATCTCCTGTTAAATTTCACTCACCAGTGTGAAACATGAAGATGATCATCCAAACTAAGCAGAGCTGCATCATTTCCACTTGTACTGAATGAACAATAGAGAGAACACAGCAGCTCTTCACTTCCAACATGAAGCCTTTCATATTCAGTTGTGGAGCTCCTCCTCTTGCTGTGCTCTGTTTCCATTCAGGCTGATGGAAGCTTTAGAAATGACAGTGATGCTGCAGTCATCATCATCCAAGAAGGTCAGACTGAAGGAGGAATCTGCAGGAAATTCACCTGAAGGAATCTGGACACAAACACCTGTCTGAAACCTCAAACACCTTTGACTGCAAACTACAGTCACCCACAAAGTCTTAATCAGCCGTCTGAAGAACTATGCTGACATCAGTGATGTGGCTCTGGATTGGTTCATCTCTTATCCTTCAGACAGGTTCTTCTCTGCTATGCTTGCAGATGGCTCCTCGTCTTGTGTTCCTGTGTTTTGTGGGGTTCCCCAGGGGCCTATTCTAGGTCCCCTCTTATTTATTATATACGCACTACCCCTGGGGCAAATCATGTATTGACATAATGTGGATATATATGTAGATAATATACGTGGATGTTACACAAGCTCTTTTCCCAATAAACCATGGTACCACCAATGTGTCCCATATTCTGTCCTGCCTTACTGAAATGAAGAACTGGACGTCAAAGTTAAATGAACGCCCATCAGAAATAATTAGAATAACAACAACATTAACTTTTGGTCTTTTCTAATAATATTAAACCAGAGGCCGTAGCCTGTGTTGTTTTGTCTATGTGCTACGTTTTGATGCTCAGTTGAGGAAACAGACATTTAACCAAGATCAGGTCGCTCCTTTCTCCTGCAGATCCAGAAAAGGTCATCCTTGTTTTTATTTTTTCTTCACTCAACTATTATAAAGCACTTTATTCTGGAATCAGCAGGTGCAACATTGAGAGACTGAGCTGATCCAAAACCAGACGTTTAACTTGTTTTAAGAGAAGCAACAACATCACATCAATCTGCCCTCACAGGTTTCCTGAGTTTAAAACGGATTTTAAGATTTTCCTGCTTTTTTAAAGCCTTGAATGGTCAGACATCTGCTTATATCTGTGACCTCCCAGGGAGCCTGATCGCAGCTCCACCACTTTCAAACACTATTAGACATATCTATTTCATCAGAATATTAAAACAATTTACTTATGTATCAGTCACTTTATTGAAATCGTCTCACATAGCGGCAGTTAGGAACATGTCAGGGAGCCTGTGTAAAGTTTTTGACCCACAAAGTTTAATTTAAGCTTTATCAAAGTTTATGGATTTGCTGTTAGACTCAGGTAAAAAGGGGTGGTGATGGAACAGTGGATAAGATTCGTGCCTTTGGTGTGAGAGACCCGGGTTTAATCCACCATTGTGTCCCTGAGCAAGACACTTAACCCCTCATTGATGCAGAGGCGTGTGACCTTTGACATGTATAGCAATTGTAAATCGCTTTGGATAAAAGCGTCAGCTAAATGAATAAATGTAAGTTATGATGATCTATTGTTCATATAAATATCATCCCACAACACCTCATTGTCTTCAGAGTTACTGTTATTTAAAAAGACTTTCCCTCATTCTGTGTTTTATCTTTTCAGCCTCATTTTTGCCTTCATAGTAACTGGCCAGGGACAACAGATGAAAATTAGCCTGCTGAGCTAACTCTGGCTCATTTACAGTTATTTTACTGTTGATCAATGAGCACTGTCCCTGTCAAATAAACAAATAAATGAAATGAAATGAAATTTTCAACTGTTTTTATCACCACTACAAATAATCTTAACTTTATCCTCATTAACCTCATAAACCACTGAAGTTTAACAGTGTGTGACTCCCTCTAGTGGACGTTGTGGAGTATTCTGTTGTCTTTGCTCCAAAGGTTTTTGTACAGAGTTTTGGTGTTTCCTGTCACTGTGGGCTGCAGAGCACAGTAGTACACAGCAGAGTCAGACAGCTGAAGCTTCTGGATCTTCAGAGGAACTGATCTTGAGGTGGAATCCAGTGTGGATGAAAATCTCTCCTTGAACACATGTGCTGTGTCCCCTTCGTCCCGTTGAAAGCGGCTCAGTATGAATCTGGGGCTGCTGTTTCCATCCTGTTTGTACCAGAAGAGATAATCATTTGTTGCTGAACTGCTGTTATATAGACAGCCAAGTGTTACTGGCTCTCCTTCAGCAGCAGTCACATCTCCTTCTGGTTGCAGCACGTTGTCTTTTTGTGCTCTGCATTCTGTAAAACAGCAACAAACAGTATCAGTGTGCTGTTAAAGAATCATGTCAATGTTGGATTGATATCAGAGAACCAGAGTTGTGTTCATACCAAGGCACACAGCAGCCAGCAACACTGAGATGAACAGAGGCGTCATATCTGCAGTGTTGAGGAACTGTGAGCTACAGCAAGATATAAAGAAGGCTGTGATCTCTCTGTTTAGTCTTCATCAACACTAAGTTGGTGGATTAGAAGGAGGAGCCTGATCACAGTGACAGGGCTCATTCACAGCCCTGTGTTATTCCCCGACTGACAACTTTACACTCAACACATTTTACTCACTCTCTCCTTTCCTAGTGTGACAGTTAGGATCAATTAGTGAATGTTTTTAATATGGTATCAGCATCATATTAAATGCCTGTCAGTTTGCCAGCCTGTCCACAGCTTCTCCAGATAAAGGGCTAAAATATGAAGCATGTTCAGAACACAGAAGGATCTCCAAAACCAGCTCGGTGGTGTCAACCATTTCAAACAGGATATTCCATTGAGAGCGACTGGTTAGGAGCTGCTACCACCAGTTTACCACAGAGAAAGTAGAGGCTTCAGCAAACACTCCCTCACTCCCACAAAGGGGCAGTCACGTCCTTTCTAGACTCTTCCAAGGGCTGATTTAGGTGCTTGGATCTCTGGAGCTGCAGCATTACTGACAGTGAAAGCAGAGATGTTTGTGTTAATTATGGTTGGACATCTCCCCTCTAACAAATGAAGGCAATCTGTGCAAACATGGAGCTTATTCTGTCTCCAAACACTGGTGTGAAACTGGTCATGACTCAGGCTTTGGAGTGAAACATTAAGGTGTTTGTCCATCCTTGTCTGGATGTGAAAGTGCAGTGGGACTCTGGCCGACGTTACATACCAGCTTATTATTACAAGTCATCAAACTTACAGTCCATAATTTATTGTGCTGAAGTCAGATGTATTTGAACTTTTCCTTTAGTGAGTCTTCTGAAATAAAGAATCGAGTCAAGACGTCTTTAAGTATTTTATTCTTTGCAAAGGCTCAGACAAACATACAGAGTGCAACCAGTAAAGTCTTTCCTTTCCCTCAACTCTGGTTTATATAGCATAGAGCATATCTGCCCTAAATGGTCGGTTTCATCTCTTTTATTCGATTTAGCAGGAAATCCATTAATCTAATTGTCCCCTTTTATCTTTCTCAGTTGTAAATTTTATAACTGGCAGAAGGATTTTAAGAGCTGTTTTCCACTCAGTTCTGGCTTTACTCCGACATATCCCTGTTTAATCTGTAGTTTGTCTACGTACCTCTACCTTCAGCTCTGGAAATGACACTGATGCTGCCGTCCAGTGGTGGACAGTAATTCAGTGCATTTACTCAACTTATTTATTTTATTCATGTACTAATTTGCGTATTTTCTGTTCATGCCACTTTTTGTGTCTCCACCAAACTCAGATGGAGATATTGTTTTTTTCTTCACTACAACAGCTTTAGTTGCTTTACAAATTAAGTATTTCAAAACACATGAAGACTTTCTAAAATATGATATTTTGTTATGAATTTAATTGCCCGACAGTTTACTCAAAGCTGAAATAATTAGTCGGTTGACAAAAAAAAATATTGTCAACTGTTTTGATCATTGAAGTCATTTTTCATGCCAAAACAGTTCATCGTTCCAGCTTTACAAATTAATTATTTAAAATAGTTGAATGTAGTGTTAAAAATGTGAAGGTTTGAACAATTTCAGGCCAATCTGTAATCTCCCTGTTGTTTCAAAAATCTTGAAATCATTAGTCAATCATATTTCGACTTGCATACCATTTGAAATGAAATGCACTCCTGTTTCCAGTCAGTGCATACTACAGTAACCTCCACTTTAAAAGATATGTTTGACTTCAAAGAGGCTATAGATAACAAATTTATCTGTGTAACATTGTTCATAGACCTTACGGAGGCCTTCGGCACTGCCCATCACTCAACTCTCAGATATGTCAACTCTAGTTTCAGGACACATCATTGTATATTGGACAGACTGGAAGGATGATCTTCCCTTCACTTGAGAAGATAATTTCGGGTAAACTTCCAAATTATTTAAACAGGGCATTTTTAACTTTGCAAAGCAGGCACAATATCTAGTCACATAATTGGCTACAGTTCAAAGTGCCTGCTGTCAGAACAGAGGCTGGAAAGCTAAGCCTGATCCTGGGCCCTTGGTCTTGGAATGATGTGCAGACCAAGCTTAAACTTCAGTCCCTCATCTCCCTACATGATTTTAAACATAGATTAAAAAAGGTCGTCACTGCTAACTGCAGCTGCTTTGCCAATTCTATTACCACTTAATTCCTTCAGAGGAACTGATGTCTTGTTGATTTTAGCGTCAAATCTTTCTTTCCGAAACTCTAGAGCATTATCTTCTGTTCCTAAAGTATCACGTCGCAAAATATACATAGGAAAGTCATTGTCTTCTTGTTTGTACCAGAACAAATAGGCGTTCATGTTAGCACTGGTCTCAAAAGTACAGCCAAGTGTAACTGTGTCTCCTTCAGCAGCAATGACATCTCCTGCTGGCTGGGTCACTCTGTCTTCTCCTTTACACTCTGGGGAAGAAGAGAACATGCAGAGGAAGAGATGGATCAATAAAGATGATTGATTAAAGGAGAACAATCAGTAGGTTTAAAGAGTTACCTAGCCAGAGAGTCAGAATCAGGATGTTTCTCAGCCAGTGTTTCATGTCTGCAGTGAGAGGGGAGAGAGAGGAAGAACATTGATACTCTGATGGATCTGGGCCTTCACATCATTGGCCCTTCCTCTTCATCATCTGTTGAGGAACTCTCAACATTTACATCTCATTTACATCTCAGCTGTTTAGCTGATGCTCTTATCAGAGCAGCTCATAATGAGGAGCTTTAACATGTGAACTTTCTGTTACAACAAAGTCTCTTTAACCAGTTTTCACCCTGCTAGAATTATGAAATCATCATCATCAGTCTGGAATCATTTTAGTTTATCTTATCAGTGTTATAAGAACTGGATTAGTTGTGTTTTATTAATAACAGGAGTAACATTGTAACTTGTCATTAGATTGTGTTGTCAGTGTCCACTTGGTGGCGCTGTTGTTCAGTAAAAGGAGGAGCTGAAGTGAGTAAATCTTCAGAGGAGCTGTCAGGTTTTTGTACAGAGTTTTGGTGTTTCCTGTCACTGTGGGCTTCACAGCACAGTAGTACACAGCAGAGTCTGTCACTGCAGCAGAGGAGATCTGCAGATCCAGATGGGTTTTATCATCACTCACTTTAGCAGACCATCTAGAGTTTGTTGCATTTTGTGTTCCCAAGTGAAAGATGAGGAACTCTGGTGGTTTTCCTGGATATTGTTGATACCAGAAGAAATAATCATTGCCCACAGCAGCTTTAGAGTATTTGTAGGACAGAGTAACAGATCTCTCTTCTAAAGTGAACTCTTCATTCTTTACTGGAGTGAGTTCTTCACAGCTGACACCTGAAGGAAGAGATAACTCTGTAACTTTATAATCTAAAGGTTTCTATCAGTGAAGCTCTCTTAATGTTGATGATCTCACCTACCTCTTATTGTGAGCAGAAACAAAGTCACAAACAGACTGAAGTTCACTGACAGCATCTTAAAGAGAAAGAGAATCTGTCTGGTTTTGGATCAAACACCACTGTGAAAGTTTGTGTCTTTTCTGTCCTTGAGTGCCAGTTTGGCTCCTCCCTTAATCCCTCCCTCCTTCCTCTCACAACTCTGACAAATAGTGAGTTTGTCTCTGCTGTGGTGCTGTTATTCACTAAATGACATCATTTCCATCAGCTAACAAGTAGCTGAGAAGGTTATACTAACAGACTCTTGACGGAACGGTAAATTTTTACACAGATGATATGCTACTATTTCTAGTATCTACTTCTGATTCTGTTCCTGTCCGTTGCCTTATGATCTATTTCTATATCTGAAATAGATGCCAGATTTGCACATTACTGTTCTGACCTTTCATCTTTTGCTGTTCAAATTATAATTGCTGGCAGTTTTAATATCCACACTGATGATTCAACAAACTCATTTAAACTCATTTAGGAAACACATTAGAGTCTTTCCCTTTGTCTGAGTATCAATTCTTTGGTTGTCTGATCATATTTGACACTGTTACACGCTGCCCCAAAACATTATAGTAGAATTATTAGCAGCTGTATCCTCCGTTAACTTAGTGCCTTAACAATTTCTGTCAAACTACTTTGGACACCACGGGTCACATTAATCTCAGATCAAAGTTGCCTCTTAAACTTTTTCTTGGATTGACGATAGCTTAAGGAGTCTTAAAAGATTGAACAGAAGAGCAGAATGGAGTTGGAGAAAGACTAAATTGCATGTCTACTATTTGTATATGAAAGACCTAATGACTTCTGACAACAAAAAACAGATGGCAGAGCCAACTTCTTTTCTAACCTAGTCACCGGTAACAAGCATTATCCTACATTCTTTTTTAAAACCATTAGACAGACTTATCAACCCTGCTCCCCTTACCAGCCTCTTCAAATGCTGACTGAGATGTTTTTATTATCTTTTTCTAAGCAAAAAGTCACTGACATTAGGTCTAAGAGCTACTACCACTATTGTTGCTGATATTTCTGATCACCCATTTCTGATACTGTCTCTCACACGCTTTCCTCTTCAAGCCCACTTGACATCTTAATCACCTCACTCCCCTTAAAACGTTATTTTACATTTATCTGACGCTTTTATCCAAAGCGAACAATTGCTATACGTCAGAGGTCGCACGCCTCTGGAGCATCTAGGGGTTAAGTGTCTTGCTCAGGGACTCATTGGTGTTTCACAGTGGATTCTCTCACACAAGGCATGTGTCTTATCCACTGCTCCATCACCACCCCCCATATGGGTGACAAAATCCCTGACTTTGTGCAAATGTAGGTGGAGAATTGATGGTGTTTGAAGGCAACGGCTGCTCTACAACAAATCCAGACTGTATCATAAACCAGTGAAGTTTAACAGTGTGTGACTCCCTCTAGTGGACATTGTGGAGTATTCTGTTGTCTTTGCTCCAAAGGTTTTTGTACAGAGTTTTGGTGTTTCCTGTCACTGTGGGCTGCAGAGCACAGTAGTACACAGCAGAGTCAGACAGCTGAAGCTTCTGGATCTTCAGAGGAACTGATTTTGAGGTGGAATTCAGTGTGGATGAAAATCTCTCAACAAAGTGTCTTTAACCAGTTTTCACCCTGCTAGAATTAAGAAATCATCATCATCAGTCTGGAATTTGGATTTGTCTCATCAGTGTTTGTAAAACAAAGATTTCCTTGTGTTTAATTAATAACAGGAGTAATATTGTAACTTTAGATTTCATTAGATTGTGTTGTCAGTGTCCACTTGGTGGCGCTGCTGTTCAGTAAAAGTGAGTAAATCTTCAGCAGAGCTGTCAGGTTTTTGTGCAGAGTTTTGGTGTTTCCTGTCACTGTGGGCCTCACAGCACAGTAGTACACAGCAGAGTCTGTCACTGCAGCAGAGGAGATCTGCAGATCCAGATGGGTTTTATCATCACTCACTTTAGCAGACCATCTAGAGTTTGTTGCATTTTGTGTTCCCAAGTGAAAGATGAGGAACTCTGGTGGCTTTCCTGAATATTGTCGATACCAGAAGAAATTATCATTGGCATCAGCTTTTTTAGAGTATTTGTAGGACACAGTAACAGAGCTGCCTTTAAAACCGAACTCTTCATTCCTGACTGGAGTGAGTTCTTCACAGCTGACACCTGAAGGAAAAAATAACTCTGTAACTTTACAATCTAAAGGTTTCTATCAGTGAAGCTCTCTTAATGTTGATGATCTCACCTACCTCTTATTGTGAGCAGAAACAAAGTCACAAACAGACTGAAGTTCACTGACAGCATCTTAAAGAGAAAGAGAATCTGTCTGGTTTTGGATCAAACACCACTGTGAAAGTTTGTGTCTTTTCTGTCCTTGAGTCCCAGTTTGGCTCCTCCCTTAATCCCTCCCTCCTTCCTCTCACAACTCTGACAAATAGTGAGTTTGTCTCTGCTGTGGTGCTGTTATTCACTAAATGACATCATTTCCATCAGGTAACAAGTAGCTGATAAGGTAACACTGATGGACTGTTGACAGAACGTGAGAAGGTCCTGACTGAGGTCAATCTTTATGCAGACGATATACTACTATTACTAGTATCTACTTCTGATGCTGTACATGTCGGTTGCCTTATGATCTATTGCCCACCTGGTTAAAATGCCAGATTTGTACATATTTTCTGAACTTTTAACTTTTGTTGTTTGAAGTTATTGCTTGAGATTTTAGTTTCTACATTAATGATTCAATGATTCTTGTAAAAATCAGTCATTTAATTTAGTCCAGCATGTTTCTGGTTCAACTCATAACCATGGCCACACGTTAGATTTATTCTTTACTCTTCATCTGAGTATCAACTCTGTGGTCTTTTCTCTAATCACCTTTGTATCCATGCTGCCTACGACCAAATTGGTTGTCTGCTATTTGCAGAAGAAGGACCTTCTAACTTCTTACAACAGACAAATGAAAGCTGCCAGAGCCAACTACTTCAGTAACCTCATCCCCAGTAACCAGAATAATCCTAGACTCAACTTCAAAACCATTAGAAAGACATATCAACCCTGCTCCCCCTGCCTTACCAGCCCCTTCAAATGCTGACTGTGAGATGTTTTTATTTTTATCTTATTTAACCTTTATTTAACCAGATGATCTCATTGAGATTTAATACCTCTTTTTCAAGAGAGCCCTGGCCAAAATGGCAGCATGTTAACAGTGCACAGTTACAAATAAACACCAAACACACACACACAACGAAAAGGAACAATTAACAGGCCCTTAAGATACATGAACAAACAACATTAGACTACTTAAAAGTACAATTTATACATACCGTAAGTATAAAAGATTTCAGTTATTTTAAAAACACTGACAACAATTTATGGCATCTATTTCCAAATTTTTCATGCAGTGTTTAAATTCACCAAAAGAAATCAGATTTTGCAACTGCAAATCAGACTGCAATGTGTTCAAGGTGGATGGGGCTGCATAACTGAAGGCCTTCTTACCAAGCTCTGTACGGACCGTAGGTACAGATAACAAATACAAGTTACCAGACCGCAAATTATATGAGCTGATGTTACGTGACATATAAGAGCACAGATTAGAGGGAAGCCGTAGTTTCACATTATTCACATTATTAATTGTCCCATTACTTCCTGCTGCATCCCTAATTATTTTAAGCAAGCCAGCATTCAGCCTGTAATAAAAATCCTAACCTTGATTGATCGCTTCCACAGAATCATAGGCCCATTTCTAAGCTTGTTTTCATATCCAAAGTTCTTGAAAAGGTGGTGCTAACTCATTTCTTAGCTGTGTTAGGTAATATTAGCATTTTTGATGGGTTTGACAAACAAAGCTCATTAGGGTTAAACACGAAAGACTGATGTGAGCTCATGCTGGGAACATTCTGTTTTATTGCTCCTCAGCTTCAGTGCTGAATTTGACAGTTTGTCAGTCAAATAGAGAATTTTCTGTCTCCACCTTTAATTATGTTTCATCTTCCCCTCTGCTGATGTGCAGCGCGTCACAAGGATCTAGTCATTGTCCAGTGTTGTTTTAGTTTTGTATGCATCCATTAGGAAACATTATCATTATCGTGTTTAAAGGTTAAGTGTGTAAGATTTAGTAGCATCTAGCAGTAAGGTTTCCAGATGTCTAGTCTACTATAGAAATGGCTCATTCTAAGAAAAACAGAACATTCATTAGGTCTTTATACACCACTGAGAACATAGTTAAGGATCTTTTATTGTATTTCTGTCAATAGATCCCAGAGATTCAATTTTCAATTCAATTCAATTTTATTTATATAGCGCCAAATCACAACAACAGTTATCTCACAGCGCTTTTCATAAAGAGCAGGTCTAGACCGTACTCTGAAGTTATTTACAGAAGCCCAACAATTCCCACCAAGAGCAAGCACTAGGCTGACAGA
The DNA here is from genome assembly GCA_024633595.2 of Lepomis macrochirus. NCBI lineage: Eukaryota > Metazoa > Chordata > Actinopteri > Centrarchiformes > Centrarchidae > Lepomis > Lepomis macrochirus. The sequence goes on along the minus strand of JALXJV020000012.1, from coordinate 4,202,649 downwards.
GGCAAGGAAAAACTTCCTTTTAAGAGGCAGAAACCTCGAGCAGAACCATGGCTCAGGGTGGGTGACCATCTGCCTCGACCGGTTGGGGGTGAGAGAGAGAGAGAGGGGGAGAGCAAGAGAGAGAGAGAGCAGGAGAGAGAGAGCAGAGGGAGGCAACCTACACAGTATACACATAGAGGTACAGACAATAAAGGTAATGGTGCTATAGACTGAATGAAAAATGGTACAGATATTTGTAGTAATGTTTAGTGATATTAATTATAACAGTAATAATAGCAATAGGACTAGTAATAGCAGTTGCAACTGCAGCAGAGGGCGTCGAGCAGGAACACGGGGGCAGCAGGAGACTCCCAACAACAGGTCCAGACTCCACAGCTCCAGAGCCAGCAACACCCGCAGGAAGTGAGGGGGAGGGGGGGAGGACAGGAGGGGGAAGCACACGACCACGATGATGATGACCAGATGCTCACAAGTCTCTGAGTCCAAGTCAAATCTCAAGTCTGCCGTGGTTATTACGAATGTTGTATCACCTGTTGCGTTCAATCCAGGGCCCGTATTCATAAAGAATCTAAGAATCCTCTCAGAAGACTCTTATCTTAGCTTAAAAACTTTTACCTAGGAGTCTTAGCTTAAGAGCTATTCAGGACTGATCTGAGAGCAACTCTGAGCAAGGAAAAGACAAAACTTTTATCTTAGTGAGGAGGCAGGGTTGACCCGTTGCTATGTATGACACAATCTTTTGAAGACTGTGATTGGTTGGTTGTCCAAGAAGGAAAAAAAGAGTGATTCTAAGTGTAGGTTATATTCTAAGCTTCACTTTGGAAATTACATACGTAATATTTCCTATCTGACCGTTCTCTCCTCTCACACAAACATTATGTGTATATAAATCCTGTTTTTATTTACCATGCTGTTAATTTCCTATCAGGTATTTGATTGGCTTGGAATGATAAAAATTGTTCCACTCTTTCCAATAACACTGATTGCTGGCGTTTCTATTTAAGTGGTGGTTTGAATGTTGGTTTTAATGGATCAAACACGGAATCAAAACCAAGCAGGGCGAGAAAGCCCAACTGGACCAGTTAGTGGAAACACAAGGCAATTCTAAAAGGAAAATTCGGGCCGGGTGTCACAGCACGGGGCGAGAAGCAGACGAGGGAGCTTAAGCTAAACTATTAACGGTTCATTCTCGTTATGTGCAAGAGGGAAGCTGCTATATTCATACATGCAGTTTTTTGAGCCTGCAAGGTGGGAATGTCCAGTGGAAACGAAATGAACTGCGACACAATAAGAGGTTCTGAAAATGCTGTAATTGTTTGTGTGATCACGCTTACAGAAGGTTGTGACAGACCCAAATCATCACCGCTGCTTTGTTGCTAAATATCCTAATGTAGTGATTCCTTTCATTCCTGCCTGTGTCGGAGATGTTAGCTCGTCTCTAATAAGATCAGTCACAAACACGATCCCTGCACGATCTAATCTATAGCGTCTGATTAACTCACTGTCATCCTGCAACACATTTCTTCTCCCTCTTCGTCTTTCTGCCATTTTCTCCTCTACTAAAGAAACTCTTAAGCCTCTTAAAAGTCCTCGTCCCTGCTCCTAACAATTCTGAGCTTAAGAGCTCTTTTAAGGCTTAAGATGCTTTATGAATTACAAGTCCACACACTGCCCAGACTCTTAAACCCAGTGTAACGTTTACTAAATAAAACTGTGATGTTGCATAATCAACAATAACCTGTTTTTAACTTACAGAGCACAACCATGCAGCCTAATGTACAATGTGTCTTCAATTAATAACAGCTTATAAACTACTGTAAGTCAACACATCCCCCAGACTCTCAAACCAGTGTAGCCTTAACTAAATAAAACTTTAAGGTTATGGTCAACAATAAACCTGTAACCTCTTTCTATCCAACGGTAATAATTAATGTGATGGCAGCCAGTGCGACATAAATGGTTATGTTGATCGACCATCACAAGTTCCGTAAAACTTGAATAATAACCCGGGCTTTTATTTGCCAAAATCACTGAATTGACCCTGCCTTTATTTGAGACAGGCGTCCATATGAACCACAGGACTTTGATTCCTTTTTGTACAAAACTGAAACTACTATGAAAAGGTTTATTTATTTCAAATTGAGTAACACTTATTATAAAAAATTATCCAATAATATACACGTCATTCATTTGATCCAGCTCTGACAGATGTCTTGTGTGCTTTTATTTTAAAAGGAGCAATAAACGAAAAACAACAACAACATGGTGCAGGATGAATAAAGTGTGGCAGAAGTTAGCAGAGAGCATCACATGACAGGATTTACAACTTGGATTAATTTTTATAAAAACGCAGTGTTGATTCTTTTGATTGGTGGACCCTTACAGACTAAAGGAATATAAATAATCAAGGAACGGACACATTCGGACTTAACGAGCAGACTTAAGCTTCAAAAGTAATGGCAGTCAGTCCTTTCCTCTCTTGTAGTCTACCAGGCAGGTTACACCGGTAAATCTATAAGAATTAGACTTTGGAGCTTGTTGTTTCCATTAAATGAACTTAACGACTGAATTGTGGAGAATCTAACCGATCTATGTGCAGCATGTTTATACCTTGAGAACACGTTTCTTAATATTTGTATTAATAAACCGCGCGGGGTTTAAGAGGTTGTATCCAAAGAACAAGAGAGTAAGCTAACGTTAGATGGCCAATGCTGAGGTGGTGATGTTTACTTACCACAGGTTACTAACCTATTTGCGTTAGAGGCATCTTGGTTTGGATCTTGTTGTATGAAGTTTTAAAGCCAAAGTTTATGATGAATGGCTCAGCCGCTGCCGGTGTTTGTTGTCCTCTCTCCGTTGAGGCCACGCAGCGCAGCTGCCACTAGTATTACGTGAGGCTGGTTAGAGTCTCAAGTCTCTGTGTGCGCGACTTAAGTCGCACTCGAGTCCGAGTCTCTAACTCGAGTCCCGATTTCTGATAGATCCTTAGAAATATCACACACTGGACCTTCAATCTTCTATCACTGCTACTCTGATAATACAGGGATCTACTTTTCCCTTTAGCTAACGTTGGCTGTCTGGGCAGTTTAATAAAGTGCTTGACTGCTGTTGTGGATGATTTATTACTTTCTGTAGCTAAACTCAGACAAGTAATAATTATTAATAATTAAGTAATAATCGTTGGCCCTGATCACGTTACAACCATAGTGGTCCACTGGCAACCAATTTAAAATCCACAAATGTGTCACATTTGACCTTCAAACCACACGTCAATAATCTCAATAAATCCTGCTTCGTCCACCTAAGCAATCAAACCATTATTCTGTGTGACCACTCTTAGCCTTCAATACAGCTTCAACTCTTCTAGGTGCATCTCATTCTTGTACCACTCTCCAGCCCTTCGGTGAACAAACTGCGTTCTGCAGCAGCCAAATATTTCACATGTTGACATGTTTCTGCGTCTGTGGTCCTCAGTGCTGCCTGTTTCTTTGTGCTTTTTCAGAAGAGCTTGGACAGCACATCTGGAAACTGCTGTCTGCCATGAAACATCTGCCTGGGAGAGACCTTTCTGATGCAGTATAACTACCTTATGTCTTGTTGCTGTGCTCAGTCCTGCCATGATGTCTGACTCTTCAAACTGTCTTCAGCAGCCTCACCTTGTTAGCTGAGTTTGGCTGTTCCTCACTCAGCTGTATTCCTCCTACACAGCTGTTTCTGTTTCACTTAATGATTGTGTTTCAAACTACATATTGAATTGGTGATTACTGGCTCCTGTCTGGAATAATGATTTAATAGAGCTGATGACATGCCTACAAAACACCTGACTTTGTGCAAATGTAGGAGGAGAACTGATGTTCTTTGAAGGCAAAGGCTGGTCACACCACAACAAATCCAGACTTCATCATCACACTGAAGTTTAACAGTGTGTGACTCCCTCTAGTGGACGTTGTGGAGTATTCTGTTGTCCAGTGGCGGTTCTAGACCAATTTTATTGAGGGGGCCAGCCTGGGGCCAGTTGTTTTGTTGGAGGGGCACATTCATCCGGGACAAAAGAGACAAAGGCAAAGTTCTTTCACAATGTCTTTTTTAGTATATAATGTAATGTTTTAGTTACAGTTACTTGCAGTTATTTGTTTGAGTAACATGATCTTTTCAGTAATTTATTTACAGTTTTATTAAATGATAAAAAAACACACATTCCTGTCAACTTTAACTCAAGTTACAGTAAAGCCTAAATGCAACACTTAATTGCGAGGCTGAATGAACAATATAAGCTCATTCTCTGGATCCCAGTTTGTATTTTTCCTTTCTAGAATCTCCATTACAGCAACAGCATTCTTCGATTTTTGTGATTTCTGGCAAAACGATCGACAAATGAGTCAAGATTTAAAGCCTTTGCCCTCCTAGACTCAATACTTAGCACACCCAAATTACTCAGTCTTTCATCAGTTATGGTGGACCTGAGATAAGTTTTCACTAGCTTCAGCGTAGAAAAGCTCCGCTCACAAGAAGCAGTACTTACTGGGATCGCAACTGCTATTTTGCAGAGTCTGAAGAGCTCAAACACATCTTTATATGGCTCAATGAACAGTATCAGCTCTACTGTAGTAGAGGGTCTCTGAATCCCACTCTGTATTTTCCTCTCTAAAATACGGCTAAACTGATGTAGTTCATGGCCCAAGTCATCAAGATTTGAATCATACAATCGAGCAAATGAAAACAGAGCTGTCTCTTTCAAAAAAGCATCACTTTGGGGGTTCAGAGCTTGGATGCTATTCATCATATCACAGTTTGTCTTTGAAAACCGCCTGTTAAGCTCATTGAGCATCTGATCAATGACGGGGTAGAAAAAGGCTGTACGAAACCTGTCTTTATCTGGTTCTGACTCTCTCTGACCAACAGTAGTCAGCACACTGTGTTCACACTGAGTTTAGTGCTTAGCTTTTTTTTTACGTTTTGCAGCTCGCTGTGTTGAAGTATCACATTGCTCAGAAATGTTCATCACTTCATCCCACAAGTTATCAAAAAATGACTCCTGCCTGAAGTCATTCAATGTCTGGACTAAAGCTTCAACTAAATCCACAGCTTTTGACAAATCAAGTGATAAAGACTGTAGCATATCAGAGAGAAGTTTTGTTTCTCCAAACACTTTGCGGAGTGTAACAAGCTGCACAATGAATTCAAGATCTATCTGTGCTAGCAGACCTCGAGCCTCAATAGATCTTTCACCATGCTGTTCTTGGGCTATCTCTTGCAGTACTCGCTTGAGGGCAGGCAGTCTATCCATAATGTTACGCAGAGCTATAAATCGACATGCCCGTCGAGTATCACTTAATCGCTGAAGTTCTCTTGGTGCACCTTCGCATCATCTCTTTGTACAGTTAGCCATTTAGGATGAACATATGATCCAGATGTGAACACATACAGTTTTTCTAGTAGGAGAAGAACTCCTCTGCCTCTGGGACAGCTTTGACTGTATCTACTAACACTAAGTTTAGACAGTGGGCATTGCAATGGATGCAAAAGGCATATTTTGCATGCTCTTTGATTCTAGCCTGGACCCCTGAGTGCTTACCACTCATGACGGCCGCACCATCATATGCTTGGCCTACAAGGTTGCTCTTGTATTCTAGTCCGTGACTTTCCAAAATGTGGATTATTTTTTCAGTAAGCCCTTCTGCATCTAGCCTCTCAGCAGATTCAAAATGAAGAAAACTCTCTTTGATAGCTCCATTAAAATAGTACCTGAGTACTAGAGAAATCTGTTCTTGTTTTTTTACATCTTTTGTTTCATCTGCCATGATGCTGAAGACTTAACTTTTTCACTTCTTGTGTAATTTCAGTTCGAACCATGTCTGCCATACAATTAAGAACCTCATTCTGAATGATTTTGCTTGTGTACTTTGCATTATGACTGGAAGACAACCTTTTCTTTACAACTTTGTCGTGGTTTGCAACAGTCTCTAGAATTGCCATGAAGTTCCCTTTATTATCAGAGTCTGCAGACTCATTGTGTCCTCTTTGAGCAATGTTTTGTGTGGCAGTCAGTAAGAGCACTTCCCTATTGTTTTTATATATTCCCGATTTTCTTTAACCAGTTTGTTATGTTCCTTATTTAGGACATTTGCCAAAGTTGCATTAGTTGTCGCCGCTCTCTGATAGTTCCTCCATGTGATCATTGCTTGTTTGTGCCGCTCAGACTTCGCATGTAGAGCAAACCCCCCCTCTCTGTAGGTTGCCTTCTTCCAGTTTTTGAATCCAGAAGGTGAGTCAAATACTGTTTCTGCGCTATTCGGCGGACTGAAATGTCTGCACGCGTAACAATAAGCAGAGTCCAATAGTTTTGAATATTCAAGCCATGGGTGAATGTTGTACCAGGCTGCTTTGAAGCTCCTCCGCCTCTCCCCCATCAAAGTTCTTGGAAACAGTTTCAAGTTTGGCTGCTTTGGTGGGTCTTCTTTACATTTGCTAATATCTGTGAAGACAATCCAAAAACAAAAATGCTTTATAAATATTTATATAGAAATGTACATACTTTAGCAATCATGAAACACCAGTAGGGCATCTATATTGAAAGATTTTTGTCATGAGGAAGAATCTGATTAATCTTAATCCCAACACATTTTTACATTGACACACCATATGAACTGTAATTACACTGCTTTAGAAGTATTCAAATAAGTGTTTAACATCACAGACCTGGTGGTACAGTGCTTGTGGGTGCACACGATGTCTCTTCTGTCTGTGTCTCACGCTCTGCTTGTATGTCACCCTCAGCCTCACTTTCTGGCACCTCATCGGTCTCTCCTTCCTGCTCTCTGCCCTCACTTTGGAAACGAGTCTTTCCATCTAACATGTCCTCTGGCTTTCTCTCTGTGGCGCTCTCCACATGCTGCTGTTTCTCTGTAGCTCTCTCAACACCTGGCTCAACTGGCTCTGCCTCATCATTGTGAACTTTATTTGTGGTGGAGAAATAGGACATAATGTCCCGTTTTCTCTTCATTTTGATGATAACTAACTATAGAGATAAAAAACAGTGGAGAGGAATAAAACCCAGAACAGTGATTATTTTAACGTTACTGTTGCTGGTTTGCTTAACTTTATATTCATTTGTGTTGTGAGAGCCTTTGAGCTTACACTTCACAACTATATATTCATGGCAAAACCGATTAAAATGTGTAAACTGGCCCCTGTTGCCCCCCCCCAAAACGCCCCAGCTGTTGTCTTTGCTCCAAAGGTTTCTGTACAGAGTTTTGGTGTTTCCTGTCACTGTGGGCCGCAGAGCACAGTAGTACACAGCAGAGTCTGTCACTGCAGCAGAGGAGATGGTCATATTTATCTGGTTTTGCGCCACTTTAATCTTTAGTCCAGGTTTTTGATTATTTCCTATATTTCCTGAAGCAGAGTGTGACATGAGGAACTGTGGTGGTTTTCCTGGATATTGTTGATACCAGAAGAAAAATCACTAGTTGACAGTTTGGGGTATTTGTAGGACAGAGTAACAGAGCTGCCTCCTAAAGTGAACTCTTCATTCCTGACTGCAGTGAGTTCTTCACAGCTGACACCTGAAGGAAGAGATAACTCTGTTATTTCATGTTGTAAAAGACTCAACAAATGAATCCCATCCAGAAAAGTTAGTAATGAAACTTTCTCAGCAGGATCTCACATACCTGTTAGAATGGATAGTAACAGTAGAGAAAGTACATAATAGTCCAATGACAGCATGTTGAATAAAGGGAATGTTTCTGCTTTGTGTATTGAACTCTGCTGAATATGGAAGTTCCTCTCTCTTCTATAGTTCACTAACAGCTTAGCTCCTCCCTCACAATGGAGTGAAGTGAGACCGAGGCAGGTCACACTAGAAGAAAGCCAACCTGAAGATCTGCTCTTTATTCTGGGAACATGGAGGACAATTTTTTTCTCTTCTTTGTTACTGTGGAGAAATCGTGATATTAATATTTTATATATTAAATCAGCCCTAGCAGGGATCAGAAGCCATCATGTCTTAGGGTGTACTCACACTAGATGATCTGTACTGAGCACGAGCCTGTTTAACCCCAAAGTCCAGTTTGGTTACCTAGTTTGGGCACGGTACCTTGAACTGTGCCTGTGTCCACCTGGAGAGATGGACTCCAGGCAGGGTAAGGTTGGACAGAGGACACATCTAATGTGATCACTGACTGTGCTCGAGCTCTGAACTCAGACAGAAAATCCATTGTGCTCCGCGAGAGGGAGCTTTTTTTTTCAAAACAGCAAGTCGTATGTAGTGATGATGTAAACATGTGCAGGCCAGAGAGGGAGGGGGGACGCTTGTGCTCAGGTAAGGTACAAGGCAACACGCCATAATCTCCGACCTTGTCTTTGTTGGATGACCTGTGGTCAGTGACTTGGACCCTTTCCCAGTCAATGCTGTGACTGATTGTTATCTGGTGTTCTCAGACAGTTGATGTCTGTTTCTGCCACAGGTGTCATTTACACTGGGGATGCTGGGGACATGTCCCCATCACTTTTTGGAAGGGCTGATTTTGTCCCCAGCACTTTTTGAACGAAAAAAAGCTGAAAAATTACTTGCAACAAGAAATGTAGAATTACTAAATGCTTTGAGAAGGTTTATTTGCACAATAAGAAAACATGCAGTGCAATTAAAATATAGTAAATGTGCATTGTCCAAAAAAAGAAACCTAACATAAAATAAAAAGAAGCTACTGATTATAAAATAACCCAAAAATGTGCAACAATCATTAACTTTAACAACTTCTTGGCACAGTTTGGTTTTTGGCCAGGTTTTCAGTTCTCTCCCTGTGAACAACACAAAGATTAGGGAAGACCAAATCATGTCTGCATGTGTGTTGACTCAGCAGTGATGATATTAAATGAAAAATGTTGAGCTGCAGGTGAAACATATCTGAAAGCAAGAATGTCTGAGAGCTGCACTGCATTATATTCTATTATATCTTTATATTTAGAATTTTCTTCTGTCACCTACATTTTATTTCCTTTTACATAAATAAATACATTTCCACTATAAACTGGTGCAGAAACTGTCACCAGAATGCAGGACAGTTTGCTCAAATGCTCAGAATTTCCTGGAGGAAGGCCCCCAGACCCCCACTGATATATCTAGGCATCAAAGATTTACTCAAAACACTGTTTAAAGATCTTCTCATCTCGTTCTCACAAACCCAATTGCACATATCACGATGTCCCCACCACACAAAGTGACACCATTGGTTTCTGCTGTTTATTTGTTCTCTTGTCAGGGTTCTTGCTGTTTCATGACATAGTGTTTCCCCCCAGTCATTGAAAGTGATGTAAGAAACTCAAGAGTAACTGCTTTGAGTTTTAGATTTGGTAGAAAGTTCCTGAAAGCTGCTAAGTGGACCTTTGAATGGAATATATCATGATATATTGTCAGGAACACAATGGAAATTCATGTTTAAACATAAATTGATCCAAAAGAAATAAGTAAATAAATAATGAGAGGACCTAGGATTGAACCCTGTGGTACACCACAAGAAATCACAGCCTGAGAGAAACACAGAGAAACTTCTTTTATAAAGATGAGAACAGAAGCAATGAAAACCTGAGTTTGTGATGCCAACCAGTTTATGGACATACAGGATTTAAATTATGTTATTTGTTCAAGCCCATATTTGTTTATTGTGTTTTATCTTTAAAGCTTCATTTTTTTGTTGCTTCTATCAGCACGAAAACAAATCCAGACTATATCATGAACCACTGAAGTTTAACAGTGTGTGACTCCCTCTAGTGGACGTTGTGGAGTATTCTGTTGTCTTTGCTCCAAAGGTTTTTGTACAGAGTTTTGGTGTTTCCTGTCACTGTGGGCTGCAGAGCACAGTAGTACACAGCAGAGTCTGTCACTGCAGCAGAGGAGATCTGCAGACGAAACTCCTTTGCTTTTTTGTCATGTGGAAAGGAAAACCCTGGTTTCTCTGAATATTGTGCGAGGAAAAACTGTGGAGATGAACTGGACTTCTGTTGATACCAGAAGTAGTCGAAAGAACCTGAATAGTTGCAGGAGATAGTCACAGAGTCTCCTTCCAAAGCCAGCATTACATCTTTAAATGGTTTCACTAAATCCTCAGAGGATCCTGAAAAAGACAAAGATATATTTCACTCTGACATTTATGTTATTAAATATCTTAATGAATGTCTACATCTCCTTTTACATGTTTTGATTTCTCACCAGTGTGAAACATGAAGATGATCATCCAAACTAAGCAGAGCTGCATCATTTCCACTTGTACTGAATGAACAATAGAGAGAACACAGCAGCTCTTCACTTCCAACATGAAGCCTTTCATATCAGTTGTGGAGCTCCTCCTCTTGCTGTGCTCTGTTTCCATTCAGGCTGATGGAAGCTTTTTCGTTTTAACTGTTTTGTTTGCACCTCCCGTCCAGACTAAAACAGAAGTTTGGAAATGCCGCCAACCCCGTTTTACGTTTTGAAACTCTGGAGGACGTTTTAGTGAAGACGGGCAAAAACGGAGGACTTTAGAAACGATGATGCCGACACTCACACCTGGCTCTCTGATTGGCTCTCATCAGTCATGCAAAGCAGACACACGGTGCTACTGACAGAGTTTTTGAGCTGGTATTTTTATTAAAATATTTTGTACCATGCAAATAACACTTATCTTCCTTCACATGTACTGTGCATGTCACTCCAGTGTTACATTCAGTAACAGTCCCAGCTCGTTATTGGTCCAGGCAAAAAAACCCTGGTCTGATTCTTCGACTGCAGGAATTTATTCTTTCGCCAAATCTTCTGTAACTATGGAACAGACCATCTGCTTCATGTTTACACCGGCACACATGCCCAGTGTACAAGAGCTGCCACAAGGTGTGTGTTTTCACTCGTTTTAATGTAGACGGTCAACTATGATACACAGCTAAAATGCTGCTGTGGACAGATCGCATTTGTTTCAATTCTCCATTTGTAAACTAAAACAGAGCAGTGTGGATGGGGCCTGGATGTCCAGTTTCAGTTCTTCACACCATTGTAAGACGGTGGCAGGCCACACTAGAAGGAAGACTACCTGAAGATCTGGTCTTTATTCTGGACATGGAGGACATTTCGTTAGGGAGGTCCTGATCAAGTTCCTTGCCTCCTCTTCCAGTCAGACTCAATAAATATTAAGTTTCTGCTCATACAGAGTTGCGATCTGATACTTGCATTTGGCTAAATGTTCGCATTTCACAACCCCAAGCTCTCCAGTCTTCCTCTTTGGATGGCCCCTGAGCTGAGCAGGGGCGGAGCATCAGTGGGAGCCGTTTTAAGAGCAAGTGTGGGGCCCTACACAACCCCATGATGGGTCCTTTTGACACATTTGCACCACATGACTTTAATCACCAATCATCAATTTCAGAAAACATTTGCTTACATTAAAACATCTTTATTTACAGCAGAGACTTTAACCTTTTATTTGCTGCTTGTGTGCCAAACAAGCCCGTTCTCTCCTACACAGGGATGCAGAGAGAAGGTCAGTCTGTATAATGCCAGGAGAACTTCTATCTTATAGCTGTTAGCAACTATTTGAGAATGTTTTAAACTACAGCAGACAGCAAACCTGAACACATACTGACATACTGACAACATACTGTATGTGAAAGCAGCCCCAGCAGCTACAGTCAACAGGAAGTAATGCAGGAGATGAAGAGACAGCAGCTGGACGAGAGAGACATGTGACCCGAGACCAGTTCATCATAGTGAATAATAATGCAGCACAGTGAGGATCCAGACTTTTCATAGAGGACACAGCATCTGTCTGTTAACAGACTCCACTTTAAGACAGACTTGCTGTCAGTGTCCACTTGATGCTGCTGCTGTTCAGTAAAAGTGAGTAAATCATCAGAGGAGCTGTCAGGTTTTTGTACAGAGTTTTGGTGTTTCCTGTCACTGTGGGCCTCACAGCACAGTAGTACACAGCAGAGTCTGTCACTGCAGCAGAGGAGATCTGCAGATCCAGATGTTTTTCTTCAGACAGTTTAGTAGAGAACTTTGTGTCTGATTTCAGAGACTCTACTGGTCTTGTAGAGTTGAGCCCTGAGATGTACATGAGAAACTCTGGTGGTTTTCCTGGATACTGTCGATACCAGAAGAAATGATCACTAGTTGACAGTTTGGAGTATTTGTAGGACAGAGTAACAGAGCTGCCTTCTGAACTGAACTCTTCATCGTTCTCTGCAGTGAGTTCTTCACAGCTGACGCCTGAAGGAAGAGATAAATGTTGTTAATGACGATATCAAACTCTGACTGCCTCTTCCAGTGGTTTCTAGGAAACAGATCCCTTGAAGGTTTTTCTCCTTCCTGCTTTAACCTACCTTTTAGTATGGTCAGAAACAAAGGAACAATTACACAGTAATACAGTGACTCCATCTTCCAGACAGTATGTGTGTTCTGTCTGGTTTAGATATCGAATGCATCTGACAGTAGGAGTCCTTTTCTGTCATGCTCTTCTCTGACAGTGTTGCTCCTCCTCTCATGTCACTGTATGTTACCAACACCAAAACCAGGCCGACATATATTTTACCCTTTAAAGCCCAGAAAGATAAACCTCTGTTACTCTGCTGGGTTTCTTTGGGTTGGTTTTGCTTCTTTTGCACAATCATCAGTAAATAAGGAATCTGGTTAAATCTGCTCTCAAAGCCTCATGGAGGATCTATAATGAATATTCAATGTTAGTGGTGTGGTTTGTGTTCTTCTTTAAGTCTGTTTTTGGTTCTGTGTTTCTCTGTGGAGCCTTGTGTATTATTTTATTCATTCTCAGGTTGAAGTTTCCTTAGTATCTGTCTTGTCTCTTATCTTAGTTCTTAGTCCGGCATTTTAGTTCTTTGCCTTAGTTCTGAGTCCTGTGCTTTAGTTCATGTTAGTGTTATTCCTGCTCTGTGTTTTTCTGTTTTATTATCTGATCTTGTCTCGTTTAGGGTTTTGTAGCTTAGTTTATTCTGTTTATCTGCATGTTTTTACCTGTTTGGGTCCTTAGTCCTATGTCCCCAGGTTTTAGTGTAGTCCTGTCTCCTGTTTGGTCCTGTCTCTGTTCCCAGCCCTGATTTGTGGTCTTTCCATGTTTTGTGTTTTATTTTGGTAGATCTGTCCTGGTGTTCTGTCATTTCCTGTGTCCTTTTCTTCCTGTTTTACTTTGTAGAGTTCAGTTCTCATGTGTCCTCGTCTAGCTTTGTTCTTGTTTGATTACCTGATGCCGTTCACCTGTGCACTCCCTTCCTGCTCGTTTGCCTGTGGATATATTTCCCTCACTTGTGTTTAGTTTTTGTAACATCCTCGTCGTCTGATGTTCTGCCTTGCTTTGTTCCTAGTTCTTTGTCCTGTGTTTTGGATTACCTTTCTTTTGGATTGGACTTTGCCTTGAAGCCTGTCAGGTTAAATTTTATTTTGTTAAAATAAATGTTTTTGTTGAACTGAATCCTCCTGCCTGTGTCTGCGTTTGGGTCCAGACCTAGGTCTGCACTCAGCTTCCCATGACATTCAAAAAACGACTCATTCTTAAATTACTAAACCCTCCAACCAGTGTGTCATGAATTTTCTCCAGATGTAGAATATAAGATATCTTAGTAAGATCTAGGAATTCATAAATGTTTTTCCTAAACCTTTATTGGTGTGATTATTGATTTGCACCAAACTTTGCATTGAGATAAACTTTGTAACGATTGTTGTCTGCAAGGTTCCTCAATAATTGATGGACATGTATTTGGGGCTGTAATTAGTACCCAGGGAGTCGGGTTAAATACTGGTGAACTCTGGTTTAGTCTGTGGGTGGTGTTATTGTGCTGCCTCCAGCCGTCTCTCAGATGCACTCACAAAGTAATTTCCCACCAGCAGTGAATGTAATGTAAATGCTCCGTACTTGTATAGCGCCTTTCTAGTCTTTTCGACCACTCAAAGCGCTTTTACACTACTTCTCACACAGCCTGGGGGATTGAACCGCCGACCTTCCAACGGCCAACCCGCTCTACCTCCTGAGCTACAGCTGCCCCAGTACTTCAGTAGTAAGTGTACGTGATGATTTTCAAACCGACTCCCTTGTGCTGAGGTTGTGTTCATGTTGATCAGGTTTTGTCAGGCCCACGACAGAGGTTAGGACTGATGAGGCACGACTCAGCTGGGCTGACCAAGACTGGTTTACATTTAGCTGACGCTTTTATCCAAAGTGACAATACATGTCAGAAGTCGCACGCTTAACTTAAGGTTAAGTGTCTTGCTCAGGGACACACTGGGGGATTGAACCCGGATCCCTCACACCAAAGGCATAGTCTTATCCATTGCGCCATCACCACCCCAGTTTATTGCACAAGGTGAGGGACAGGCAGACGTATCCAAACACACAAGGCAGGAATCTGATCTAACGATCGCTGGTCAAACACACTGGGGAGAAAGTCTAGGAAACTACAGTGAGGAAAACGGCTGGATCTCTGTTATACAATGAGATGATCTGGCAGCTGACGCACAAACTGAGTATTTATACACAAAGACAAGGGAGGCTATGAGGCACAGGTGGGACAGATTGGGGCGAGGCAGGTAATCAAACAGGAGGAGGCAGACAGGGACCAGAGAGCAGAGGGAGCCTGGAACCAAAACAGGGTGAGAAAAAGAAAACCAGATCACAGAGGGAAAGTATAAATGTCAACTAAACATGACCTGATCTGCCAGAACTGGGCGTGACGGATGGAGTTTGGTTTCCATGGAGTCTTGTGTTTGAAGCATCCTGCAGGTGGTTTCTCTCTGATGTGGATTTGCTGCTCCTGTGAATCCTCCCCCAGTGTTTCATTAGCAGCTGTAACCACAGTGACTCTGATAAAACAGGAATTAGCAGAATCCATCTGATATGAAGCTGTGGTTTGAATACCACTTCCCTCCTCTTTGAAGAGTAGTCAGATATCTGGGTTCAGGTTTTTGTACAGCCTCTTCTACACTTTGTATCACTGTGTTTCTAGAGCACAGTAGTAGAGAGCTGAGTCTGCCAGGGTTAGCTCTGTGATGGTCAGTTTGGTTGATGTTGGTGATGTTTCAGATCCATATTTTCTCTTATCAGGAATATGTTCACCTGTGCTCCCTTTAGCTCCTTTCCCGAGTATAAACTGAGGAGCCTGAAGGTCAGAATGATGTCTGTACCAGTAAAGGGCTACAGGACTTGCTGTTGTCTGATAGTTACATGTGAGTGTGACAGATTCTCCTTCTCTTTCACTGACTTCCTCTCCTTCAGGAGAGATTGTGTCTCCAGCTATTAGTCCTGGAAAAAGTAGAGAAAATGAAGCCATCAGACTAACATTGTTCATGAGGCTGAGAGGAGAAGACAGTGGAAAATGTCAGCTGTACAGTGTTACTCTGTGGACACAAACAGCTCAGCTGTTGACAGATTTCTGCTCTGAACTCCAGTTTCCATAAATCTTTAGAAAAGAATAAAAACATGTTGTGCTTTCTATCTTACCAAAGAAAAGAGCAGCAAGAATAATCCCCAGCCAATGTTCCATCTCTACAACAAGGTTTAAATCAACAGGAGAAACTAGCTGATGTTCAACATTCAGTCTGAGAATTGTTCTCTTCACAGCAGCAGTTATTATTGACAGAATGGTTGAACACAGTGCAGAAGTAGTGCACCGCCTACTTGATAATGTGGCTCAGCTTGGATTAACAGCAGCTACAGTGTCATCTAGTGGCCAATCAGAATCAGACCACAGAAGAAGAAAAGATGCCACTGAAACTTCAAACTAGTCCAGCAGCAATAGATATTCTGGAGCTCAAAGGAATATTGATGTAAACAATACTTTATCTACATAGTTAACATCACTCTCCTTATCATCATCAGTATGTCAGAGATATAAACACTCTCCTTCATTTGTCTTCATCATTTATGCCTCATTTTTCTTCAAGTTTTTCTCATCAGCACAACGAATCCAGCCTGTATCATCACACTGAAGTTTAACAGTGTGTGACTCCCTCTAGTGGATGTTATTGAGTATTCACAAGTAGCTGATAAAGTAACACTGAGTCTTGACAGAATATGTGAAGGTCCTGACTGAGGTCAATCTTTATGCAGATGATATACTATTCAATTACACGACACCCACATTCACTACTTATTCAATATTTTACTTAAACAATATTAATCACACTATTATATTTGCATCACATTTGAGTACAAATCAAATCATGAGAGGACTTTACAAAATAAATCACCCGCAAAGTAGATTTTCAGCTCCAAGGACAAAAATTGTCTTTGAAGATTCTCAGTCATCCAGGTCATAGTCATCCAACGAAGGTTAAAGTCAAGGGCAACTGGACTTGGTTGAACCAAGGATTTGTTGAAAATTGGCATCTGTCAAATTTTCCACTTTTTATGATCTTATTACTGCCTACAATTGTGACTTTACACTTTTAACTGAAACTTGGATAGATAATAATAGTAGTGCATTTCTCTTTGAGTCAGCCCCTTTAGATTTTTATTTTAGAGATGTCTTCCAAGATGTCTCTTGTGTTGAAAGAATAAAATCCTACTTGTTTACAATTTAAAAACGTCCAAGGTCTGTCTGTCTGTCTTTCTTTCTTTCTTTCTTTCTTTCTTTCTTTCTTTCTTTCTTTCTTTCTTTCTTCTGTTATTTAAACAGGTGTTAGTATTTTGTTTATCTTATAACTGGTGACTTTAAGCTTTATTTTGATAATCCCAAAGAAAAAAATGCCAAGGAATCAAAGGTGTTAACAGATTGTGATGCTCTCAGCTCGTCTGGCAGGCTGCACACTGAAGGCCGCCTCCCCGTAGTTCTTTGTCCTCACTCAGGTTACAACTAAAAGACCACTGCCAGAGAAGCTAAGAGATATAGATGGAGGACACATTAAAAGCACGTCTGACAAGTTTTCAGACGCTAATAAAACTAACAGAAGGATCTTAAAATCTATTCTAAAACTTTCAGGCAGCCAATACAGGGACTTTAGGACAGGTGATATGTGTGCTGTCCTTCTGATTTTAGTACATGTACTGCTGCATTCTGAATGATCTGTAGCTTATTTATTGCTTTCTTAGGTAGAACAGAAAAGAGAGCATTGATAAATAAAGCTGCTTTGCCTTGTTTTTATACTTTCATGGTTGATCATTACTTGGTCATCCATAAATTCTCTTCTGTAAACTGTTTCGTGGACCCTGATTGTTTTATAAAGGTTTTAATCTCCAGACTTGAACTTGTTTATCTGACAGATGCAGAGTCAGAGCTTTGACATCATGTGTTTTTACAGAATGAAGGATCAAACAGCAGAGGAGAGAAAGGACTCCCTGGATGGAGGACTGTCAGCTGGTAGACTGGCTGTCAGAAGATTTGCTGTGTGATAATCTCTTTTATATTTACACCTCATTTTATATGAAGTTTAACAGTGTGTGACTCCCTCTAGTGGACGTTGTGGAGTATTCTGTTGTCTTTGCTCCAAAGGTTTTTGTACAGAGTTTTGGTGTTTCCTGTCACTGTGGGCTGCAGAGCACAGTAGTACACAGCAGAGTCTGTCACTTTAGCTGAGATGATCTGCAGATTCACACGTTTGTCTTTGATGTGAGCTAAGAAAACAGAATCTGTTGGATAAATGGTTCCTTCCTCTGTGATGTAGAGCAGGAACTCTGGTCTGGATCTCTGGTATTGTCGGTACCACTGGATATTGTAGATAGCACCCTCATATTTACAGGTCAGGTTGATGTTTCCTCCCTCTGCAACATGTTCTTCAGGACTTTCTGCCGTTATGCTGTTCATGGAACCCAGAGCTGCAAAATGAATCATTCATGTCAGTCTGCAAGAGATTCTAACATCAAGAGACTCAACGGAGGTTCTTGACTTCCTGGATTCATTCCATAAACCAAATGTCTGTTTCTATCATGGAAGTTGTTCCCTTCCACAGAGAAACCTCTAGTTCTGAAATGTAGACCAAATATCTGGTTAATCCAGCAGGTTAATGAGCCTTTCATCTGTGTTCCAACACTCACCTATGAAGTGAGAGCAAAGTAAAAAGAGGTAAAGCAACATGTCTTTGGAGTTGTTAAAGCCAGACAGACAGCAGATGAGCAATGTTCTTCCACTGCAGTAGAATGAAGAAACTAAACAGCCTCTCTGCTGCACAGCCCTTCTCCTCAACATCAAGCTGATTGTGCTTTTAGTTCCTCAAACATTTCTGCTCTGGAGACACAAAGGAGCTCATTGGTTGAGTTGGACTTCAGTGGGCGGGGCCAGAGAATCCCCCTTTTAGAGATTGTCTGTCTACCAAAGTTCAGTTCAGCCAGTGAGATTATTTGTGCATCCAGAGCAGCTCTGCCTCAGAGAAATGTTTCCTGAATGTCCACTTTCAGTTCTTCACACCATTGTGAGACCGAGGCAGGTCACACTAGAAGGAAGCCTACCTGAAGATCTGCTCTTTATTCTGGGAACATGGAGGACATTTTTTTCTCTTCTTTGTTACTGTGGAGAAATTGTGAAGTTAATATTTTCTATATTAAATCAGCCCTAGCAGGGATCAGAAGCCATCATGTCTTAGGGTGTACTCACACTAGATGATCTGTACTGAGCACGAGCCTGTTTAACCCCCAAAGTCCAGTTTGGTTAACTAGTTTGGGCACGGTACCCTGAACTGTGCCTGTGTCCACCTGGAGAGATGGACTCAGGCAGGGTAAGGTTGGACACAGGACACATCTAATGTGATCACTAACTGTGCTCGAGCTCTGAACTCAGACAGAAAATCCATTGTGCTCCTCGAGAGGGAGCTTTTTTTTTTTTTCAAAACAGCAAGTCGTATGTAGTGATGATGTAAACATGTACAGGCCAGAGAGGGAGGGGGGACGTTTGTGCTCAGGTAAGGTACAAGGCAACACAGCCATAATCTCCGACCTTGTCTTTGTTGGATGACCTGTGGTCAGTGACTTGGACCCTTTCCCAGTCAATGCTGTGACTGATTGTTATCTGGTGTTCTCAGACAGTTGATGTCTGTTTCTGCCACAGGTGTCATTTACACTGGGGATGCTGGGGACATGTCCCCATCACTTTTTGGAAGGGCTGAGTTTGTCCCCAGCACTTTTTGAACGAAAAAAAAGCTGAAAAATTTCAACAAGAAATGTAGAATTACTAAATGCTTTGAGGAAGGTTTATTTGCACAATAAGAAAACATGCAGTGCAATTAAAAATAGAAGAAACAAATGTGCATTGTCCAAAAGCATTTTCCTTTTACATAAAGAAATACATTTCCACTATAAACTGGTGAAGAAACTTTCACCAGAATGCAGGAAATGACGTGTTTAATGCTGAAAATTTCCCTCTTAAAGATCGTCTCATCTCGTTGTCACAAACACAATTGCCCATGTATGTCGCGACGTCTTGTGAGCTAAGTGTCTCTTTACAGCCCTGTTGTGAGCTCCTATGTCCCCACCACTTTGCAACACAAAGTGACGCCATTGGTTCCTGCTGTTTATTTGTTCTCTGGTCCAGGGTTCTTGCTGTTTCAGGATATAGTGTTGATGACTGTGATGCCAGAAACCACATCAGTCTAACTCCCTTGATGAGTTTTAGATTTGGTTGAGTGATCCTGAAAGCTACTGAGAGGACCTTTAAACTTCGATTATTTTTGCCACACATACTATTGGGACGGTTTCCAAATGTCAAGAATGAACTTCCAGGCTCTAATTCAGTCCTCTTGTGTTAAAAGTAGTTTATCAGTTTGGAAGTTTAGCAGGGTGGGGTGGGGTGGGGGGGTAGATACAGCAGTGATAGCAGTTATTTCATTTTATACTTACTGTAATTCAATGGAATTTATCAACATGTATTGTCAGGAACAGAACAGAAATTGATGCTTGAAGATAAGTTGATCCAAATGAAAAATGTGATGTTTATGGAGATACTTCATTCATATTATGTCATTTGTTCAAGCTTTTATTTGTTTATTGTGTTTTATCTTTAATGATTGATTTTTTTGTTGCTTCCATCGCCACTCCAACAAATGTAGACTGTTTTCAAACCACTGAAGTTTAACAGTGTGTGACTCCCTCTAGTGGACATTGTGGAGTATTCTGTTGTCTTTGCTCCAAAGGTTTTTGTACAGAGTTTTGGTGTTTCCTGTCACTGTGGGCTGCAGAGCACAGTAGTACACAGCAGAGTCAGACAGCTGAAGCTTCTGGATCTTCAGAGGAACTGACTTATTCTTTATTGTAGCTTTAAATCTGTCTTTCTTGAACTCTGCAGCAAAAGCCACTGTATTTGAGTAACATCTCAGCATGTACTTTGGAGACTCATTTACTTCTTGTTTGTACCAGAACAAAGTTGGAGTTGGGTCAGTTGTCTCAAAAGTACAGTCAAGTGTAACTGTGTCTCCTTCAGCAGCAATGACATCTCCTGCTGGCTGGGTCACTCTGTCTTCTCCTTTACACTCTGGGGAAGAAGAGAACATGCAGAGGAAGAGATGGATCAATAAAGATGATTGATTAAAGGAGAACAATCAGTAGGTTTAAAGAGTTACCTAGCCAGAGAGTCAGAATCAGGATGTTTCTCAGCCAGTGTTTCATGTCTGCAGTGAGAGGGGAGGAGAGAGAGGAAGAACATTGATACTCTGATGGATCTGGGCCTTCACATCATTGGCCCTTCCTCTTCATCATCTGTTGAGGAACTCTCAACATTTACATCTCATTTACATCTCAGCTGTTTAGCTGATGCTCTTATCCAGAGCAGCTCATAATGAGGAGCTTTAACATGGGAACTTTCTCTTACAACAAAGTCTCTTTAACCAGTTTTCACCCTGCTAGAATTATAAAATCATCATCATCAGTCTGGAATTTGTATTTGTCTCATCAGTGATAGTAAAAATAACTGTGGAGAAGAAGACTTCCTTGTGGAGTCCCTCACCGTAAATACATAGCTGTTGAGTTTTATTAATAACAGGAGTAATATTGTAACTTGTCATTAGATTGTGTTGTCAGTGTCCACTTCGTGTCGCTGCTGTTCAGTAAAAGGAGGAGCTGAAGTGTGTAAATCTTCAGAGGAGCTTTGGTGTTTCCTGTCACTGCAGCAGAGGAGATTTGCAGATCCATTTGGGTTTTATCATCACTCACTTTAAAAGACATTCTGGGGACGGAATCTGATGTAAGTAGTCCTGCTCCGGAGTGTGAAATAAGGAACTCTGGTGGTTTTCCTGGATGTTGACGGTACCAGAAGAAATAATCAAAACCATCAGCTTGTTTGGAGTATCTGTAGGACAGAGTCACAGAGCTGTCTTCTAAAGTGAACTCTTCATTCCTGACTGCAGTGAGTTCTTCACAGCTGACGCCTGTAGGAAAAAATAACTCTGTAACTTTACAATCTAAAGGTTTCTATCAGTGAAGCTCTCTTAATGTTGATGATCTCACTTACCTCTTATTGTGAGCAGAAACAAAGTCACAAACAGACTGAAGTTCACTGACAGCATCTTAAAGAGAAAGAGAATCTGTCTGGTTTTGGATCAAACACCACTGTGAAAGTTTGTGTCTTTTCTGTCCTTGAGTCCCAGTTTGGCTCCTCCCTTAATCCCTCCCTCCTTCCTCTCACAACTCTGACAAATAGTGAGTTTGTCTCTGCTGTGGTGCTGTTATTCACTAAAAGAAATCATTTCCTTCAGGTAACAAGTAGCTGGTAAGGTAACACTGGTTGACTCTTGACAGAACATGTGAAGGTCCTGACTGAGGTCAATCTTTACACAGACGATAGACTACTATTATTATTATTGTAATGGCATTTTTTTCCTTGCTTTACCTTGAGCTTTGTTTTCCTATGTCTTTGCCATCATCCACAGGTAGGAGTGAATTTACGCAGACACACAAGATGATTTTCCAGAGAGATTATTGCTGTTGAGGTTTGTGGTTTAATGCAGGAGTAAATGGTACAAACAGATGAACATACCGGTTGATTTCTTAACTTTTTTCCAGTTGTTTGCATGTATTCTCCTCTGGTCTGGCTCTGTGGTCTGGCGAGATTTGTTTGTGCTCCCCCTATCCGTGCCTGCCACTTCCTGTCACCCATGCCCTCTATATACAACCATGTGCATCTATTCACTTGCAACCCAGTGTCCAAAATACTAATATAAATATAAACAAAATAAAATATCATGCAAAGAATACACATAAATGGCTGCTACATTATTATTTAATTATTTTAGGAATGTTTTCCAACCTGAACGGAAAGGTGGTGGTGTTTCATTGTGTTGAAAGGTACACCAAAAGAATCCTGCTTGTTAACAATTTAAAGCTTCCTGGGTTTCTTTCTTTCTTTCTTTCTTTCTTTCTTTCTTTCTTTCTTTCTTTCTTCTGTTATTTAAACAGGTGTTAGTATTTTGTTTATCTTATAACTGGTGACTTTAAGCTTTATTTTGATAATCCCAAAGAAAAAAATGCCAAGGAATCAAAGGTGTTAACAGATTGTGATGCTCTCAGCTCCTCTGGCAGGCTGCACACTGAAGGCCACCTCCCCGTAGTTCTTTGTCCTCACTCAGGTAACAACTAAAAGACCACTGCCAGAGAAGCTAAGAGATCTAGAGGGAGGACACATTAAAAGTACATCTGACAAGTTTTCAGGCGCTAATAAAACCAACAGAAGGATCTTAAAATCTATTCTAAAACTGACAGGCAGCCAATGCAGGGAATTTAGGACAGGTGATATGTGTGTGGTCCTTCAGATCTTAGTACGTGTATTGCTGCATTCTGAATGATCTGTAGACTATATATTGCTTCCTTAGGTAGAAAAGAAAAGAGCATTAATATGTGCTGCGTAAATAAAGCTGCCTTGCCTTGTTTTTATACTTTCATGGTTGATCATTACTTGGTCATCCATAAAATCTCTTCTGTAAACTGTTTCATGGACCCTGATTGTTTTACAAAGGTTTTAATCTCCAGACTGGATCCTGTTTGTCAGACAGATGCTGAGTCAGAGCTTTGACATCATGTGTTTTTACAGAATGGACATTTGAATCATTTACTCCTGAAGGATCAAAAAGAAGTGGAGAGTAAGGACTCCCTTGGTGGAGGACTCTCAGCTGTTAGACTGGTTGTTAGAAGATGTGCTGTGTGATAGTCTCTCTTTTATATTTACACCTGATTTTATATGAAGTCTAACAGTGTGTGACTCCCTCTAGTGGACGTTGTGGAGTATTCTGTTGTCTTTGCTCCAAAGGTTTTTGTACAGAGTTTTGGTGTTTCCTGTCACTGTGGGCTGCTGAGCACAGTAGTACACAGCAGAGTCAGACAGCTGAAGCTTCTGGATCTTCAGAGGAACTGATTTTGAGGTGGACTTCAGTGTGGATGAAAATCTCTCCTCAAACTCAGCCTCTGTTTTTACATCGACCCCTTCCATGCGGCTCAACATGAATTTGGGGCTGTTGTTTCCATCCTGTTTGTACCAGAACAAAGTTGGACCTGCTCCACTCGTCTCAAAATTACAGTCAAGTGTAACTGTGACTCCTTCAGCAGCAATGACATCTCCTGCTGGCTGGGTCACTCTGTCTTCTC
This sequence comes from Lepomis macrochirus, assembly GCA_024633595.2. NCBI lineage: Eukaryota > Metazoa > Chordata > Actinopteri > Centrarchiformes > Centrarchidae > Lepomis > Lepomis macrochirus. Next base: position 4,179,124 of record JALXJV020000012.1, on the reverse strand, counting down.
CTTTACACTCTGGGGAAGAAGAGAACATGCAGAGGAAGAGATGGATCAATAAAGATGATTGATTAAAGGAGAACAATCAGTAGGTTTAAAGAGTTACCTAGCCAGAGAGTCAGAATCAGGATGTTTCTCAGCCAGTGTTTCATGTCTGCAGTGAGAGGGGAGGAGAGAGAGGAAGAACATTGATACTCTGATGGATCTGGGCCTTCACATCATTGGCCCTTCCTCTTCATCATCTGCTGTCTTTTCTGTCCTTGAGTCCCAGTTTTGCTCCTCCCTTAATCCCTCCCTCCTTCCTCTCACAACTCTGATAAGGCTGATAAGGTAACACTGACTGACTCTTGACAGAACATGTGAAGGTCTTAACTGAGGTCAATCTTTACATAGACGATATACAACTATTCAATGACACATGACAGCAACATTAACAACTTATTCAATACATTACTCAAACAGTATTACTCCCATTATTACATTTGTGTCACATCCTAGTATAAAATAAATCATAAGAGGACTTTCAAAAATAATTTGAGTAAAGTAGTTGTTCAGCTCCAGTGAGGAAGATTGTTTCCATCTGTCAAATTTTCCCTCTGTCATTTCATGGTTGATAATTACTTGGTCATCCATGAATCTGTTCTGTAAACTATTTAATGGACCATGATTGGTTTACAAAGGTTTTAATCTCCAGATTGGATCTTGTATATTTGACCAAGAACATTATAGTCGGGGGTGAAAGCATTTAGCAGTTATAGTTATTGCAAGTAAATGTTGGAAAAAGGTTGAAATGTGGTGAGATTTCAAACTGTGCAGACTTAAGCAGAAAAAACAAATTATTATTACATGTTTAAATGTGGAATGGACAGTTAATTTGTGACTACCATAATCACAGCTACAATTTAATGTGTACAGCTGTTAGTTCAATTACTGTAAATTTCACTGTCATTTTCAAAAGACAGATAGAGACAGGGACCAAAACAGATGAAGATTTTAATTATTTACTCCTGAAGGATCAAACACGGTGAGAAAGGACTCCCCTGGTGGAGGACTCTCAGCTGGTAGACTGCTGATAGTCTCTCTTTATATAAAAACCTTGTTTTATACAGCTACCATCCAACAACAATTAAATTATTATCCTTTGTCAGAATTGATTTAAAATAACATTTCAGAACTTGTAATATCTTCGACATGCTGCTGCTGCATTCTTTTGTTTTGTTTAACCACCAGCACCACAAATTCATACGGTATCATAAAGCACTGGAGTATAACAGTGTGTGACTCCCTCTAATGGACGTTGTGGAGTATTCTGTTGTCTTTACTTCAAAGGTTTTCGTACAGACTTTTGGTGTTTCCTGTCACTGTGGGCTTCACAGCACAGTAGTACACAGCAGAGTCTGTCACTGCAGCAGAGGAGATCTGCAGATCCAGATGGGTTTTATCATCACTCACTTTAGCAGACCATCTAGATTTTGTTGCATTTTGTGTTCCCAAGTGAAAGATGAGGAACTCTGGTGGCTTTCCTGAATATTGTCGATACCAGAAGAAATTATCATTGGCATCAGCTTTTTTAGAGTATTTGTAGGACACAGTAACAGAGCTGCCTTCTAAAGCGAACTCTTCATTCCTGACTGCAGTGAGTTCTTCACAGCTGACACCTGAAGGAAGAGATAACTCTGTAACTTTACAATCTAAAGGTTTCTATCAGTGAAGCTCCCTTAATGTTGATGATCTCACCTACCTCTTATTGTGAGCAAAAACAAAGTCACAAACAGACTGAAGTTCACTGACAGCATCTTAAAGAGAAAGAGAATCTGTCTGGTTTTGGATCAAACACCACTGTGAAAGTTTGTGTCTTTTCATTGAGTGCCAGTTTTGCTCCTCCCTTAATCCCTCCCTCCTTCCTCTCACAACTCTAACAAATAGTGAGTTTGTCTCTGCTGTGGTGCTGTTATTCACTAAATGACATCATTTCCATCACGTAACAAGTAGCTGATAAGGTAACACTGACTGATTTTTTTACAGAACATGTGAAGGTCCTGACTGAGGTCAATCTTTATGCAGACGACATTAGTATTACTAGAGCTAGCAGTTTTAACAGTTTTAACATCCACTCTGATGATTCAACAAATTCATTTAATGTAGTCCAGCATTTTCTGGTCCAACTCATAACCATGGCCACACATTAGATATAGTCTTTCCCTTTGTCTGAGTATCAATTCTGTGGTCTCGTCTCTGATCATGTTTGTATTAAGTTTGACATTGTACATCCCTCCCCAAAACATCATAGAATTATTATTGCCTCAACAATCTCAATGTCAAACAAGTTTAGACTCCATGGCTCCCATTAATCTCAGATCAAAGTTGCCTCTTCAACTTTTCCTTGTATTGAAAATAGCGGCAGGAGTCTTAAGAGATTGAACAGAAGAGCAGAATTAAGTTGTAAAAAGACTAAATTGCATGTCTGCTATTTGCATATGAAAGACCTTCTGACTTCTTACAATAAATAAATGAGAGACTCCAGAGCCAACTGCTTCTCCAACCTTATCTCTGGTAACAAGCGTGATCCTAGATGCCTGTTTAGACAGACTTTTAGATCAGACAGACTTTTCAACCCTGCTCCCCCCTGCCTTACCAGCCTCTTCAAATGCTGACTGTGAACCTAATGATATAAGATCAGTGACTTTTTCGAAGCAAAAAGTCACTGACAATCAGGTCTAACACCTAGTACCTGTTGATATTTCTGATCAGCCTGGCTGTCCTGAACTGCTCAGCCATTTTTAGCTAATTTCTCTTCCTGAGCTCATCGATACTGTCTCTCACACGCTTTCGTCTTCAAGCCCTCTTGACATCTTCACCACCTCACTCCTGAAAAAGCTTATGAGTGACATCAGCCGTAGATTACTTCATATCATTAATTGTGCTATTACTTCCTGCCACATCCCTAATTATTTTATGCAAGCCAGCATTCAGCCTTTAATAAAAATCCTAACCTTGATTATCGCTTCCACAGAATCATAGGCCCATTTCTAAGCTTGTTTTCATATCCAAAGTTCCTGAAAAGGTGGTGCTAACTCATTTCTTAGCTGTGTTAGGTGATATTAGAATTTTTGATGGGTTTCACAAGCAACGCTCATTAGGGTTAAACACGAAAGACTGATGTGAGCTCATGCTGGGAACATTCTGTTTTATTGCTCCTCAGCTTCACTGCTGAGTTTGACACTGTCAGTCAAATAGAGAATTTTCAGTCTCCATCTTTAATTATGTTTCATCTTCCCCTCTGCTGATGTGCAGGGTGTCACAAGTCATTGTCCAGTGTTTTCCCTTTGTATGCATCCATTAAGAAACATTATCATGTCATCAAGTGTGTAAGATTTAGTAGCATCTAGCAGTGAGGTTTCCAGATGTCTAGTCTACTATAGAAATGGCTCATTCTAAGAAAAACAGAACATTCATTAGGTCTTTATACACCACTGAGAACATAGTTAAGGATCTTTTATTGCATTTCTGTCAATAGATCCCAGAGATGCTCACAAGTCTTTGAGCTAGAGTCCAAGTCAAGTCTCAAGTCTGCCGTGGTTATTACGAATGTTGTATCACCTGCTGCGTTCAATCCAGGTTGCTAATAGAACTGCATAGCTATAAGGAATTCTGTAAATGTAACCTGTTTGTTGTTGCATAATCAACAATAACCTGTTTCTAACTTACAGAGCACAACCATGCAGCCTAATGTACAATGTGTCTTTAATTAATGACAGCTTATAAACTACTGTAAGTCAACACATCCCCCAGACTCTCAAACCAGTGTAGCCTTAACTAAATAAAACTTTAAGGTTATGGTCAACAATAAACCTGTAACCTCTTTCTATCCAACGGTAATAATTAATGTGATGGCAGCCAGTGCGACATAAATGGTTATGTTGATCGACCACCACAAGTTCCGTAAAACTTGAATAATAACCCGGGCTTTTATTTGCCAAAATCACTGAATTGACCCTGCCTTTATTTGAGACAGGCATCCATATGGACGACAGGACTTTGATTCCTTTTTGCACAAAACTGAAACTACTATGAAAAGTTTTATTTATTTCAAACCGAATAACACTTATTATAAAAAATTATCCAATAATATACACGTCATTCATTTGATCCAGCTCCGACAGATGTCTTGTGTGCTTTTATTTTGAAAGCAGCAACAAACGAAAAACAACAACAACATGGTGCAGGATGAATAAAGTGTGGCAGAAGTTAGCAGAGAGCATCACATGACAGGATTTACAACTTGGATTAATTTTTATAAAAACGCAGTGTTGATTCTTTTGATTGGTGGACCCTTACAGACTAAAGGAATATAAATAATCAAGGAACGGACACATTCGGACTTAACGAGCAGACTTAAGCTTCAAAAGTAATGGCAGTCAGTCCTTTCCTCTCTTGTAGTCTACCAGGCAGGTTACACCGGTAAATCTATAAGAATTAGACTTTGGAGCTTGTTGTTTCCATTAAATGAACTTAACGACTGAATTGTGGAGAATCTAACCGATCTATCTATTATGTTTCATCTTCCCCTCTGCTGATGTGCAGGGTGTCACAAGGATCTAGTCATTGTCCAGTGTTTTCCCTTTGTATGCATCCATTAAGAAACATTATCATTATCGTGTTTAAAGGTTAAGTGTGTAAGATTTAGTAGCATCTAGCAGTAAGGTTTCCAGATGTCTCGTCTGCTATAGAAATGGCTCAGTCTAAGAAAAACAGAACGTTCATTAGGTCTCTATACACCACTGAGAACATAGTTAAGGATCTTTTATGGCATTTCTGTCAAAAGATCCTCAGAAATATCACACACTGGACCTTCAATCTTCTATCACTGCTACTCTGATAATACAGGGATCTACTTTTCCCTTTAGCTAACGTTGGCTGTCTGGGCAGTTTAATTAACTGTTTAACTGCTGTTGTGGATGATTTATTACTTTCTGTAGCTAAACTCAGACAAGACAGAAGTAATAATCATTGGCCCTGATCACCTTACAACCATAATGGTCCACTGACAACCAATTTAAAATCTCCATCCAGAAATGTAGGTGTCACATTTGACCTTCAAACCACATGTCAGTAATCTCAATAAATCCTGATTCGTCCACCTAAGCAATCAACAGTGTTGGGCAAGCTACTTGGAAAATGTAGTGAGCTAAGCTAGTAGCTACTCTACATTAAATGAAGCTTCACTACACAGAAGCTACCCCCCAGTGAAATGTAGCAAGCTAAGCTACAGCAACGTGGCAAAAGTAGCTTAGTTACATCTAAGCTACTTTTAATTTTTTAATAGTTTATAGTTAGGTCATTTATATATAAATATTTATATACACACACTCACACACAACATAGTTTATATTGAACCAACTTCATTCCACAGTAGCAATAGAAGAAAGACTAAAAATCTGCTCCAATGTGATTGTGCGAGAGCTAAATCAGACAGAAACTCTCCTACTTACTGCCATATCATTGCTGCTAAATGTACTTCCTCATGCAACAAACGGAGAACTATTGTCGTTTGTATAAAACAACTTAATTATCATATTATTATTAAATAATTAATTTAATTAATTAATTAATTATTAATTCTATATTTTTATAGTTTATATGTGACTTTGTGCTCTTTGTGCTCTTGCAACCTAAACAGTCATGGCAGAGAGAGAGAGAGAGAGAGAGAGAGAGAGAGACACACACACACACACACACACACTCCGTCACGCGTGTCTTTATTCCCCTGCAGAAAAGTCGCAAACATCAGGATCGGTACGTGATGTCACCATCACAGGAAGCGCTTCTGCCGGCTGCACATACAGGTCCGTGTGTGGCGGTGGTGTCACTTACTGATCCATCAGAAACGCTTGGGAAAATGTAGCGTGTGTGGAAGCTACCGCGCTACTCGGTCAATAAAAGAGCTTCGTTACTGAAAAGCTATTTGATTCAGAAAATAGCGACGCTACCACCAAGCTACTAAGAAATGTAGTTAAACTAGTAACGGCGCTACTTGTAGCGACGCTACTGCCCAACACTGGCAATCAAACCATTATCCGGTGTGACCACCCTTAGCCTTCAATACAGCTTCAACTCTTCTAGGTGCATCTCATTCTTGTACCACTCTCCAGCCCTTCGGTGAACAAACTGCGTTCTGCAGCAGCCAAATATTTCACATGTTGACATGTTTCTGCGTCTGTGGTCCTCAGTGCTGTCTGTTTCTTTGTGCTTCTTCAGAAGAGCTTGGACAGCACATCTGGAAACTGCTGTCTGCCATGAAACATCTGCCTGGGAGAGACCTTTCTGATGCAGTATAACTACCGTCTGACTCTTCAACACAGCTGTTTCACTTAATGATTGTGTTTCAAACTACATATTGAATTGGTGATTATTGGCTCCTGTCTGGAATAATGATTTAATAGAGCTGATGACATGGCTACAAAATCCCTGACTTTGAACAAGTGTAGGAGGAGAACTGATGCTGTTTGAAGGCAAAGGCTGGTCACACCACAACAAATCCAGATGTATCATAAACCAGTGAAGTTTAACAGTGTGACTCCCTCTAGTGGACGTTGTGGAGTATTCTGTTGTCTTTGCTCCAAAGGTTTTTGTACAGAGTTTTGGTGTTTCCTGTCACTGTGGGCTGCAGAGCACAGTAGTACACAGCAGAGTCAGACAGCTGAAGCTTCTGGATCTTCAGAGGAACTGATCTTGAGCTGGAATCCAGTGTGGATGAAAATCTCTCCTTGAACACATGTGCTGTGTCCCCTTCGTCCCGTTGAACGCGGCTCAGTATGAATCTGGGGCTGCTGTTTCCATCCTGTTTGTACCAGAACAAAGTTGGATTTGTGGCACTTGCCTCAAATGTACAACCAAGTGTTACTGTCTCTCCTTCAGCAGCAGTCACATCTCCTTCTGGTTGCAGCACGTTGTCTTTTTGTGCTCTGCATTCTGTAAAACAGCAACAAACAGTATCAGTGTGCTGTTAAAGAATCATGTCAATGTTGGATTGATATCAGAGAACCAGAGTTGTGTTCATACCAAGGCACACAGCAGCCAGCAACACTGAGATGAACAGAGGTGTCATATCTGCAGTGTTGAGGAACTGTGAGCTACAGCAAGTATAAAGAAGGCTGTGACTCTCTGTTTAGTCTTCATCAACACTAAGTTGGTGGATTAGAAGGAGGAGCCTGATCACAGTGACAGGGCTCATTCACAGCCCTGTGTTATTCCCCGACTGACAACTTTACACTCAACACATTTTACTCACTCTCTCCTTTCCTAGTGTGACAGTTAGGATCAATTAGTGAATGTTTTTAATATGGCATCAGCATCATATTAAAGGCCTGTCAGTTTGCCAGCCTGTCCACAGCTTCTCCAGATAAAGGGCTAAAATATGAAACTGGTCATGACTCAGGCTTTGGAGTGAAACATTAAGGTGTTTGTCCATCCTTGTCTGGATGTGAAAGTGCAGTGGGACTCTGGCCGACGTTACATACCAGCTTATTATTACAAGTCATCAAACTTACAGTCCATAATTTATTGTGCTGAAGTCAGATGTATTTGAACTTTTCCTTTAGTGAGTCTTCTGAAATAAAGAATGGAGTCAAGACGTCTTTAAGTATTTTATTCTTTGCAAAGGCTCAGACAAACAGAGTGCAACCAGTATGTGGTCTGCAGAATGTAGGAACTAGTGAAGAAACAGGTTACCTAATACTCTGTAACTGCCACATGGAGGATAACTTGATTTTGATGGAATCTATCATCATATTGATAGCAAAACAACAGAAACAGATGTTGTGTTAAAAATATTTGATCTGAAGGCAACATGTAGATCGATAATGAGAGGACTTACCTGTGGTACACCACAAGAAATCACAGCCTGAGAGAACAACAAGATGAGAATAAAAGCAATGAAAACCTGATTCTGTGATACCAACTAGTTTATGGATAGTGGACTACAACAGTATTACATACATTTATTTCAGTTGATGTTTGTTTGTGTTTTATCTTTAGTGCTTACTTTTTTTTCTTTTATCACCACTACGACAAATCCTACTTGACCAATCGTTCACAAATGGTTAAACATGGCAACGGCATGTCAAATCCAGTCCTTGTTACGAAAAGTGTTCCACAAGGATCAGTTTTAGGACTCTTGCTTTTCCCAGTTTACATTAATAATATTTGTGATAAGTTTAAATTCTGTAAGGATCATCTGTATGCAGATGACACAGTTCTGTACTCCTGTGGCCCCACAGCAGAGTTGGCCTTTTTAAATGTGCAGGCAGATTTTGATACCCTGCAATATGCTCTACCAGATATGAATTTGCTTTGAAATTCACACAAAACTAAAGTTATGATTTTTGCCACTGGGCGAACAAAGGTACTACCCCTCTCCACCACAACCCTGGATGGAGTCTGTATCCAGTCTGTTGATAATTACAAATATCTGGGAATCTGGTTGAAGAAGAGCCTAAATTTTAAATACCATGTTGAATCTTGCAAAGAAATTAAAATTCACGTTGGCTTTTCTGTTTAGGTTAAAGTCTTGCTTCTCCATGGCTTCACAAAACACTTCGCTGCTGGCCTTTTTCTGCCACAAATTGATTATAGGGACATTACCAACATGTTTTCCTCTCTGTCCACCTTGTCCAAACTTGATCCCCTTTATCACTTAGCTCTCAGATATGTCACTAACTCTAGTTTAAGGACACATTATTGTATAGAGACTACTACACACCAATAGCTGTAGAGGAAATAAGATACCAGGTTCAAAAAAGTGGGGGAAATAATCTAAGAAGGATACAGTACTAGGAGAAAGGACGAGGTCGGCCAAGGCAGGGGTAAGAGTGAGAAAAATCTATAGACAGGTGTGCGAAATGATATGTTTCACTGTGACATGTGGATTTCTTTATTACATTTATTTAATCTTGCTTTAGCATATAAAAATCATTCAAAATATATTTTCATGTCTGCCATCTCCTTTTACATGTTGCTACATCCCGAACCTCCATTACCCATAAATGTGATATAAAAACAAATAGAAATCTCTTTTACAATCTCTATCTTTTACTATCTCTTTCACTGTCTTTCTTTCACTATCTCTCTCCCAGAGCCTTCACGCCAACCATGACGATGCAGGTTATAGTACTGCACAGTGGTATAACCCTTTGCCGTGAAAGATATGACAGGTCTTCTTTTTTCTTTTATACGTTTACATTTGTCATGTTTCTTATATAATTGTTGATCGTAGTGGAAATCCATTGTGTGAATGATGTAAACTTGATTGACTGCTTCATTTCCCCTTTAAGGTCTCAATGCCATCATTGTTGTGCTGTCCTGCTTTTGAGCAGGGACTTGTAGGTGGGAATTAAATGGATGTTATGGTGAGAGGTGAAAATGGGGGTTTAGTATTACATTCTACATATTGCGTCAAACCAGGCAGCACAGCTTGAATCTTGCATTGCTTATGATCACCAAGCATTTCAATTGTCTGTGAAAACAATCTGCTAGATCAGTTAATGTTGCTTAGTTTGCTTCTATCACCACTGAAACAAATCCAGACTGTATCATGAACCACTAAAGTTTAACAGTGTGTGACTCCCTCTAGTGGACGTTGTGGAGTATTCTGTTGTCTTTGCTCCAAAGGTTTTTGTACAGAGTTTTGGTGTTTCCTGTCACTGTGGGCTGCAGAGCACAGTAGTACACAGCAGAGTCAGACAGCTGAAGCTTCTGGATCTTCAGAGGAACTGATCTTGAGCTGGAATCCAGTGTGGATGAAAATCTCTCCTTAAACTCAGCCTCTGTTCTTACTTCGACCCCTTGCATACGGCTCAACATGAATTTGGGGCTGTTGTTTCCATCCTGTTTGTACCAGAACAAAGTTTTACTTGTGCTACTCGTCTCAAAAGTACAGCCAAGTGTAACTGTGTCTCCTTCAGCAGCAATGACATCTCCTGCTGGCTGGGTCACTCTGTCTTCTCCTTTACACTCTGGGGAAGAAGAGAACATGCAGAGGAAGAGATGGATCAATAAAGATGATTGATTAAAGGAGAACAATCAGTAGGTTTAAAGAGTTACCTAGCCAGAGAGTCAGAATCAGGATGTTTCTCAGCCAGTGTTTCATGTCTGCAGTGAGAGGGAGGAGAGAGAGGAAGAACATTGATACTCTGATGGATCTGGGCCTTCACATCATTGGCCCTTCCTCTTCATCATCTGTTGAGGAACTCTCAACATTTACATCTCATTTACATCTCAGCTGTTTAGCTGATGCTCTTATCCAGAGCAGCTCATAATGAGGAGCTTTAACATGTGAACTTTCTGTTACAACAAAGTGCTGCCTGTTTCGTTGTGCTTCTTCAGAAGAGCTTGGACAGCACATCTGGAAACTGCTGTCTGCCATGAAACATCTGCCTGGGAGAGACCTTTCTGATGCAGTATAACTACCTTATGTCTTGTTGCTGTGCTCAGTCCTGCCATGATGTCTGACTCTTCAAACTGTCTTCAGCAGCCTCACCTTGTTAGCTTAGTTTGGCTGTTCCTCACTCAGCTGTATTCCTCCTACACAGCTGTTTCTGTTTCACTTAATGATTGTGTTTCAAACTACATATTGAATTGGTGATTATTGGCTCCTGTCTGGAATAATGATTTAATAGAGCTGATGACATGCCTACAAAATTCCTGACTTTGTGCAAGTGTAGGAGGAGAACTGATGCTGTTTGAAGGCAAAGGCTGGTCACACCACAAAGAATCCAGACTGTATCATAAACCACTGAAGTTTAACAGTGTGTGACTCCCTCTAGTGGACGTTGTGGAGTATTCTGTTGTCTTTGCTCCAAAGGTTTTTGTACAGAGTTTTGGTGTTTCCTGTCACTGTGGGCCGCAGAGCACAGTAGTACACAGCAGAGTCAGTCACTGTAGCAGAGGAGATCTGCAGATCCATTTGGGTTTTATCATCACTCACTTTAAAAGACATTCTAGATTTGTATGGATTTAATATTGGTAATCCTGTTCCTGTGTGTGAAATAGGGAGCTCTGGTGGTTTTCCTGGATGTTGTCGATACCAGAAGAATCGATCACTGGCAGTTGCTTTTTTAGAGTATTTGTAGGACAGAGTAACAGAGCTGCCTCCTAAAGTGAACTCTTCATTCCTGACTGCAGTGAGTTCTTCACAGCTGACACCTGAAGGAAGAGATAACTCTGTTATTTCATGTTGTAAAAGACTCAACAAATGAATCCCATCCAGAAAAGTTAGTAATGAAACTTTCTCAGCAGGATCTCACATACCTGTTAGAATGGATAGTAACAGTAGAGAAAGTACATAATAGTCCAATGACAGCATGTTGAATAAAGGGAATGTTTCTGCTTTGTGTATTGAACTCTGCTGAATATGGAAGTTCCTCTCTCTTCTATAGTTCACTAACAGCTTAGCTCCTCCCTCAATCTCTCCGTCTCCTCGGAGCTCTGTAGGTTTTAGAGGCACCTAGTGGTAAGGGCTGTGAATTGTAACCTGATTGCAACCTATAGCACACTGGCCTAATACATAGGAGAAGCTACGGTGGCCCACACGCTCTGTCGGCTCTTGTGATAAATAATACTTGTGGTCCTCCATTTGTCCATAGTTTATACCTTTTCTTACTTCTAACAAACCAGACTACTGCCACAACTACTACTGCTTCTTCTTTGTACATATTTAACGTAGTGACAAAATGCACTCCGTAGAGCAGTTTGTCAATTTGGGCTATTCTCCCTATTGTCAGCAGGTGGGTGTTTGGCTGGCCAGGGTTGTCCCTTGTTACAGAAAATGATGATTGTCATGAACAAAATCTCAAGGAGCAGCTGGGGAGAACGTGTCAGGTTTGGGGGCCTAAGAATTGCTTCTCTGCTATTTGCAGATGATGTGGTTCTGTTGGGTTCATCAGAACGTTGCCTCCAACATGCACTGGGACGGGCTGCAGTTAAAGTTTCATGCAGGCTCCATGGCTTTCAGCGTCGGCCGATGGCCGTGCCTTTCACACTACGTGACTGATCTGTTCAAAGTTCAAAGTACCTTTATTGTCCCACAAGGGGAAATTGAATTTGCAGCAATGCTCAACATAAAACACATAACATACAACAACACTCACCAACAATACCAACCAGCAAAGAAGGAATTCACTTTAGCGCCCCAATGTACATAATATATAGTAATAAATAAATAAATAAAGTACAGGACATCATCATGTGCAAAAATGCAACTTGTGCAAGTTGATATAAAGTGCTAAGTGCCATTAAGATGCCTCACAGCTGCCGGAATAAAAGATATGTGCATCCTCTTTGTTCTGCAGCTAGGAACTCGATAATGCCGCTCAGAGGGCAAAAGCTCAAACTCTGTCCTAAGGGGATGATCCTGTGAATGAGCTATAGCTCTAACTTTCCTCTGGACCTGTTTTATGTATAACTCCCCTGGTTGAGCCTGACTTCTCCTGGAAATCTTGCTCGCCACTTTGACCAGACTACCAAGTCTGTTTTTATTTGTCAGGGAGAGGTTTCCAAACCAAGCAGATATACAGAAAGTTAAAACCGATTCAATGAAAGCACGATAAAACAGAATCATCATGTCTGAAGAAACATTAAAAGTATTCATTTTCCTAAGAAAGTACATTCTTTGTTGGAATTTCTTTGAGACAGCGTCAACCAATGGTTCAAAACACAGTTTGTTGTCTAAAATGACTCCAAGATATTTATATGTCTCCACGGACTCAATATCCGTGCCCTTAATAACCGTGACTATAGGGGGAGGTGGTGTCCTGCGAAAGTCAATAACCATATCCTTAGTTTTAGATACATTCAGCTGTAAAGAGGAACTATCACACCACTCTACAAAGTCACTAAGAACTGGCCCATGGTCCTGCTCATTCCCTGATAGCAAGCTGACAATAACAGAATCATCAGCAAACTTAAGTATATATCTATCTTGGTACAAACTGCGACACTGGTTTGTGTACAGGATGTACAGGAGAGGAGACAGACAGCAACCTTGGGGGGAACCAGTGGATGTAAAAGTGACTTCAGATAGGGTGCTGTTTGCCCTCACACGCTGGGATCTATCTGTTAAAAAATCCAATAACCACCCCACCAAATTCAAATCCAGGTTAAAATCCGCAATCAGTCTCTCAGCGAGCAAAAGGGGCTGAATGGTGTTAAAAGCCGAAGTAAAATCAACAAATAAAAGTCTGACATGAGTTTTTGCTCTATCCAAGTGGCTAAAAATAAAGTGCAGTAGTGTGATCACAGCATCCTCCACACCCCTGCCAGACCTATATGCAAACTGCAGTGGATCTAACTGATCTCTAACCTGCAGTAAGACAGCCTCTTTGATAATTTTCTCAAAACTTTTCATGACCAATGAGGTCAAGGCTACAGGTCTAAAATCATTCAAGGATTTTGGGGAGCTGCACTTGGCTATAGGCACAATAATAGAATGCTTCCAACTTCTGGGGACTCTTTGTTGTAATAAGGACAAATTAAAAATGCACTGAAAGATATGACAGAGTTGATCTGCACATGTTCTTAATAATTGCCCACAAATCTCATCTGGCCCCGGACTTTTTGATCTGGTACGCCTAAATATGTTAGCCACGGTACTACTGTCAACAGTAATTGATGGAGCTGCCTGTGTGATAGCCCTGAAACCCTCCATTTCATTGTCAAAATCCAAATTGTTGAATCGAGAATAAAATACATTGAATTCATCAGCCAAATGTTTATCAGATGAAAAACCCTCCAGGACAACTCTGTTAGCTTTATCATTAGACCCAATCAGTGTTTTCATACCGTTCCAGGTTTTCTTTAAATTATTACTTCTCAAATCTGCCTCAATGTTTTCCTTATACCTTAATTTAGCTTTTTTAATTTCAGCCCTAATCTCTTTTCTCACAGCCCTCTCTGCATACACATCACCTTCATTAAAACAGTTTTTCGCTTGATTAGCAAATCCTTAATGTCCTTAGAGAACCACTGTTTGTTATTTGAAACACCTTGACTTCCCTACTCGGAGAACAGAGTCTTTGCAAAAGAGATGTAACTACAGACAACGCCAGTTAGTTCATCAATATCAGAACAGGAGTCCTGAAACACTGTCCAGTCTGTGCACTCAAAGCAGGCTTGTAGCGTGAAGAGCTGTCCTCCGTCCAGACCTTCACCTGTTTTCTGACAGGTTTCTCCCTCCTCAACAACGAGGTGTAAGTGGGTAATAGGTGGACAGAGTTGTGGTCAGAGGAACCCAGCTGGCCCCGCCTTGGACATATATGCCTTTAATGGACCCAGTAGCACAGGTCTAGAGTTTTGTTACGACGCAGGGGACATTTTACATATTGATAAAAACTGTTCAGTGTTTTCTTTAAGTTACAATGGTTAAAATCGCCAAGAATAAAATTAGGAGCCAGGGGAAATAGACTGAAGTTTGTTTACGGTTTTAAAAACAATGTCCGCGGCGGACTTGGCATCAGCTTTGGGGTGGATATAAGCCACAGTCACAAAAATCTGGGGAAACTCTCTGGGGAGGTAGTACGGCCGTAATGATACTGACAACAGTTCGATGTCAGAGTGACAAATCCTCTCTCTCACAGTAACATTGCTACACCATCTCCGATTTATGTATAGACAGACCCCTCCACCCAGTGTTTTATGCGTCACCTCACTGTCCCGATCCAGGCGTAGAGGGCTCCAAAGCCGCTGATATCCAGCCGAGTCCGAATTCGACTCCGTAAGCCAAGTCTCTGTAAAAGCCATAAGACACGCATCCCTGTAGTCCCGCAGATGTAGGACATTTGCCCGTAATTCCTCAATCTTATTCCTGAGGGACCGCACATTAGCCAGTATAACCGAAGGCAAGGGGATGCGATTCCTGCTCACACAACATTAAACAGCACACCACACAAGGGGAATTAAACCCTAAAAGACGTTTGAAACACAATAACACGGACACGAGCTACAGCTGCTTGTCGCCTCAGAACAGCGCCACCATCGATCCAGTGACAGTGGGTCACACACTACACAAGGTGTCAGTGGCTGTGTCACCAGGATGAGAGTCAGCACCTCGAAGTCTGAAGTCATGGTTCTCTGCTGGAAAACGTTTTATTGCTCCCAGTGGTTTGGGAGAGAGATGTTGCCCACAGTGACAGATTTTAGGCATCTCTGGGTCACCAGTGAGGGCAAAATGGAGCGTGAGATTGAGATTGCAGATTAATGCAGCGTCAGCAGTCATGCAGGCGTTGCACCAGACCGTCGTGGTGAAGAGGGAGCTGAGCCTGAAGGCAAACCTTGTTTATGGAATTGTTTCATATTATAGGGACTCCGGTCTCTGGTCGTCACAGCGTTGGCATGTCACTCGGAATGCAAACTTAAGGGTAATACGAAGAGGAATTAAAGTGAAATTCATTTCATTTGCAGATGGTTTTGTTTTTGTTGAAGCAGCTTAGAAGAGGAAGTGTGATTTTTGGTGCTTTACAGATCAAAAGACATTGAGCTTTATTCTTTACATGGTAGTTGCTTTTAGTGAATTCTCAAACATTTGACTCATCTTCACTGTCTGACTGAACACTGACCCACTGTGACCTGGTAAATCTCAAGGGGAAAAAATACAACCTCTAAAATTAGTGAAACAATGTTACATTAACTTTAAGAACATTATTTATGTCTCAAACCTTTTTATTTAGCTAAATGTTTGAATATATCTCCAGACATGTTGAAGGTGAGATCTGACATGTTACTGTTGAGAATATTTTTTAAGGGGCTTTGTTGATGTAACAAGGAAAGGTAAGACAGGTCTAGAGTACTTTAGCTGACCCCATAAGTGCTCTAGGTATTTCTCACATGCACCTGTTCTTGTCAGGGAGACAACAATAGACTGATAAGGTAGAGACAGTAGCTCAGGCGACAGGCTTGCTGATATCAGTGTTCTCTGGGAATCTTACAAGGTTCAGTCCTACGAGAATGTTTGCAAGAACTCACTGGCTCCACAGCTTAGAGTACAACTCATGGATGGTGATATTCCAATATGACAAAGCATTGGAGTCTAAACATCAGATAGATTAGTTGTTCTAGGTTAAGGGCAGCTAAAGATGAGCTCCTAGAAAAGCCTACAGGAACCTGGGGAAAGACAGAAACATAAAAGGGATCAAAAGATGTTCTCCTTCAGATTTGGTGTTGGCATGTTGTTTGCTGGCACTGTATCGTCTCACCCGGGTTCAATAAACCATGCTATGTTAAGTCTTCATCAGTCTCCGAAACGTCTTCAAACCTGAACCTGGCTCACAATATTTCTTTAACAGTTACTAATTTAAATTTTCAGTGTTTTCAGTGTCCATTTATTTGTTTCCATGGAGTCTTGTGTCTGAAGCATCCTGCAGGTGGTTTCTCTCTGATGTGGATTTGCTGCTCCTGTGAATCCTCCCCCCAGTGTTTCATTAGCAGCTGTAACCACAGTGACTCTGATAAAACAGGAATTAGCAGAATCCATCTGATATGAAGCTGTGGTTTGAATACCACTTCCCTCCTCTTTGAAGAGTAGTCAGATATCTGGGTTCAGGTTTTTGTACAGCCTCTTCTACACTTTGTATCACTGTGTTTCTAGAGCACAGTAGTAGAGAGCTGAGTCTGCCAGGGTTAGCTCTGTGATGGTCAGTTTGGTTGATGTTGGTGATGTTTGAGATCCATATCTTCTCTTATCAGGAATATATTCATCTGTGCTCCCTTTTTGCTCGTTTCCAGAGTATAAACTGAGGTGCCTGAAGGTCAGAATGATGTCTGTACCAGTAAAGCCAAACACCGGTGTAATCTGTCTCATAGTTGCATGTGAGTGTGACAGATTCTCCTTCTCTTTCACTGACTTCCTCTCCTACAGGAGAGATTGTGTTTCCAGCTATTAGTCCTGGAAAAAGTAGAGAAAATGAAGCCATCAGACTAACATTGTTCATGAGGCTGAGAGGAGAAGACAGTGGAAAATGTCAGCTGTACAGTGTTACTCTGTGGACACAAACAGCTCAGCTGTTCACAGATTTCTGCTCTGAACTCCAGTTTCCATAAATCTTTAGAAAAGAATAAAAACATGTTGTGCTTTCTATCTTACCAAAGAAAAGAGCAGCAAGAATAATCCCCAGCCAATGTTCCATCTCTACAACAAGGTTTAAATCAACAGGAGAAACTAGCTGATGTTCAACATTCAGTCTGAGAATTGTTCTCTTCACAGCAGCAGTTATTATTGACAGAATGGTTGAACACAGTGCAGAAGTAGTGCACCGCCTACTTGATAATGTGGCTCAGCTTGGATTAACAGCAGCTACAGTGTCATCTAGTGGCCAATCAGAATCAGACCACAGAAGAAGAAAAGATGCCACTGAAACTTCAAACTAGTCCAGCAGCAATAGATATTCTGGAGCTCAAAGGAATATTGATGTAAACAATACTTTATCTACATAGTTAACATCACTCTCCTTATCATCATCAGTATGTCAGAGATATAAATGTAACCCAGGTTAAAATTCCATGGTCCCAATTTTTTCCCAGTCACCTGAACACACCACAAGACAAACCCTTGAGTCTCACCAATTACAGAGCTCAAGTGCGTTATACAAGCTGAGGTGAGTTTCCCCAATAAGTAGTGTGAGGGGGAAGCCACCGGAGCAGCTGCACTCGGTATGTCTCTGTACACAAACAATGCTATTATGCTAAGCTATTTTCGCTTATTTTTCCATCTTAAATGCTTGTTTGACTTTAGCATGTGATTGTGTATTTGTAGTGTCCACTACTGTGGTCTTTAGAAGCCAACTGGTGCTGTGGTGTGTCGAATATCTGCAGAAATTGGCGAATCTGTTTGTTGTGTCCACTTGCTTGTTGCTATTAGCATTAGCATCCCTATGTATTTTAATGGGACGCTCTATTAGCTAATGCTAATAGCATTAGCCATGCTATCTATCAATTGTTGCAATGTTCCACTGGCTCAATGCTAACAGCATTAGCCATTTCAATACAACTGGCACCTTGTTGTTAATGCTACGGTTTTGGTATTTAAGTATTAAGTATTTAAATGGTTTATGTACATAGTGAATGGCAAGATTATCAGTTGTATCAAATGGAATATTATGTTGTAGATACTCCTAATAATTATGGGTGTTTATTTACATGCATTGAAGTACTTTTGTACAAGTTGTTATTGTCATTTAACAATTAATTATACCATATCTTGAATATTATTGTGTACACATAGAACATAAAATATAAAAGTTAAAACTAGCTAGTAGATAAATGAAATGAGTAGTGGTTAACCCATGGGCCCTGTTTATTTAATACAGGTGCGGCCAGTTGTGGGTCAATTGATGGCGAGCTACTACCTGGAACAGAACCTGCCCCTATAACATCCTCGCCCCCTGTGGGTCTGGTAGGAGGCTGCTGCAGCTTTGCTCACCCCTCTCCACTCTCATTCACACACACACACACGGCCATTTACTAAAGACTTGGCTTATGGGCTATTTGCATCACGCACATCATTCTCGTCATTTGGACGTTCATCTCTCTTGAACAAAAGAGAATGGCTTAGTGTGTTGTGTCTGTCATTATCTTTGAGTACTCCTGAATTTGTTGATGTATTTTGTTGTTTAATTCTGTGAGCTACTGAGCCTACGGAACTGAAATCTCTCAAGTGCACTTTATAAAAACCAACTTTCTGCAGATTGTAAATATTTGGGTATTGTTGTTGTCTTGCTTTCACATAATATATGGTACCAACAACAAATATAATTATCAGCCTCAGTGTCATTTTTTACTTTTTCAACACCTCCTTATCCCGAAACCTTATCTTCTGTGACCCCACGTATATACTACATAAACACTCTCCTTCATTTGTCCTAATTATTTATGCCTCATTTTTCTTCAAGTTTCTATCATCAGTGCAAAGAATCCAGCCTGTATCATCACACTGAAGTTTAACAGTGTGTGACTCCCTCTAGTGGACGTTGTGGAGTATTCTGTTGTCTTTGCTCCAAAAGGTTTTTGTACAGAGTTCTGGTGTTTCCTGTCACTGTGGGCTGCAGAGCACAGTAGTACACAGCAGAGTCAGACAGCTGAAGCTTCTGGATCTTCAGAGGAACTGATCTTGAGGTGGAATCCAGTGTGGATGAAAATCTCTCCTTATACTCGTCTGCTGTGTTCCCTTCGTCTCGTTGAAAGCGGCTCAGTATAAATTTAGGGCTGTTGTTTCCATCCTGTTTGTACCAGAAGAGATAATCATTTGTTGAACTGCTGTTATATAGACAGCCAAGTGTTACTGGCTCTCCTTCAGCAGCAGTCACATCTCCTTCTGGTTGCAGCACGTTGTCTTTTTGTGCTCTGCATTCTGTAAAACAGCAACAAACAGTATCAGTGTGCTGTTAAAGAATCATGTCAATGTTGGATTGATATCAGAGAACCAGAGTTGTGTTCATACCAAGGCACACAGCAGCCAGCAACACTGAGATGAACAGAGGCGTCATATCTGCAGTGTTGAGGAACTGTGAGCTACAGCAAGTATAAAGAAGGCTGTGATCTCTCTGTTTAGTCTTCATCAACACTAAGTTGGTGGATTAGAAGGAGGAGCCTGATCACAGTGACAGGGCTCATTCACAGCCCTGTGTTATTCCCCGACTGACAACTTTACACTCAACACATTTTACTCACTCTCTCCTTTCCTAGTGTGACAGTTAGGATCAATTAGTGAATGTTTTTAATATGGTATCAGCATCATATTAAATGCCTGTCAGTTTGCCAGCCTGTCCACAGCTTCTCCAGATAAAGGGCTAAAATATGAAGCATGTTCAGAACACAGAAGGATCTCCAAAACCAGCTCGGTGGTGTCGACCATTTCAAACAGGATATTCCATTGAGAGCGACTGGTTAGGAGCTGCTACCACCAGTTTACCACAGAGAAAGTAGAGGCTTCAGCAAACACTCCCTCACTCCCACAAAGGGGCAGTCACGTCCTTTCTAGACTCTTCCAAGGGCTGATTTAGGTGCTTGGATCTCTGGAGCTGCAGCATTACTGACAGTGAAAGCAGAGATGTTTGTGTTAATTATGGTTGGACATCTCCCCTCTAACAAATGAAGGCAGTCTGTGCAAACATGGAGCTTATTCTGTCTCCAAACACTGGTGTGAAACTGGTCATGACTCAGGCTTTGGAGTGAAACATTAAGGTGTTTGTCCATCCTTGTCTGGATGTGAAAGTGCAGTGGGACTCTGGCCGACGTTACATACCAGCTTATTATTACAAGTCATCAAACTTACAGTCCATAATTTATTGTACTGAAGTCAGATGTATTTGAACTTTTCCTTTAGTGAGTCTTCTGAAATAAAGAATCGAGTCAAGACGTCTTTAAGTATTTTATTCTTTGCAAAGGCTCAGACAAACATACAGAGTGCAACCAGTAAAGTCTTTCCTTTCCCTCAACTCTGGTTTATATAGCATAGAGCATATCTGCCGTAAATAGTCAGTTTCATCTCTTTTATTCGATTTAGCATGAAATCCATTTATGAAATTGTCCCCTAGATGTTTGATCTTTCTCAGTTGTAAATTTTATAACTGACAGAAGGATTTTAAGAGCTGTTTTCCACTCAGTTCTGGCTTTACTCCGACATATCCCTGTTTAATCTGTAGTTTGTCTATGTACCTCTACCTTCAGCTCTGGAAATGACACTGATGCTGCCGTCCAGTGGTGGACAGTAATTCAGTGCATTTACTCAACTTATTTATTTTATTCATGTACTAATTTGAGTATTTTCTGTTCATGCCACTTTTTGTGTCTCCACCAAACTCAGATGGAGATATTGTTGTTTTTTCTTCACTACAACAGCTTTAGTTGCTTTACAAATTAAGCATTTCAAAACATGTGAAGAGTTTCTAAAATATATTTTGTTATGAATTTAATTGCCCGACCAGTTTACTCACAGCTGAAACAATTAGTCGGTTGTCAAAAAAAAATATTGGCAACTGTTTTGATCATTGAAGTCATTTTTCATGCCAAAACAGTTCATCGTTCCAGCTTTACAAATTAATTATTTAAAACAGTTGAATGTAGTGTTAAAATGTGAAGGTTTGGACTGACATGAACAATTTCAGGCCAATCTGTAATCTCCCTGTTGTTTCAAAAATCTTGAAATCATTAGTCAATCATATTTCGACTTGCATACCATTTAAAATGAAATGGACTCCTGTTTCCAGTCAGTGCATACTACAGTAACCTCCACTTTAAAAGCAATGTTTGACTTCAAAGAGGCTATAGATAACAAATGTATCTGTGTATCATTGTTCATAGACCTTACAGAGGCCTTCGGTACTGTGGACCATCCATTATTTGTTAATACCTTGCTGAGAGCTGGCACTGGATGCAAAGCAGCTAAATGGTTCCACAGTTACCTGACCAATAATTCACAAATGGCTAAACATGGCAACGACATGTCAAATCCAGTCCTTATCACGAAAAGTGTTCAACAAGGATCAGTTTTAGGACTCTTGCTTTTCCCAGTTTACATTAATATTTGTGATAAGTTTAAATTCTGTAAGGATCATCTGTATGCAGATGACACATTTCTGTACACCTGTGCTCCCACAGCAGAGCTGGCCTTTTTAAATGTGCAGGCAGATTTTGATACCCTGCAATATGCTCTGTCAGATTTGAAGTTGCTTTTAAATTCGCACAAAACTAAAGTTATGATTTTTGCCACTGGGCGATCAAAGGTGCTGCCCCTCTCCATCACAACTGGATGGAGTCTGTATCCAGTCTGTTGATAATTACAAATATCTGGGAATCTGGTTGGACAAAGACCCAAATTTTAAATTCCATCTTGATTATCTTGCAGGGAAATTAAAAATCACGCTGGCTTTTCTGTATAGTCCTACATATAAGTCTTGTTTCTCTGTGGCTTCACAAAAACGCTTAGTTGCTGGCCTTTTTCTGTCACAGATTGATTATTGGGACACTACCTAGCGGTTTGCCTCTCTGTCCACCTTGTCCAAACTTGACCCCCTTTATCACTCAACTCTCAGATATGTCACTAACTCTAGTTTCAGGACACATCATTGTATATTGGACAGACTGGAAGGATGATCTTCCCTTCACTTGGGAAGATAATTTCGGGTAAACTTCCAAATTATTTAAACGGGGCATTTTTAACTGCAAAGCAGGCACAATATCTAGTCACATAATTGGCTACAGTTCAAAGTGCCTGCTATCAGAACAGAGGCTGGAAAGCTAAGCCTGATCCTGGGCCCTTGGTCTTGGAATGATGTGCAGACCAAGCTTAAACTTCAATCCCTCATCTCCCTACATGATTTTAAACATAGATTAAAAAAGGTCGTCACTGCAAACTGCAGCTGCTTTGTCAATTCTATTACCACTTAATTCCTTTATAAATCTATGACCTAATGTTGTTGTCTTTTTGTGAACAGTTCTATGTAGGGTATTATGTTATACCTAATGTTGTGTTGTTGCCCTCTGACTTGGTGTTGTGCAAAATGTCGTTCTTGAGACTTGTGCTGTGTTTTTCTGTTTTACCTAATGATGATGTTGTGATTGGTTCTTATTGTTGCCTGGTTATCTGTTAGATCCTGCTATCTGATCCTGTCCTGACTAGGTCTCACTTGTAAAAGATGTTTTATCCTCAATGTGACTTCCTAGTTAAATGAAGGTTAAACAAAAAAATAAATGTTGGCGGGACAGAACAGTAATTTAAAGGTGCCCCTTTGGGCTCTGGGTAACTGTGACGACAGTTCTCACTATTTTCAATTTTTTTTTTTACAATTAGTTGATTGATGGAGAGAAAATGATCAGCAGATTAATTCATAATGAAAATAATTATTGTGAAAATCCTGACTTGCATGAGGAATAATAAACATAGAGTTTTGGTGTTTCCTGTCACTGTGGGCTGAGATCTGCAGATGAAACTCCTTTGCAGTTTTGTCATGTGTAAAAGAAAACTGTGCTTTCTCTGAATAATTTGAGATGAGAAACTGTGGAGATGAACTGGAAGAGTCTCCTTCCAAAGCCAGCATTACATCTTTAAATGGTTTCACTAAATCCTCAGAGGATCCTGAAAAAGACAAAGATATATTTCACTCTGACATTTGTATTTCTTTATTACATTTATTTAATCTTACTTTAGCATATAAAAAGCATTCAAAATATATTTTCATGTCTGTCATCTCCTTTACATCTTGCTACATCCTGAACTCTCACTACCCATAATGCTCCTGTGAATCCTCCCCCAGTGTTTCATTAGCAGCTGTAACCACAGTGACTCTGATAAAACAGGAATTAGCAGAATCCATCTGATATGAAGCTGTGGTTTGAATACCACTTCCCTCCTCTTTGAAGAGTAGTCAGATATCTGGGTTCAGGTTTTTGTACAGCCTCTTCTACACTTTGTATCACTGTGTTTCTAGAGCACAGTAGTAGAGAGCTGAGTCTGCCAGGGTTAGCTCTGTGATGGTCAGTTTGGTTGATGTTGGTGATGTTTCAGATCCATATCGTTCATCAGGAATATATTCACTACCACTGCGTGATTTTGCTCCTTTCCACAGTATAAACTGAGGTGCCTGAAGGTCAGAATGATGTCTGTACCAGTGAAGGTCAGGATGGGTGTCAGTTGTCTCATAGTTACATGTGAGTGTGACAGATTCTCCTTCTCTTTCACTGACTTCATCTCGTACAGGAGAGATTGTGTCTCCAGCTATTAGTCCTGGAAAAAGTAGAGAAAATGAAGCCATCAGACTAACATTGTTCATGAGGCTGAGAGGAGAAGACAGTGGAAAATGTCAGCTGTACAGTGTTACTCTGTGGACACAAACAGCTCAGTACAGAAAAGTAGAATCCAGCAGGTTAATGAGCCTTTCATCTGTGTTCCAACACTCACCTATGAAGTGAGAGCAAAGTAAAAAGAGGTAAAGCAACATGTCTTTGGAGTTGTTAAAGCCAGACAGACAGCAGATGAGCAATGTTCTTCCACTGCAGTAGAATGAAGAAACTAAACAGCCTCTCTGCTGCACAGCCCTTCTCCTCAACATCAAGCTGATTGTGCTTTTAGTTCCTCAAACATTTCTGCTCTGGAGACACAAAGAATGTCATTGGTTGAGTTGGACTTCAGTGGGCGGGGCCAGAGAATCCCCTTTTTAGAGATTGTCTGTCTACCAAAGTTCAGTTCAGCCAGTGAGATTATTTGTGCATCCAGAGCAGCTCTGCCTCAGAGAAATGTTTCCTGAATGTCCACTTTCAGTTCTTCACACCATTGTGAGACCGAGGCAGGTCACACTAGAAGGAAGTCTACCAGAAGATCTGCTCTTTATTCTGGGAACATGGAGGACATTTCATTAGGGAGGTCCTGATGAGGAATGTCAGTGTTTGTTGCTTTGGTTCAGCCTTTGCTGAGTTACTGCCACCTTGCATTTCAGATTTTATACTGTATTGTTGGTTTGGACATCAGGGCTTTGTGGATTGACATTTAATCAGTGTTGGGAACGTTACTTGAAAAAAGTAATTAGTTATAGTTACTCACTACTTGTTCCAAAAAGTAACTTAGTTAGTAACTGAATAACTTTTAGTAATAAAAGTAACTTGTTACCAGGGAAAGTAACTATTTCCGTTACCTACTGTTAAAAAAAAGCTCTGCTGCTTCATCGAATCTCTGTTTAGCTTGTGTGTGTGTGTGTGTGTGTGTGTGTGTGTGTGGCGCGTGTGCTGGCATGTGTGTAAAAACACTGGCTCTGATTGGCTACCAAGAAACATGACTCTGCCTTAGCCAGCATAATCGCTGGCTGAAAGGCACCGAGCTTCTCTCCCTCGTCTCTCCCCGCCGACAGAGTTTAGCAGGCAGAGAGAACGGGAACAGGTGAGCGCCACGTTGCGCCCAGAGAACCTGATATGGAGAGCGCAGCGTACCGGTCCACTTCAAGCACTGCTTACCTCGTTATTAACCCACCTCCTGACTAGCTGTGTGAGCCAGCTGGTGCGTTCGGATTACACAGTTTATTACATAGTAATGCACCGCATTTAACGACCAGTAACGTTAACGGCCTTGTAACGACGGGAAAAGTAATTAGTTAGATTACCCCGTTACTGAAAATATAACGCCGTTACGTAACGCCGTTCTTTTAAACGCCATTATTCCAAACACTGCATTTAATGCAATTGTACAGGGTTCCCACGCGTCCTGGAAAACCTGGAAAATGAAAGACCAATTTTCCAGTCCTGGAAAACACATGGAAATGGCCCGCGGGTCGGCGCGGCACTAGATTTGATGGCCGAGTGTGGGCGCGGCCGGTAATGCACTCACTCTGTGTGTGCGGATTGCGGGAGAATAAAACGATTCGCGGGACTCCCGAAACTAATAGATTTTTATTCATCTTTTGCAGAAAAGCAATCAAATGCATATTTCCTTTGAAGTTCTGCTTCCCAGTGTTTTCATCTGTCTTTGTTGCTAGATTTATCGATTTTTCAGACCAAAGTAAGGATTTATTAAAAATAGAGGAAAGCAGGTGGCATTGTGAAAGACAACGATCTTTGCACAACTATAATACAGATATAACGGTATAGTTACAATATCACATCTGTTTCAAAATATATCTCGATATGATAATATCGGTATATCGCCCAGCCTTAGTTGTGATAACTTGATTCACACTGTAGCAGCTGAAAAAGTCTTGAAAATGTCCTGGAAAAGTCCTGGAAAATCATTTCAAGAAAAGAGTGAGAACCCTGATTGTAGCCTACTGGAATAAGAGATTATTCCCTTCAGCTGAAGGGGCAAATACAATCATCTAATTTCTAGACTCATTCAGTTATACGAAGGTCTGGATCACCAGAACTTTACATGTAATAAACCACCTGCCATGATTGATTTCAATGGGAACTATAATCCAATATTGTCGGCAAAACAATGGAAACTGATGTGTTTTAAAAATAATTTGATCTGAAGGCAACATGTAGATATAAAATGGGAGGACCTAGGATTGAACCCTGTGGTACACCACAAGAAATCACAGCCTGAGAGAACAACAGAGAAATGTCTTTTATAAAGATGAGACCAAAAGCAATGAAAACCTGAGTCTGTGTTGACAACCAGTTTATGGAGAGAGCTGATTCAAGTTGTGTGATACTAGAGTATAACAATAAATACATTGTAGTGGCAGTGTATTGGAACTTTTCTTTTAGAGAGTCTTCTGATATAAAGATTTAAATAAAGATGTCTAGTTATTTTATTCTTTACCGAGAATCAGACAAACATACGAGTACAACCAGTCATTATCAGTGTAAGGGGGCTTTCAGACCAAAAGTGAAGCGAGTGTTGGGGGCGGTGAGTTTACAAAGTCAATGCAATGACGCGTGTAGACGCAATTTTTTTTTTCGGGCGTCACAAAGCGACAAAAAGGGGGAGGTGCTGGTGACGCGAAGGAATTTCTCCGTTGAGTAGAAAATATTCAACTCATGTGAGAGATTCCCATGACGCTGAGATGGATGGCCTGTCAACATTGACTATTGTTGTGATTTGGCGCTATATAAATAAAAAATTGAATTGAGATTGTCCGAATGTCCGTATGTCACCGACGGCTTTAGAGCATTACGTGGAGAGGGCCAGGCAGAGCAGGCGACTGAAAATCTAGTACCCGATGAAGAGCTGCTAAACTTGGGCTAGAGGAGCAGGGAGCAGCACTACAGCTTTTGGGCAAATAAACACCCGTGGTCAGACTGGATTTTGCTCTGACAACTACGCCGTTTGCTTGCGGGAGGAGCTCAGCGTTAACTGCTTTTATTAAATTGGCGGTTTGATTTAGTTTTTGGGATTACAACGTTGATTTACCTTCACTCCAGCTTCTCAGCAGCTAGATTCCGTGCACATCTGGTTCCAGTGTTGTTAGCGTCATTTGGCACTACTTTACTACTGTACTTTCCTCCATCCGAACTCCATTCAGAAAACAAATATTTTTCATTCTAATCACAGCAAATTGTTTACTTTGTGTAAAAAAGGTCATGTTTGGGGCATGCTCTCTCCTCACATCTCTGTGCCTGATCATGCTGTGTGCATGTGCACCCGGTGTGCCCACTTTGACCACGCCCCCAAAGCGCAGCAGTGAGTGAGACATGCGGAGGAGCAGATGACAGCTGGTCTTCACTTCACAGACTACGGTGCATTCTGTTGGACTGTGCGTGTGCGTCCGATGAAAACGTGAGTTTATTGTTGATATTATGTTACACACTGTTAATACTTCTAGTGGGTTTGGTTAGTAGTTGCATTTTGTAGACTTAAAGGACATGACACAGTGCTAGCTGCTAGTTTGCAATAGTCTGTTAATCGTGTTTCTGCATTCTACTACATACTGTTCTGTGCTCTGTATATCTCTGTTGTTTACACTCATATGCTCGTTATTAGTGATTAGTACAGTGACTGTCATGCACATGGTACATAGCATGTTCATATTTGTGTTTTGCTAATTGTTAATTGATAGCGCATTACCTTCTAGCTGTCATTAGTCATTGCTATTGCTCGGTACGCTAGCTATTCAGTAGATGGCTATGTCTAGCTTAGGTTTGTGTTTACTGTAACTTCTAATCAGTCTGTACTGTTGTGTTTTGTTGTTACAGAACCACATTCACATCATATATATGCTATATATAAACCGTCCAAACTGTAGTCCCGGACTCTGCATCCTTTCTTTATAACTCTCACCTGAGTATTAAATAGTGTCCTGATCCGACACCCTGAAGCGGTTGCTGCCACGCCTATTGATCCACCCATTACACATTCTCTCATACAATTTTTGGTCCTTCGAGCCGGAGCCTAGCAACTACTTCAGCCCACGATGTTCAGGCCAGATGAGAGAGACCTAGAACGTGATGTGGACCGCCCACACCGACACAGCCATCTGCCATCATGTCTTCGAGATTATGAGGTCAGATATCCTTTCAAGTACTGCAGTCCTGTTGATGAGCAGTCCAGACAGTCCACGACTGCTGACGTCCTAGGATGTATTCAGAGCATGAAGGAGGAAAACCACCAACTGCGTAGAGATGTGCAACGCCTTACAGACATGATCTCCAGCTCTCCTGCACTAATGCAATCATATGTCATGGCACGGCCCACACGCCATGGGGACCATGAGACACTATACCCACCTGCACTCCATAGGAAGCTGACGCCGCTTAGTGGTCATCAAGACCCACTCCAGCGTAGAAATGCTCCACAGGTGCTATTCGGTGATGAGTCTTCATTCCCACAAGGCAGCCAACATGACCCGATGAAGGAGCTCAGTGACAGTCTAAAGGGAGCAGGTTTGTCCGGTAAGCATGCAGCCTCTTCTCCATTGGCTTCAGGTGAGTCATCTCCTTGCTACAAAGACACCCTTTCGCAAACACCAGAAGGTGGAACGACCCCTCTGCCTCAAGCCTCGATTGCAGCAGACCAATTGCAGCTGCCACATCAAGAAGACAGGGACTGCCCTCCAGGGGGCTGCCCTCCAGCTGATGCTGTTCGCCATCAACCTGCTAACAGCTACCGCTCTCATCAAGGAGCTACATCCAGTATTCCAGAGGGCAGAGGTGGCCGCTTTCCTGATGATGTCTATCATCGCCCTGATGACTGCCTCCCCCTGCCTGTTGACCGATACCCCCCTCAACGTGGGGCTACTTACAGTCAGCCTGACAATGGCTACCACCCTCCCCGTGGTGCTTCATACCGTCAGCCTGACGACAGAGGCCGCCTACTTCCTGATGATGCTTATCGGCATGGCGACAACTCTAGGCAGCTTGCTGCATCCTATCGACAGCCTAGTCCAGGAGCCTATCATGGTGATTGCTACTATCGGCAGGACGGCAGACATCA
This sequence comes from Lepomis macrochirus, assembly GCA_024633595.2. Taxonomy (NCBI): domain Eukaryota; kingdom Metazoa; phylum Chordata; class Actinopteri; order Centrarchiformes; family Centrarchidae; genus Lepomis; species Lepomis macrochirus. The sequence goes on along the minus strand of JALXJV020000012.1, from coordinate 4,150,233 downwards.
TCTTCCTGATCGGAGAAGCTACCATGAGGATCACTATCCTGCCACTAGCTATGTCAGCCATTATGGTCCTGATGATCCGTACCGGCATAGGGATGACCATTATGCAGATGATCTCCGCCGATATCCGTATGACCACCTGCACCCAGCGGAGCGGCCGCGATCTCCGTTTGGCAGACACCCACATGTAGACACGTATTGCGGACCTAAGCCAACAATCCCTGACTTCAAACATGAGGACCCACGTGAGTTCGCGAGATTGAAGCTCGCATTGGACAACATCCTCCCACCCGATGCGCCGGAGCGCTTTAAGTTCCAGATATTGACAGACCACCTGAAGTGTGAAGAATCATTGCTCATTGCTGATTCGTACAGCAATAGCCTGTTCCCATTCAGTGATACTATGAGAGCACTCACTGAGATGTATGGTCAACCCCAACAGCTGGCCTTGAAGCGGATCTCCAATCTAATGGATGGACCCAACATCAAGACTGGCGACATTAGAGCCTTCAAGTCATTTGCTCTCCAGGTCCGTGCACTAGTGGGCATGTTGCACCAGTTGGGAGGCCAGGGCTGGACAGAGTTGAGGTGTGGCTCACACGTATCTCGCCTCTTAGCTAAGTTGCCACACGACCTAAGAGCCAACTTCCAGAGATATGTGAACCCCATCCACACTCCTATCCCAACACTTCTTGACCTGGCTGACTGGCTCGAGTATGAAGTACGTGTACAGGTGGATGGAGGCCAGTGTTCCAGCAATTTAGGTCAACAGACGCAATCTTCACGCTGGGACCGACGCACAGACTATAAGTCCCAGAAGTCCACCACTATTCACCATGGTAGTGAGCAGAAGGAGAAACCAGAAAGGGCTACGGCTGTATCTGCAATGGAGGCAACACGCGAGAAGCCAAAAAAGTACTGTCCCTTCTGTGACTCGGTGCAGCACTACCTTAACCAGTGCAGCAATTTTAAACTCTTGTTAAGGGGGCAGAAGACAGAGTGGATCAAATCCAACAACAGATGCTGGAGATGCGGCCGTGATCACCAAGCAGCAAAATGTAACCTTAAGGCCAAGTGCAAACAGTGCGAAAGAAAGCACCTTGAGGTTCTTCATGAGGTCAATGACAGCCAAAATGCTGCAGCATCCGATAAACCCAAAGCTACTGAAGAAAGCACTTGCTTGGTAAGTTCCATCTCAGAGACACTGTACCTAGATAGACCAACAGGTAGCAGCCAAGTGTTACTCAAGTTAAGTCGTGTTATCCTTCAGAGCGGCAACAAGGTACTTGAGACTTACGCAATATTGGATGATGGTTCAGAGCGCACCATACTCCTACATGAAGCTGCTGATCGATTAGGCCTGCACAAGGAAGCCGAAGACCTGGCACTCCGCACTGTCCGGCAGGAGGTTCGTACCATCCATGGAGCTACTGTTGCATTCTCCGTGGCTTCTGCATCACAGCCTGGCAAGGCTTTCCAGATCCACAGGGCTTTCACTGCAAAGGAACTCGGCCTGGCATGCCATACATACCCAGTCAAAGCACTGCAGGAGAAGTACCATCACCTTAAAGATCTGCCACTGCCAAACATTGAGGAGGCACAACCGTTGCTGCTGATCGGGTCAGATTACCCTCATCTCATCACTCCAGTGGAACCGGTGCGTCTGGGCCCTCCTGGTGGACCTGCAGCCGTGCACACCAGACTTGGTTGGGTTCTACAAGGCCCATCAAGATTTCTGCGCCACCAGCTCACTCCGCAGCAATGCCTTTTCACATCCTGTACCCCTCCAGAAGCTGAGCTCTTCAGCCACGTGCAGAAACTGTGGCAACTAGATACTTTGCCGTATCAGAGTGAGCGGCTCATCACCAGGTCTAAACAAGACACAGAGGCGGTCCGACGGCTTGAGGAGAAGACGACCAGGGTTGAGGTGAATGGAGTTAGACGGTATGCCACCCCGCTTCTGTGGAAGAAAAATCTCCCCCTAATACATGCACCAAAGGAGGCAGTGATGACTCAGCTTCGTGGGACAGAAAGACGACTAGCCAGAGACCCGGAGAAAGCGGCAAACTACTCTACGGAGATTCGTAAGTTGTGCGATGCTGGCTATGTCACACCCATGTCACCAACAGAGGCGGAACAGAGCATCCATTCGTGGTTCATCCCACACCACATGGTGCACCACAATGGCAAGAATAGAATAGTCTTTAATTGCTCCTTCACATTCAAGGGCCAGAGCCTGAATGACCACCTCCTGCCTGGTCCAACATTGGGAGCTAGCCTGTTGGGAGTGCTACTTCGATTCAGGGAACATTTGATTGCCATCAGCAGTGATATTAAAGGCATGTTCCACCAGGTTCGCCTGCTGGAAGAGGACAGACCGTTTCTCCGTTTTCTGTGGCGCGACATGAAGGTAGATGAAGAACCCACCATCTACGAGTGGCAAGTACTGCCGTTCGGGACGACATGTAGCCCGTGTTGTGCTACCTTTGCACTCCAGTCCCATGTCCAGAAACACACAGAGCCAGAAGACGATGCCCGTCGGTCAGTAGAACGTTGTTTCTATGTTGACAACTGTTTGCAGAGTCTCCCTTCTGAAGAGCAAGCTAAGCAGTTGGTGGACCGACTGCATTCCCTCCTGATGGAGGGTGGATTTGAACTCAGGCAATGGGCTAGCAACATGCCTACAGTTGTTGACCACTTACCCAAAGAGTCTAGGTCAGAGAGCAGCACCCTCTGGTTCACCCAGGAGATGGCTGAACCCCAAGAGCGCACTCTTGGACTTGTATGGCAGTGTAAGTCTGATACACTGCGATACAAGCACCACCAGAGTGGATCAACGGAGCCTACCATGCGCAACATCTATCGACGGCTTGCCCAACAGTACGACCCTCTAGGGTTCATCATCCCATACACTACGAGAGCCAAAGTCATTGTGCAACGTCTCTGGGACAAGAAAAGAGGATGGGATGATCCCCACTTACCAGATGACCTACTCCAAGCTTGGCGGTTGTGGGAAGGTGAGCTTCCCCAGCTCTCACAGATAGCCCTGCCAAGATGCTACACTGACCGCAGTTGGAACTGTAGCAATAACAGCCGAGCATTCATGTGTTCTGCGATGCTTCTGAGCGTCGCGTGATGGGTCCGTGGCGTACCTGCGCACTGAAGGAAACAAAGGAGAAGTCAACGTGGCCTTCTTAGCTGCAAGATCAAGAGTCGCTACAAAAACAACTCTCAATCCCTAGGCTGGAACTGTGCGGAGCCCTGACCGGAGCACAGTTGGCTTCTGTCCTGATGAGAGAACTCACTCTTGACATCCAGGAGGTTTTGTACTGGACAGACTCAACCACAGTACTTAACTGGCTCCAGTCAGATTCATGCCGATATAAAGTATTTGTGGGCACCAGGGTTGCAGAGATACAAGAGCTATCTCCCCCTGAAGCCTGGCGCTACATCGACTCTGCAACCAACCCTGCTGACGACATTACAAGAGGGGAAAACTCTAGCTCAACTTGCTGGAGAGAATCGCTGGAAGAATGGGCCACCCTTTCTCCAGTTGCCAGCCGAACATTGGCCGAAGCCACCTAATGAAGAAGCTACAGAAGAGTTGGAAGAGCTGAGGAAGACGGTGTTCAGTGGTCTGCTCACAGGAACAACCAGTCCTACGATACCTGACATCCAGCAGTTCAGCACATATCAGGAACTCCTGGAAGCCACCGCACATTCGCTATGCAAGGGGACTGACAGTCCTTCTCACCCTGCTGCCGACGACTTCTGTAAAGCAGAGTTAGCCCTCCTGAGACACACACAGATGGAGAGCTTTCCCGAAGAGTATGCGTTAATCAAATCAGGAAAGAGCATCCCGGCAAGCAGTAGATTAGTTACCCTTGCTCCTGAGTACGATGAGTCTTCTGATCTGATTCGAGTGGGAGGTAGACTTCGCCGGTGTGACAGTCTGAACCAGGAAATCCTGCACCCAGTCCTCCTAGCCCCCTCTCACCCAGTCACGAGGCTCTTAATCCAGCACTATGACAACCAGTTGCATCACCCTGGAGCTGAACGTGTTTTTGCTGAGCTGCGCAGGAAATACTGGATATTGAGAGGTCGCGAAGCAGTGAGGAAGTATCAGCACAATTGTCCTGAGTGCAAGAAGTGGAGAGGCCAACCGGAGGTCCCGAGAATGGCAGATTTGCCCCCCTCAAGTTTGAGGATCTTCCGACCTGCCTTCTTTTCAACCGGGATGGATTGCTTCGGTCCGATGCTTGTCAAAGTGGGCAGGCGAACTGAAAAAAGATGGGGCATCCTGTACAAGTGTCTTACCACTAGGGCGGTCCACCTAGATCTGCTGGTGAATATGGATTCTGATTCCTTTCTAATGTCCCTCAGACGCTTCATTGCTCGTAGGGGAAAGCCCTTTGAGCTTTTATCAGATCAAGGCACCAACTTTAAAGGCGCAAGTAAGGAACTGCATGAATCGTTCAAGTCCCTGGAACCTGCACTCCGAGACCAGCTGGCAGCAGAACAGATCCGCTTCCGCTTCAATCCACCCAATGCTCCTCACTTCGGTGGATCTTGGGAAAGAGAGGTGCGATCGGTGAAGACAGCCCTCCGTACCACACTAGGAGCTCAGACTGTTTCAGAGGAAGTGTTGAGGACTGTCTTGATTGAGGTAGAGAGCATCCTCAACTCCAGGCCTTTGGGCTATGTCTCCACTGACATCGCAGATCCAGATCCTGTTACACCCAACTCCTTGCTGATGGGGCGGCTGGACTCCACCCTGCCACAAGTGGTCTACCCAGAAACAGAACTACTTAGTCGCAAGAGGTGGAGACATTCTCAAGTCTTGGCTGATCATTTCTGGAGGCACTTTATACTGCACTTCCTACCCACCTTGCAAGCACGACAGAAATGGCATACTGAGAAAGAGGACATCACCATTGGGACCGTAGTCCTCATCGTAGATCAGCAGACTCCAAGAGCTCTGTGGCAAGTGGGAACAGTGAAGACCATCTTGCCTGGAGCAGACGGCCGTGTGAGGACTGCGGTCATCCAAGTAAAGGACCGGACCTACACTCGTCCAGTGGTGCGGCTCATCAGACTGCCCGCTCTACCTCGGGATTCTGCAGAGACGTAACGTAGGATTACCCACAGGCAAATTCGCCTACCGAATTTGGGGCCGGCTGTAAAAAAGGTCATGTTTGGGGCATGCTCTCTCCTCACATCTCTGTGCCTGATCATGCTGTGTGCATGTGCACCCGGTGTGCCCACTTTGACCACGCCCCCAAAGCGCAGCAGTGAGTGAGACATGCGGAGGAGCAGATGACAGCTGGTCTTCACTTCACAGACTACGGTGCATTCTGTTGGACTGTGCGTATGCGTCCGATGAAAACGTGAGTTTATTGTTGATATTATGTTACACACTGTTAATACTTCTAGTGGGTTTGGTTAGTAGTTGCATTTTGTAGACTTAAAGGACATGACACAGTGCTAGCTGCTAGTTTGCAATAGTCTGTTAATCGTGTTTCTGCATTCTACTATATACTGTTCTGTGCTCTGTATATCTCTGTTGTTTACACTCATATGCTCGTTATTAGTGATTAGTACAGTGACTGTCATGCACATGGTACATAGCATGTTCATATTTGTGTTTTGCTAATTGTTAATTGATAGCGCATTACCTTCTAGCTGTCATTAGTCATTGCTATTGCTCGGTACGCTAGCTATTCAGTAGATGGCTATGTCTAGCTTAGGTTTGTGTTTACTGTAACTTCTAATCAGTCTGTACTGTTGTGTTTTGTTGTTACAGAACCACATTCACATCATATATATGCTATATATAAACCGTCCAAACTGTAGTCCCGGACTCTGCATCCTTTCTTTATAACTCTCACCTGAGTATTAAATAGTGTCCTGATCCGACACCCTGAAGCGGTTGCTGCCACGCCTATTGATCCACCCATTACACATTCTCTCATACACTTTGGGTTCATACAGCTGCAGTAACGGTCAGTTGTGTTTATTCCGAGTATATTCATGTTAGGAGAGCGTTGTGTGGATTAAATTCACGTTTGGTCTGAATGCGGCATAAGAGAAAAAGCCAGTGAAGAAACAGGTTACTTTATACTCTAAAGGAGTCTTAGAGAGGAAGAGATGAGAAACCAACTGTCCTGAGATCAAGGACAATTTGTTTCCTATCGAGGACAGTCAGATAAGAAACCCACTAACTAGGTTCCCATGAGAACTGTTTTCACCTGGCTGCAACACAGCAGATTATCACACAGTGAAACAAAGGCCTATCATAGAAAGACATACAGGTGAAACTCCAAAATTTAGCATATCGTGCAAAAGTTCATTTTTTGCAGCAAGGCAAGTTTATTTATATAGCACATTTCAACGACAAGGCAATTCAAAGTGCTTTACACAAAACATAAAAGCAACATGGAAAAACAATAAAAACGTTTGAAAACAACATAAAAGTTAAAAGAGTTAAATGGAAAATAAAAACAGGCTGAGGGGTTGAGCAAATAACTGAGTCACAATCATTCTGAAAAGAGAACAAACAGAGAAGGACACTTAATCTACTCTCTCTAGCTAGTCTGTACTCGGGTCCACAGCAATCTTTGGGTCCACTGAAACTCCAAAAACCCTCGGACACTACAGAGAAACCATGTCTGTCAGCAGGCCCCTTTGATCCAGCCAAATCACTCGGGCGCGAAGAAGATCAGAAATATATTTTGGCCCTAAACCATTTAGTGCTTTGTAAACTAACAGCAGGATTTTGAAATCAATTCTTTGACATACAGGAAGCCAATGTAAAGACCTCAGAACTGGAGTGATGTGATCCACCTTTTTGGTCTTAGTGAGGACTCAAGCAGCAGCGTTCTGAATCAGCTGCAGCTGTCTGATGGATTTCTTAGGGAGCCCTGTAAGGACACTGTTACAGTAGTCAAGTCGACTGAAGATAAATGCATGGACAAGCTTTTCCAGGTCCTGCTGAGACATAAGGCCTCTTATCCTTGATATATTCTTCAGGTGATAGTAGGCTGACTTTGTAATTGTCTTAATATGGCTCCTCAAATTCAGGTCTGAGTCCATGACTACACCAAGATTTCTGGCTTGATCCGTGGTTCTTAACATTACAGATTGAAGTTGAGCACTGACTTTCAATCGTTCCTCCTTGGCTCCAAAAACAATAACTTCAGTCTTATCTTTGTTTAATTGGAGAAAATTCTGGTACATCCAGTCATTGACCTGCTCAATACAGTTACTCAGAACCTGTATGGGATCATAGTCTCCTGGTGAAATGGTTATGTAGATCTGTGTGTCATCTGCATAATTATGGTAACATATTTTGTTGTTTTTCATAATCTGAGCCAGTGGAAGCATGTAAATGTTAAACAAAGAGGTCCCAGAATGGAGCCTTGGGAACTCCACATGTCATTTTTTGTCAGCTCAGATGTGTAGTTACCTATAGACACAAAGTAGTCCCTGTCCTTTAAGTAGGATTCAAACCAGTTTAGTACTGTGCCAGAAAGTCCAACCCAGTTTTCAAGTCTGTCTAGTAATATGTTGTGGTCTACCGTGTCAAATGCAGCACTGAGATCCAATAATACTAAGACTGAAATTCTGCCACTGTCAGTGTTTAAATGGATGTCATTGAAGACCTTAACTAGAGCCGTCTCAGTGCTGTGGTGTGGTCAAAAACCTGACTGGAAGACATCAAAACAGTTATTTAGTGCCATGAAAACACTAAGCTGTTGAAAAACAGCCTTTTCAATTATTTTACTTAAAAATGGGAGATTTGATATGGGCCTGTAATTCCTCATTAGTGAACTGTCTAGATTGCTCTTTTTTAAGAGTGGCTTAATGACTGCAGTTTTCAGGGCCTGTGGGAAAAAACCTGAGAGGAGAGACATGTTGACAATTTGTAGTAAATCTGCGGCCATGCATTTAGACACCTTTTTGAAAAAACCTGTTGGCAGAATATCAAGGCAGCATGAGGAGGATTTCAGATGTTGTATTATGTCCTCCAGGTTTTTATGGTTAATAGAATCAAATTGTCTCATGCTATATGAATTGTTTTTAAGTGGACACAGGGATAGGACATATCCTGTACCTAACATGGAGCCGCTGATTGCTTGTCTAATTGTTTGAATTTTGTCTGCGAAGAAGGAAGCAAATTCATTGCAGGCCCTGGTGGATAGAAGGTCAGAGGCTACAGACACAGGAGGGTTGGTTAGCCTGTCGACAGTAGCAAACAGGGCACGTGCATTATTAGTGTTTTTTGGTGATGATGTCAGAGAAGAAGGACCGCCTTGCATTTCTCAGCTCTAAATTATAAATGCGAAGTCTCTCTTTATAGATGTCATAATGAACCTGGAGATTTGTTTTCCGCCACCTGCGTTCAGCTTTTCGACACTCTCTTTTTTGAGTTCTAACCAGCGTGGCATTTCTCCATGGAGATCTTCTCTTACCAGAGACCACCTTCACCTTGGCTGGTGCAATGGCATCAATAACATTTGTAATTTTAGAACTGAAATTATCCACAAGCTCATTGACTGAGACCTGTGGAAGGACAGGAGTCGGGGAGAAAGCCTCAATAAATTCTTCACTAGTGTTCTCTGTGATATGCCGTTTTGTGATCACCTCTGTTTTAACATTTGTGTGCATGCAGATAGCACTCTCAAAGAAAACACAGGAATGATCAGAGAGAGCAACATCAGTCACCACAACCTTGAGAATGTCCAGACCCTTGGAGATGACCAAGTCCAAAGTGTGCCTTACTGTTGTGCGTGGGCTCCGTCACATGTTGGGTCAGTCCATAATTATCAAGAACACAGAACAGTTCTTTAGTCCCTCTGTCCTGGGGGTTGTCAACATGGATGTTAAAATCACCAACAATAACCACACAGTCAAAGTCAACACAGATTATAGACAGCAGTTCACCAAAGTCATCAAAAAGGTTTGCACAGTATTTAGGGGGCCTGTAGATGTTTAGAAAAATAGCTCTAGAAGAGGAATTCAGCTGAAGAGCCACATATTCAAAGAAGCAAAATTCCCATAAGAAATCTTTTTTGCATTGGAGGGAGTCATTAAACAAAATGGCAACTCCACCTCCTCTCTTATGCACTCTAGCTTCACTCATAAAACTGAAGTTGGGAGGGATGCGACTTCGATAAGGACAGCTGCACTGTTATCTTGGTCCAACCAAGTTTCAGTTAAAAACATGAAATTAAGATTGTGAGTTCTTATAAAATCATTGATTAAAAATGTTTTGCCTGCCAAAGACCTGACGTTTAACAAAGCTAATTTTAGTGAGTTAAAAACATTATCTGGTCCACTTTTTTCAACAGGCTGTGGCTGACGAGGAATTAGTACTAAACTTGCTGGCTTCCTGTTTTTTAACACATTCACCATGCTTTTCTGTTACCTATCAAGACAGGGATGGAGAAGACTACCAGCACATTGGGCCCGGCTTGTCCTGGGAAGAGTCATGAGTGCTATTTTCCTTGTAGCCTGGACCCAGCACATATCAGACAGAGCTTACTGGGCTTCTTAGCCATTGCAGAGCGGGATGGCGGGTTGTGCCTGGAAGACTTAGAGCCAGTGGTGGAGGTGGACAGTGAGGGGGGTTTAGGGTAGAAAAATGGGAGTGGGCGAGGGAAGGTCGTGTGAGTGAATTTGGTCCCAGCTCTAACCAGGTCTTCCATGTGATCAGTGAAGTCCAGATGAGGGGAGAGGGAGAAAGTGTGTTTGGGGGGGGGATTGGGGGGGTAGAGATGTTGAATCCTCACTGTTGGTTTTCAGTGAGAGAGGTGGAGGCTCTTCCTCTTGGCTCAGATGTCTCCCGTGATCACAGCTCTCTTCCGGTGGGGGCTGGGGTGGCTCTCCTTCAAGGTTTCTGGCGTTTTGTGTTTTGTCTTCTTCTTGTTTTGATTCCTCTTGTCTCTTGTCCTTGGCAGAGGGAACAGATGAGTGACGCAGAAAGTAAAACAGGTTGGAGCTAAACAATTTTACTCCTGACTTGTTCAGGCGAAGTCCATCTGCCTTAAAAAGATGCCTGCGGCCCCACAGAATATAAAAGTTCTCAATGAAATGCACTGAATGGACAGCACATGCCGCTGAGAGCCACCAGTTCAGTGCCATCAGTCTGCTGAATCTCTCAGCTCCTCTTCGGACTGGCGGTATAGGGCCACTGATAAACACCTCAGCATTCAAAGAGCTGACTGTGTTCAACAGATTATTAAAGTCCTCTTTCAACACTTCAGACTGTTGCTTCACAACATCATTGGCCCCGATGTGCAATATGATGTTTTTCACAGTAGGATGTTCAGCCACAATATGCAGGATTCTTTCTTCTAAGTCAGACACCGTATCCTTTGGAAAGCAGAGTATTTTGGTGTTCTTACTGCACATGCTTCTTACATCGTTTACAGCAGCGTCACCCACAATCAGAGTTTGAGGCCCAGTCGTTAGCTTTCGCTGCAGCCTTTTACTATCTGATTTACTCTCAGTCCTTACCCTTCTGTGTGAGGATGGGATGTTATCCAGGTCATCAGACGGAGATCCAGGGTCCTGCAATAGTGGTGAAAATCTGTTCTGCTGTTGCACACTTTCGGCTGTTGGGGAGGTTTGTTGCTAACTCTCCCTTTCAGCGGCTGTCCACGGCTGTGTCCTACCAAGAACAGGGGTTGAAGAGGCTCTGCCTGGATGATAGTGCAGGCCAGCCAGTCGCATCACAGATCTCAGGAGCTGTGTTCTGCCTGTTACTCGTCCTCCCATTTCCCAAGGAAATGATTTACTCTTAGGCTTTGCACCCAGAGCGTTCCAGGGAGGACTCCCACTTTTAGATTTATTACCCAGTACACAGGTCTCCTGCTTCTTGGTAGTCTTGTTGGTGCTAATTAGCCGTGTGTTAGCATGCTCTTGTCCACTGTTTTGGCTCCACGGGGAAAGTGGTGTCATTCCCACATAATCCATTCACTTCCACATTCACTTCTAACCTTTGGATTTTGGTTTCCAGCACTGTAATTTTCTGTAGAAGTTTGTAGAAGTCATCCGTGGAGAAGGGGCATCTTGTTGCTAATTAGCATTAGCTATAGCTCCAGTCACTCGCGGTACAGGCTAGTGCTATTGATAGGCCGCACTCGCGTAGCACTAAGATCATAAAAAGTTTTTAAAGTATGGCAGGAGCCTACTTTATCTGACAGTCCCAGTGATTTAAAAGTATCCAAGAGCTGCTGACTTCTAGCAGGGTAAAAAAAGGAGACTTTAAGCAAAAATAAAGCAAAAGAATGCAAGGAGAGGCAAGAGCAAGCAGCAGAGCGTCTGCACTGTAAGAAAGCAGGAATTAGCAGTAATTCAACTTAAAAGGTGAAACTAATATATTTCATGCTCAGTGAGATATTTCAAGCCTTTATTTGATATAATTTCCATGATTATGTCCTACAGCTTATGAAAAGCCCAAATCTCAGAAAATTAGAATATTGTGAAAAGGTTCAGTATTGTAGGCTCAAAGTGTCACACTCTAATCAGCTAATTAATCCAAAACACCTGCAAAGGGTTCCTGAGCCTTTAATTGGTCTCTCAGTCTGGTTCAGTGGAATTCACAATCATGGGGTAGACTGCTGACCTGACAGTTGTGCAGAAAACCATCATTGAGACCCTCCACAAGGAGGGAAAGCCTCAAAACGTAACTGCAAAAGAAGTTAGATGTTCTCAAAGTGCTGTATCAAGGCACATTAAGAGAAAGTTCAGTGGAAGGGATAAGTGTGGAAGGAAAAGGTGCACAAGCAGCAGGGATGACCGTAGCCTGGAGAGGAGCTTCACAAGGACTGAGGCTGGAGTTACTGCATCAAGAGCCACCACACACAGACGGATCCTGGACCTGGGCTTCAAATGTCCTCTTCCTCTTGTCAAGCCGCTCCTGAACAACAAACAACGTCAGCAGCGTCTCACCTGGGCTAAAGAAAAAAAGAACTGGTCCAAAGTCTTTTCTGATTCTCATTTGGAAACCAAGGTCCCAGAGTCTGGAGGAAGAAGGAGAGGCTCACAATCCAAGATGCTTGAAGTCCAGTGTGAAGTTTCCACAGTCTGTGTTGGTTTGGGGAGCCATGTCATCTGCTGCTGTTGGTCCACTGTGCTTTATTAAGTCCAGAATCATCACAGCCGTCTACCAGGACATTTTAGAGCACTTTATGCTTCCTTCAGCAGACGAGCTTTATGGAGATGCTGACTTCATTTTCCAGCAGGACTTGGCACCTGCCCACACTGCCAAAAGTACCAAAACCTGGTTCAATGACCGTGGGATCACTGTGCATGATTGGCCAGCAAACTGGCCTGACCTGAACCCCGTAGAGAATCTATGTTGCCTAGTGAAAGATGAAAGACATGAGACTCGATTATTGTGAGGTATTGTTAAAATAAATATCCCACAGCACCTTTTTAATTTTATTACTTTATTTAATTTGATTAATTAAACCCTTTCCCTCAGTCTGTTTAATCTTTAGCGCTACATTTTCAGCTGTTTTCTGCTTCAACTGATGATCCAGACTTTATCATCACTGAAGTTTAACAGTGTGTGACTCCCTCTAGTGGACGTTGTGGAGTATTCTGTTGTCTTTGCTCTAAAGGTTTTTGTACAGAGTTTTGGTGTTTCCTGTCACTGTGGGCTGCAGAGCACAGTAGTACACAGCAGAGTCAGACAGCTGAAGCTTCTGGATCTTCAGAGGAACTGATGTCTTGTTGATTTTAGCGTCAAATCTTTCTTTCCGAAACTCTAGAGCATTATCTTCTGTTCCTAAAGTATCACGTCGCAAAATATACATAGGAAAGTCATTGTCTTCTTGTTTGTACCAGAACAAATAGGCGTTCACGTTAACACTGGTCTCAAAAGTACAGTCAAGTGTAACTGTGTCTCCTTCAGCAGCAATGACATCTCCTGCTGGCTGGGTCACTCTGTCTTCTCCTTTACACTCTGGGGAAGAAGAGAACATGCAGAGGAAGAGATGGATCAATAAAGATGATTGATTAAAGGAGAACAATCAGTAGGTTTAAAGAGTTACCTAGCCAGAGAGTCAGAATCAGGATGTTTCTCAGCCAGTGTTTCATGTCTGCAGTGAGAGGGAGGAGAGAGAGGAAGAACATTGATACTCCTGATGGATCTGGGCCTTCACATCATTGGCCCTTCCTCTTCATCATCTGTTGAGGAACTCTCAACATTTACATCTCATTTACATCTCAGCTGTTTAGCTGATGCTCTTATCCAGAGCAGCTCATAATGAGGAGCTTTAACATGTGAACTTTCTGTTGCAACAAAGTCTCTTTAACCAGTTTTCACCCTGCTAGAATTATGAAATCATCACCATCAGTCTGGAATTTGGATTTGTCTCATCAGTAAGAAGAACTGTGGAGAAGACTGTAAAAACGCTGTAAAAAGATATCTCTTGTTCTATTAATAACAGGAGTAATAACTTGTAACTTGTCATTAGATTGTGTTGTCAGTGTCCACTGCTGGAGCTGCTGTTCAGTAAAAGAGAGTAAATCTTCAGAGGAGCTGTCAGGTTTTTGTACAGAGTTTTGGTGTTTCCTGTCACTGTGGGCCTCACAGCACAGTAGTACACAGCAGAGTCTGTCACTGCAGCAGCGACGTCTTCTCGTCAGCATGGCTGCAGATGTTTAGTGAATCCAACATCCAGCTGTCTGAGCTCCTGATACTAACATCAGCAGTCACTGGTCACATCACTCTTTTTCTGCCTTTAAACGCCTCCAGCCGTCCACACGGCACCTCGCCATCTCCTGTATGGGACAGTTTGCTTTGTGTTCCTGAAGAAAAGAGTTTTCCTGGCAGCTGCTGTGCTCCTCAGTGTTTGCAGCTCTGTGCTGCCATCTGCTGAACTGAAATGCAAAACACACGTTCACTTTTCCTCCTGTGTTGTGATTTGATTTCATGCAGCGTGGACATTTATGTAAGTCACTTATTAAAGACAAAGAGCTCATGACTGTCCTTTAATGAGCTGCAGTGATTTTCATTTCAGTAAGACAGAAGTATTTGGATAAAAAGATGTGACATGAAACCAGGTGTGTTGTCCTTCACTTGTTTTCTTTGTTTGATCCAGCTCAGCTCAGGCAGGACTTAGAATAAAGGTACTTAACATTATAACTGCTCTGCTGGGTGTTGGGTCCCGGCGTGTGACCAAAGGGGGGCGGGCCTTTCCTGTTCGAGCCCCCAGACTGTGCACAGGCTACATCATTAGCATTAGCACATCCTCTCTTAAAGGGGACCGAATGCTTTTCTGTATTTTCTGTAAAATCTGTAATGTTCCTGTGTGGATGTTCATGTTAAACGTGGCCGAAGCTTCTGATAGTTAAAGTATTTCAAAGGAATCTGTGAGCCCAAACCTCAGACTTCACACGGTCTTTCTGGATGCTGTACACAGCCCCCCCCCCAAGCCCATGATGATCTGGTCTGGTTTGGTCTGGCCAACTGGGGCTGGTTTCATAAACCTATTTAAGACCGGCCTATAGTCTCAGACTAGTCCAATGCAAGTTGAACTGTTTCACAAAAATAAAGACGGACTAAGTTTAGACCAAAGAAAATTAGACCCCTTACCTGGAGTCAGTTTCACACAGAGACTCTGACTTCAGACGGACGTCTGAATCAAGACCCTGACCATCTTTAGGAGGACTAGGCTGCAGTGTATGGCTCTGTGAGTCGCAGACAGAATGTGAAAATATAGCAAACGTTCCTGTTTGTTAAATGTTTTTCAGGTTACCTTTTAATAAATACTCATGTTTCCCAGTTTTATATGTGTGTGTGTGTGTGTGTGTGTGTGTGTGTGTGTGTGTGTGTGTGTCACATATTCAGATTCTTCAGTAAAATACCTCACTGTAAAAATACTCTGTTACAAATAAAAGTACTGCATTGAAAATGTAACTGAACTGACAGTATGTGAGTATAACTGTGATTAAAAGTCCTCTCAGCTGAGTGTCTGTTGTATCTGAGATTATAATCCTCACACAGCAGATCTAACTGCTGTAGTTTAACTCAAATGAACCGGATACGTTTTTCATGTAAAAACATTTGATGGTTCACAAACATGAAGCTTTGCTGCTTTTCCTTTGGATTATTTAGTGTTTGTAATAACGCTGAGCTGGTCAGGCCTCACTTTGGGCTCTGAGGCCTCACTTTGGGCTCTGAGGCCTCACTTTGGGCTCTGGGTCACTGGACGGGAATTCTCACTAATTTTCACAATTTCTAAAAACCGATTAATGGAGGAAACAATCAGCAGATTGATAAGAGTGAAAATTATTATCAGCTTCAGCCTGATAGTGAACAGGTAGTGAGCGCCTCCTCAGCAGCATCCTGTTTGACATGAACACGTGAGGATTAATAATCTAATCTAATCTTTTATTCTTCAGTAACATTTATCACTTTCCCTTCAGTCAGAGTATTTTGCAGCGTGCTGTTATAAAGGACCTGAATACTGATCCCGCATCAGCCTGCGGGCCCCACAGGGCGTGGGGACCTTTAACTCTCAGAACGACGCCGCTCATTGGTCCGCGGAACCAGGTGGCCTCCAGCCATCCAATCACAGGCCTGGATGTTGAAGCGTCGCCGCCCTGGTGCTCCTCAGCAGGAAGAAGCTCCGCCGTCTGTGGAAAAAGCGACATAAAGGTGTTTTTCCTTCGAGCGGAGGCTCCGGGGCCCCTCGCCTTCACCTGCAGGGCCAAACACCTGAAGCTCTCCGGAGGCCCCCGGAGGAGAAGCTAACCGGCCGGCTAACGTGAGCCCGGTGCCGGTCACAGGCAGAGGTGAGCGATTTAGCATTAGCATTAGCATTAGCTCCTGGCGGTTCACCCAGCTGTTCTGACCAGAACCCCTCAGAACCGGACCGGCAGCACACCACCGTGTCCGTGTGAGGACGCGCCGGATCCGATGCTAAAATCTGTCCATTTAACGCTTCCCTGTTTACCAGGACCCGCGCACGCGCCCCAGAGACGCGGCTGGACACCTGTTAAAACGGGAGGCTTGTCTTTGTGAATTCGGCTCACGGTTCACCCGCCGGCCCCCAACAGTAAGACGGTTCAGACTGTTGAGTCCACATCATGTGAACAGGTCTGAATGATCCGCCTCCTCTGCAGCATCATGCGAACATGACAGAGGTTTGAGTGGAGTCTGGCTCTGAGGGCGACGTCGCTCTGCAGGGATCTTTAGCGGACGTCTCAGACCTGTTTACCTGCTGCTCAGAGCTGGATGAATAAACCCCGAGTTCCCAAAGGTCTCAGGACAGATAACGGTCTGAGAGGAGAGCGTCATCGTGTGTCTGTCTGTAGAAAACAAAAGGATTAACGTCTCTGTAGAACTGATTTTTCTTGCTGCAGCCAGACAAACCAGACGTTGTTGGTAAACTGTGTGTTTTGGTTTTTCTCTCTTTAGTGTTTGTGTCATCTGGTTTTCAGCCTGCAGACGCAGGAAGACGCAGAACCATCTTGTCTGTGAACGCTGCTGATTGGCCGGCGTGTGAGCGTGTGTCCTCAGCAGCTCCTTGTATGGGCGAGTGAGGACCGGCCATGGCGTGAGCGGGCGCCCTGGCCGTGGTCACCCAGCTGAGGGACCTGGCCGCCCGACCCCATGAACCGCAGGGCCATCGTGCAGGACCAGGGCTGCCTGCCGGGACTCATCCTGTTCCTGGACCACCCCGACCCCCAGGTGGTCTACGCCGCCCTCCTGGTGAGCTGCCGCTTCTCACGCCTGAACGTAAAGTTTGCTTCGTCCTGCCGCCGTCTGCCTAACTGTGATTGGTTGTTCCCAGGCGATCCGGTACCTGGCAGAATGCCGCGGCAACCGGGAGAAGCTGAAGGGCGAGCTGGGGATGATGCTGAGCCTCCAGACCGTCGTGCAGAAGTGAGTCCCCCATCTTTCTCTCAGTCTGACTCAGTTACTGCGGCTGATGTTTAAAACGTTTGATTTAAGTCATGTGAGTCACCAACGAATCAGCTGTCAGATATTTGTTTTGAGATAAAGAACAGTTCTAACTCTGGTTCTGCGCTCCAGGTCGACCACCCCCGGGGAAACGAAGCTGCTGGCCTCTGAGATCTACGAGCTCCTGCAGGCGTCCGGCGGCGCCGAGTCCGAGCCGGCCGAGGGGGCCGGCGGCGGTGGCGGCGGTGGCCGCCGCAAAGCCCAGTTCTTCCTGGGCTCCAGCAACAAGAGGGCCAAGACCGTCATCCTCCACATCGACGGACTGGACGACTCGGTGAGCAGGAAGCCGGCAGAGGGCGCGTTCGCTCACAGGCCTCGGGCTGCGGGCGGGATGAGACGCTGTGCTGGTTTGAATCCGCTCAGTGTGAGAGGGGCGTGGCTAACACATGCCAACACCATCACATGCTGTTCAGGAGCCAATAAGAGGACAGAAAGGTTAAAGCCGTCGGAGCCCGTGAAGCTCATCGGTCTGTTGTAAAGTCTGCAGCCAGTCAGCTGTTAGCTGTTAGCTGTTAGCTGTTAGCACGGAGATGCTACTGCATCACTGAGACTGACACTGAAAAACAGGAAGCGTCTCAGGTTCCTAAGGTAAAGCAAGTTTGTTTGTAGAGAACATTTCAACAAAAAGGCAAATCAAAGTTCTTCACACGAAACTTAAAAGCAACAAGGAAAAACAATAAAAAGGTTTTAAAGCAACATAAAATATAAGAAACAGGGTTAAAGGAGTTAAATGGAAAAGACCCTGATGTCCTCAGAAACAGGAAGTCGCTCTGAGTGAGTCAGCATGACTGATTTAGGACTCTGCGGTCTCTGACTCAGACTCACCTCCTGCAGTAGCTTCAGGTCCACGGCGCCCCCCTTACAAGGCCTTAGTCTTTGTCCTGCTGAGGGTTAAAATGGCGTCCTGAACAAGTTTTAGTACAGACGAGCTCAGTGACGTACGGAAGCCCAAAGCGGCCATACGTTCATTTTATTTACTCTGTTTTCCGTCATAATGGGGTGACAGGACCAAGGTCTGCAGGACCATGGTCTACAGGACTATGGTCTACAGGACCAAGGTCTACAGGATGAAGGTCTACAGGACCAAGGTCTACAGGACCAAGGTCTACAGGACTATGGTCTACAGGCATCAGGCCGACTAGAGTGCTGCATCAGCTCCGGACAGGCAGGAAGATAGATAGGACAGAGAATCCCGTCAATTTTCAAAATAAAACGCCCTGTGCAGACTCCCGATCGTAAAAACAACAACAGACAGAAAAGAAACTACGTCGCTGTTTAATCAGTAGATGCAGAAGAAGCCAGCTGATTTCCAAATCAGAAAAAATGTCGGTGAAATCAGGTGACAAAGCGCTCTGAGATGCTTCCTGTGAGCTCTGCAGGTGAAGGAAGTAAGCGTGGCTGTTTCAGCGACGGATCCACGATCCCCAGCCCCGTGGGCGCTAATTTTCATGTCCAGATTAAATTCCTGCTGCCCAATCCCACGATTCCCAGCGGCTGTTTCAGAGGTGTGTAAACAAGCCCCACCATACCTGTCTATTTTACCCTTCTGTCCCGCCGTCCTCCCGTATTAGTATTTTCCCGTAAATCTCCCGTATTTTAACCTGCGTAATAATAATACCTCCGGCCCGGGCGGAGTAAAAATAACAAAAAAAAACATTAGGTGCGTTTGAGTTCATGCGGCGCTGCGCAGGGCTGACTTAACCTGATGCATGCTGGGCTTAAAATAAGGTAAGCTGGTTAGACATCGTGTCCGACTTTAGCCGGCGCTGCAAAACGTCTCCAGGACACATGACATTAAAAACTCGCGGGAGCAAGGAGGCTGCACAAAGTTGGAACCTCACTTTTGCTCGGTCTCACGCCATTTTTCTTTGGCTGCCGCGAGATCAGTCATTGATCTCAGCTCACAGTAAGCTGCTGCAGGTAGAATGTGTCCGACTTGACGGCGCCGTTTTTTCACCCCGCCCCTGCGGTCACCTGCAGCTCACGTTAGACTATGAAGTCGGTGAAAGTCAGCCGCCGTCATCTGGAACGCACCTGTACCCGGTCTGAGCTCTGTCCCCTGTGACGTCACCAGGGGACAGGTTTCCTCCCTCTGTCCTGTTCTGGGGGCCTTCAGAGTCTCTTAACCTTTCCAAACATGTCCGCTCCGATAAGATCTGAACTTTAGACTGAAGTGTTTAAACAGAGGAAGAAACTGAATAAACGGACTTTGTGTTCCTGCTCAGAGTCGGAGGAGTCTGTGTGAGGAGGCTCTGCTGAAGATCAGAGGAGTCATCAGCTTCACCTTCCAGATGACCGTGAAGAGGTGCATCGTCCGGATCCGGTCCGACCTGAAGGCCGAGGTGACGACTCTGCTCCGTGTCTGACTTTCTGCTCCTTGTTTGATAACTCAGCCTTTAAAATGAGAGGATCTAAAGTTAAATAATCCTGTCAGCAGCAGCCTTGGAAAGTCTGAGCGTTTCTTCACAGACCGAAGCTCTGATTTCTGTTTCAGGCTCTGGCGGCCGCCATCGCGTCCACTCAGGTGATGAAGGCTCAGCAGGTGGTGAAGGGAGAGAACGGAGACGAGGTCAGTGTCAGTAAATGCTGATGAATAATAAATAAATAAAAGCTTTATAATCCTGAATGAAAGAAACATGTTTATCATATTTATGAGCAGGAGGATTAAAACTGATCCATCAGATCTGCCAACAGCTTCATTATAGTCTGTTATTACATGACGGAAAGACAAATAACAGGACGTGTTTGTCCCTGGTTTCCTGAAATGGTTTGAATGTGTACTTGTTAATAACCCCTCCCACCAGGAGGGGGCAGCAGAGTCAGAGACCCTGAATAAGAAGCAGTACTTACTTTATCTTGGACATAATGTTTAAAGCCTTCGACTCACCAAAGATGTGTTTTTATTGGCTCTTAAAGATTCTCCAGCTTTATGGAACTTTAGTGTCACAACAATCAAACCAATAAATAAATGTGGAAATATATGCAGGACATTAATTAATAAAAGAATAAATACACAGATTTGACATTTAATCGTTAATTTATTTCCAGCTTTATTTATTTCCTGTTGCCTTTGCCATTTCCGTACGAGCCCAAACTGTCAGTCAGCTTGCTTTGGCCCGCCCACTAAGTCAGCTGATGACTGATGCCTTCTTTGTGCTGAGATGCTGAGCGTGGAAGTGTGATTATGATTAGCAGGACGTTTGGAGGTTTTGCAGTTGCCTCTTGAACTCGGCTTTTTGTGCAGTGGCTGAATTAGACTAAGAGCTGAGACGGGAGCCTCGTCAGGACATTTTAAATCTTGCTCAGGTCTGTCGGATCTTACAGGAGACAAATGGTTTCACTGCTGAAAGAGAAGCGCACCTTACTCACACCCTGAATGCCCAAAGCGTCAAAACAAATATTTGTATGCGGGATTAGTCGGACTGATGGTAGGACTGTTTGGGAATTAAATAGCGAAATGCAACGGGAAACATATGAATATGTACAGATACATTTATAAATATGTGATCAGGAATAGATTTATAAATACATATGAAAATAAATAAACAGATAAACGCACATATTTCTGGATTATGAATTTAATAATCTGCAAATAAATGAACAAATAAATGTGAAATGTATTTATTTATTCTTTTATTAATAAAACTTTGAGTGTTCCGTACAGATTTATCTGTAAACTCCCTTCACAGGCCTTTGAACATCAAGTCTGTATTTTTAGCCTGAAACTGTGTCGTGTTTGAAACTAAAAACAGGAGGAGGATCAGATAAGGAAGAGGACAGCTCAGCCCGGCAGAGAGCTTCCTCCGGTGAAGAGGAACGAGTTTTATCAGATGACAGATTAAATAAACTCATATGAAAAATACAGACTTGGTGTGCAAAGGCCGGAACCGACAGCGTTATCAGACCCAAGCTGAAGTCCTGCAGAGACCGTTACGTGCAGAATGAAACAACTGCAGTCCAACAACAGTTCTCGTCTCCAGGTTCTGATCCCGTTGGCGGAGGACGGTTCGGTGGAGGTGGAGCAGAACCTGGACCTGCCAGACTACCTGCCAGAGGACGAGAGTCCGTCTCAGGAGCCCGACAAGGCGGTGACCCGGGTGGGATCCGCCCAGGGCCGGGACCAGCTGGCTGAGGCTGCCACCAACTTCCTGACCCGCTCCTTCTACTGGTGACCCTGCGATGGCCGCCGCCCCCCTCCCCTTAAACCCCTCCCCTCAGAACCAGAATCTACCTGCTGCCAAAAAATGAAGGCGCGGCGCTGTTACGGGCGGGAAGAGCTGACCCTCCAAAAACCAAACCGGATACTGGTTTTAGTTTGAAGTCTCTCTGTAAGCGGGTCCATCTGTTCCAAACCAAATTGTCTTAACAGGAAGTGTCCTGCAGCGACATGAACAAACACCAACGAGTTAGAGTGACGAGGACCGACAGGACGCCCTTTGAGCTTTTTATTGTTTCTTTGCCCGACAGACCGAGAGTTCAGTCAGCTGTGCCTTCAGAGCCTCGTTCTGTTATTTCACTCCTGTCAAAAATAATGACAAAAGCCCAACGCTGCTCCCAGTCGGGCGTCCAGGTAACGTCTGGCGTCCAGGTAACGTCGGGCGTCCAGGTAACGTCGGGCGTCTTGGAGTTTTGGAGCTGCTCCTGATCCCTGATTTTAAAATGGGGATTAAACAGTTGCTTCAGATGCGTTCGACGTGTCCTGACGGGCACCTGCCAAAAAACAAACTAGCTCCTGAATTCCTCGTTCAGATTTTCCAGCTCTGCCTTAATAAGATGTAAATACGATAAACTATAGAAGCTTGCTGATGAAGGCTCGCAGGGTTAGTCTGTAAACTGCTGTAGCTGGCGAGCCGCTGACTTGTCATGTGTTTACGTCCCCGGGACGCCTCCTACTATAGGACGTTATTAAAGGGGAAAATAACGCTCAGGTAGCAACTCGTCCACGGGGATTTACTGAAATGAAATGTTACCGTTTTAAACCCTGCTTAGTCCAGCAGCTGTCAGGTGGGACACCTTAGGCCTTCTTATTGGCTGATGGAATCAGGTGACCCCATGATGAGTGCAGAGCCCGTAAAGGTGAATGAAGCGCCGGTGGTGGCGTTGCTGATGGTGGCCATTGGTCATTATTTTTGACAAAGTGAAAGCTGTGCGTCGAGCCTTCCTGTGACGTTACCGCTGCTGTGCGTTCACGTAGTGATTATTTATGGGTTCAGTCCGCAGGTTTGATTCCTCCTCACTCCTGACAACAGACTGATTATTGACGCTTCCTCCTCGGATGGACGATGAGGTCGCGGGGTTTCCGGACTCGGTCTCCATGTTTACACCCGTACGAATGCCTTGAGGATCGGCCTCCGGCTCCACGTCCAGCCGCCGCAGTATTCCACGGAGCGATGTTACCCGAGTTTCTTTTGAGTGTCTTTTCTTTCTGGTGGCAGCCAGAAGGTCGACTGGGATCAGTTTTGCACAGTTTAATCTGCGGTTGATGTTTGGGGATAGATTAGAAATCTGCGTTTCAGTTTACAGCAGGATCACCAGGTGAAGCCCCCCGCTGAGCGTCTGAGCATCAAGCAGACAATCCTTTATTACTGACTTTATTTAAATCCTTTTAAATCTTCATTCCCTTTAAAGCTGGTCAGTGTTTTTTGTTTGAAGCAGAGCTCACGTTATTTATTAGCCAAACAGGAGAAGAAGCTGACCGACGCTTGTTTCATTCCAGCAGCTGAAATGTTCAGAGTTGTCCTGATCTGAAGCTCATAGCTCCGCCTACACCACACGCTGTCCAATCACATTCTGAGTAGCCTGTTGTCAGATGTTAGCATGACGCTAGAGAGCCTGAGTCCCTCCCTTCTGCCCCACGGGAACTTATTTTGGAAAAAATCTGTATGAGACAGTTTGAATGAAACATGACGTAAAGACGTATTTTCAGTTTTACGACAAACTGAGACTTTTTCTTTTTTAAATCATCTTTTAAACTGACAAACATCACGTGTGATTCAAACGGGATCAGAACTTTAGTCGTCTCTCGTTGACTAACGTACATTTTTTTTTCAAAATAAGATCCCACGGTGGTCCACAGGAAGGGGAGGGGCTTCGGCTCTTCATTAGCCCGAATACAAGACGGCACTGACGAGATGCAACATTCAGCTACAGACGACCCATAAAGCACCGGGGCTCGCTGCGAGCTGGTCGTGCCGTCGTGTTCGGGCCAAAGCGAGAAGCGTCTTTGACTTTAAGAGCTGTGACATTATTAAAGGTCAGATTGTTCCATCACACCGAATCATGTTTCTTCATCACGGTGAACTTTTGTACCTGCATGAACTGAATTTCCTTCTTCCACTCAGGTTACATTCAACTTGTATTAAACAACTAAGTTATTATTTCTGTGTTCTGTATCCATGTGATTTCTGATGAAATGTTCCCGGAAACCAGGCGATCCTCCTCCTCCTCCTCTTCCACCCCTTCCCCTTCCTCCTCCTCCTCTTCCTCTCTGTGCTGCTGTACAAACAGTGATAAGACCTGTGTCGGTGCTCGCAGAGACTCGGTCAGCTGATTGTTAGGCCTTCACACGTGTTTAGATCATTAAGATCGATTCTGTTTGGTTTTTGTTCCAGTTTCACATCAGATCCTGTAACTAAAGTTACATTAAACAAAAGTATGAGACTGAATTTAAATGGACAATAACTAGACGAAGAAGTCCAGCAACAACATATGAAGCACATAATGTCACAACAACACAACTAACACCAGATTAGTGGAGCTGCTGCTTTAAAGAAACAATATAAAATACTGAATTCAGAAACACAAATCCAACGAGTAGAACAGACGTTATGAAACACAACCTTTATAATCAGCAGATAGAAAACACATAACACAAGACGATGATGCCTCATTAAATTATCTGTTCATTTATTCTGACTTTAATCTCTGACTTAGGTTGCGTCTGAAATCAGTCCTCCCTGCTGTCTCTTTTGTGTAGAGACAAAAAACTGAGCTTGCGGCGCTGTTAGTTACGTCACTGCCAGTGGAGTAGGGCTGCGCGATGTGACAAAGCATTCGGGTCATTTCATATCCCGACACCGATGTAGAACATTTCATGTAAATTCAATGAAATACAGCGTTTCCAGCTGGATATTTCTCTGCTTCATAAAGGCGGGTGAGCGATGACACAGCATGTTGCTAATGTTAGCTAGGTTGTGGGTTAGCGAACTGATCAAAGCTAACATAGCAACAGCAGCATGACTTGGCGAACTAGACAGTAATCTGAAAGTCGGTGGGCGAGTCATTAAACGTTACCTGACTCACATCATGGCTGCCGCTGCTGCATGGCGTCGTGCGGCTCGTCCATTATTCTTAATGCAAATTTCTTCTCTGCAGCCCCCGGTGTTATGCTGAGTTTTGTATGCCTGCTGAGAATTGGACGCCCCTCCAAAAACTTTTAAACGCTTTAAAATGCTGTGTGGGCTTCAAAAATGACTCAAAGTATATATTTTGTGAACGTTTGGAGTCGTTCATAATTTCTTACAGTTGCGTGTTTGATCCCAGCAAAGTGTGGACACGTAATTCAGCAGATCAGAAGTTGGAGGCTACCTGCAGAGATTAGCCTCCACCTCTTTTCTCAGAATTAATAAGCGTTACCACCCGCGAGGCAGAACGCACCGCGGCGAAGTTAGTTTCAAGCTGGATATTAGTTTTACGTTGGATGTCTTTGTTTCGATGTAGATGTCTAATTCGGAAGTAAAACTATCTTATATAAAAGATGGAGGAAAATTGTAAACAACGTTTTCCTATCGTTGAAAGATAGATGGCGTCGTATCGCGCAGCCCCGATGGTGGACTGTTAAATCTGTCGGCACGTTGCATGGGCCTAAATACGGCTTGGCAAGTGACCATCAGTGTTACGCTCCTTTTGAAAATGCATTCTGGGATACTTTGACTGCACTACAAAATGGCGAATTCTCCATATAGTGAGTGATCTTGGACCCTTTTTACTCAGAATTCCGTCTTTAATTAAATCTGACACGTGCTGCGTTAGACACATTTTGTTGTAACGCTTTTAAAGTTAAAACTCTAAATAACTCAACATTTACTTGGTTTAACACGAGACTCGAAGGCCGTCCTGCCTCACGTGGGCTTTACTGCGAGTTATAAAACGTCACCAAACTTTCTCCTTTCTCACCAGAGGTCGCTGCCACAACAAACTAATGTGGCTCGTAATAAGCTGCTGCACAAACAACCTACGCTGTATTTTTCTGGCGAGGAGAGTCTCGTTTGATTCATCGATCACGGTCGGGATGAAATAAATGACCTGCCCCAGCTTTAAATGTTACATGAAGCAGTTTTAATTACTACACCCAATTTGATAATTATAGCAATAAGCAATTAATCGTTGTAGGGTCATTCTACGAAACGAGTGCCATTTGCACTTTCAAATTTTCCAAATTTTCATCAAGAGAAAACTTTTTTTTTTTTACTTACAACTTATAAAGATACATTAAACCCCCGAGAAAAGATATTTTCCCACCTCCTGCACAAAATCCTTATTAATATTATCCTTTTTATTCAGACATGGGAGACATTCTTGTACCACCCCGTCACGGACAATATGTACACCATTTGAGTAGTAATAAAAGAAATACATTTTAAAAATCTAATGTTTTCCTACTAGTAAAATGTCCTTTTGTTGGAAACCATCAATATAAAGTATGTAATTTAATCATTTTTTATTATTCTTAGATTTTCAATCTTGAAATATGAATTTAACATATCAGTGACATCATTGTTTGTACAAAAAATACTAATTCACTTAAAAATGTCTAATAAAAGTTACATTTATGTGATTAGTCCACAAAACAAGAATTTTATTCAATATTCATTCATGGAACATTTCACTTCCTTTCCATTATTTTTTAACAATATGACCCTGTGACGGGGTGGTAACTGATGTGACGGGGTGGTTCATTAGTGACAGGGTGGTATGGACAAACTGTTTTTCTATATGATCGGTTTGTTTTAGCCTTCCTCTAAAATGTAGAAACTTCATCTAGAAACTTTTGTTAAATTTGGATATAAATGTAGGTGTGACTTAATAATATATATATATATATATATATGTGTGTGTGTATATATATATATATATATATATATATATATATATATATATATATATATATGTGTGTGTGTGTGTTTTATTAATACAAAAGCCAATAATACATTAACAATGGTTAAATTTTTTTTTTAACTTTTTGAAAACTATAAAAAAAAAACTAGAGAAGATGATACATTAAAATTGGAAATGTAATTGAGAACTTACATAAACAAAACAAAGTCTGTTGATATTACAGATTTATTAGATCGAGTGCGTTAGGCCTAATAAAATGCAAAGAGGACTCCTCCCTCACAGCAGCTGTTATCTATAGCTAGTATAATCTTAGGTGCATCTCATAAATTTGAATATCATGTTTTCCCCCGTAATTTAAGTCAAAATACAAAACTTTGACATATCCTGGATTAATTACACGTAAAGCTTTATGGAGATGCTGATTTCATTTGACAAGGTCAAAACTACTAGGTTGCAGACCATGGTATTACTGTACTTGATTTGGCCAGACAACTCGCCTGACCTGAACACCATAGGCTATGGTGTATTGTCAAGAGGAAAATAAGAAACACCAGACCCAACAATACAGATGATCTGCAGGCCACTATCAAAGCTACCTGGGCTTCCATAACACCTCAGCAGTGCTATGGGCTGATTGCCTCTATGTCACGCTGCATTGATGCAGCAATTCATGCTAAAGGAACCCAGGCCAAGTACTGAGTGCATAAAACATTTTTCAGAACTTTTAAAAAGTTGACATTTCTGTATTATAAATTCTTTATTTCAATATTCTAATATTTTGAGATGCACATGTAGGTTCCAAATTAATCAATTGTAACAATCATTACAAAGGAAGCAGAACCACCCCATTACACCCTTACCACCCTGTCAGATACCACCCCGTCACACTAAAACTTGTGGACGGGTGGTATGTGATCGAGGTGGTAAATTCTGACCTAAAATGGCTGCAGTTCTCCATGTGGTCAAATTCCTGACCTAACATACATGTATTCATGTGTGAAATATCATTTTCTTTGCATTAACAGTGTAAAAATGGGAATAAAAATCCGTTTTCCCAATCTATTTTGCGTGACGGGGTGGTTGGTTTATGCTTGACGGACCCTGCCTAAAATAAAAAGTTAACAAAGAAACAATGTAAATCAATCTTATTACATGCTTGCTTTTGTTCTAGACAGCTCCAAAAGCTCAAATGATGTCACTTCCTCTTTGTGATGTCATTTAAAGCAAGAGTACAATTTTTATGGACAAAACAAGTTAGTGTGACGGGGTGGTAAGTCAAAATGAGGGACGCACAAAAATGATAAAATATTTACAAAAAATAATGTTTTTTCAAAATCTATTTGTGTCTTATGTAAACAAGGACACAAATATAATCCTGAAAATAATCATGGTTTGAAAAAAATATTAAATTTATTTGGTGATATTTTAGAAGCAAATGTCTTGTTGGTCAGTGCGGACATGTGAAATTGGCCATGTTCTAATGAAAAACCATTAAAAATATTATGTTATCTTTAGAAATATTATTTTCATTATATATCATTCTAACAAGAACACTTAAATTAATAGCTTTAAGCTTTGGAAACACACTTTGGAATATTTTTGTAACTTATGCATCTCATCAAACATTGCGGACCCAAATGGCACCCGTTT
>JALXJV020000012.1:4061263-4121988 GCA_024633595.2 Lepomis macrochirus | reverse complement strand
CGATTAATTGCTTTGCGTAATTAAAACTGCTTCATGTAACATTTAAAGCTGGGGCAGGTCATTTATTTCATCCCGACCGTGATCGATGAATCAAACGAGACTCTCCTCGCCAGAAAAAATACAGCGTAGGTTGTTTGTGCAGCAGCTTATTACGAGCCATCTTAGTTTGTTGTGGCAGCGACCTCTGGTGGCCGGTTACAAAGGAGAAAGTCTGGTGACGTTTTATAACTCGCAGTAAAGCCCACGTGAGGCAGGACGGCCTTCGAGTCTCGTGTTAAACCAAGTAAATGTTGAGTTATTTAGAGTTTTAACTTTAAAAGCGTTACAACAAAATGTGTCTAACGCAGCACGTGTCAGATTTAATTAAAGACGGAATTCTGAGTAAAAAGGGTCCAAGATCACTCACTATATGGAGAATTCGCCATTTTGTAGTGCAGTCAAAGTATCCCAGAATGCATTTTCAAAAGGAGCGTACAACTGATGGTCACTTGCCAAGCCGTATTTAGGCCCATGCAACGTGCCGACAGATTTAACAGTCCACCATCGGGCTGCGCGATACAACGCCATCTATCGTTCAACGATTTTCCTCCATCTTTTATATAAGATAGTTTTACTTTGGAACTCCGATCTACATCGGAACAAAGACATCCAACGTAAAACTAATATCCAGCTTGAAACTAACTTCGCCGCGGTGCGTTCTGCCTCGCGGGTGGTAACGCTGATTAATTCTGAGAAAAGAGGTGGAGGCTAATCTCTGCAGGTAGCCTCCAACTTCTGATCTGCTGAATTACGTGTCCACCTCTTTAGATCCTTTTCAGACACTTTGCTGGGCTCAAACACGCAACTGTAAGAAATTATGAACGACTCCAAACGTTCACAAAATATATACTTTGAGTCATTTTTGAAGCCCACACAGCATTTTAAAGCGTTTAAAAGTTTTTGGAGGAGCGTCCAATTCTCAGCAGGCATACAAAACTCAGCATAACACCGGGGGCTGCAGAGAAGAAATTTGCATTAAGAATAATGGACGAGCCGCACGACGCCATGCAGCAGCGGCAGCCATGATGTGAGTCAGGTAACGTTTAATGACTCGCCAACCGACTTTCAGATTACTGTCTAGTTCGCCAAGTCATGCTGCTGTTGCTATGTTAGCTTTGATCAGTTCGCTAACCCACAACCTAGCTAACATTAGCAACATGCTGTGTCATCGCTCCCCCGCCTTTATGAAGCAGAGAAATATCCAGCTGGAAACGCTGTATTTCATTGAATTTACATGAAATGTTCTACATCGGTGTCGGGATATGAAATGACCCGAATGCTTTGTCACATCGCGCAGCCCTACGCCACCAGCAGTGACGTAACTAACGGCGCCGCGAGTTCAGTTTTTTGTCTCTACACAAAAGAGAGAGCAGGGAGGACTGATTTCAGACGCAACCTAAGTCAGAGATTAAAGTCAGAATAAATGAACAGATAATTTAATGAGGCATCGTCTTGTGTTATGTGTTTTCTATCTGCTGATTATAAAGGTTGTGTTTCATATCGTCTGTTCTACTCGTTGGATTTGTGTTTCTGAATTCAGTGTATTTTATATTGTTTCTTTAAAGCAGCAGCTCCACTAATCTGGTGTTAGTTGTGTTGTTGTGACATTATGTGCTTCATATGTTGTTGCTGGACTTCTTCGTCTAGTTATTGTCCATTTAAATTCAGTCTCATACTTTTGTTTAATGTAACTTTAGTTACAGGATCTGACGTGAAACTGGAACAAAAAAACAAACAGAATCTGTCTTAATGATCTAAACACGTGTGAAGGCCTAACAATCAGCTGACTGAGTCTCTGCGAGCACCGACACAGGTCTTATCACTGTTTGTACAGCAGCACAGAGAGGAAGAGGAGGAGGAGGAAGGGGAAGGGGTGGAAGAGGAGGAGGAGGAGGATCGCCTGGTTTCCGGGAACATTTCATCAGAAATCACATGGATACAGAACACAGAAATAATAACTTAGTTGTTTAATACAAGTTGAATGTAACCTGAGTGGAAGAAGGAAATTCAGTTCATGCAGGTACAAAAGTTCACCGTGATGAAGAAACATGATTCGGTGTGATGGAACAATCTGACCTTTAATAATGTCACAGCTCTTAAAGTCAAAGACGCTTCTCGCTTTGGCCCGAACACGACGGCACGACCAGCTCACAGCGAGCCCCAGTGCTTTATGGGTCGTCTGTAGCTGAATGTTGCATCTCGTCAGTGCCGTCTTGTATTCGGGCCAATGAAGAGCCGAAGCCCCTCCCCTTCCTGTGGACCACCGTGGGATCTTATTTTGAAAAAAAAAATGTACGTTAGTCAACGAGAGACGACTAAAGTTCTGATCCCGTTTGAATCACACGTGATGTTTGTCAGTTTAAAAGATGATTTAAAAAAGAAAAAGTCTCAGTTTGTCGTAAAACTGAAAATACGTCTTTACGTCATGTTTCATTCAAACTGTCTCGTACAGATTTTTTCCAAAATAAGTTCCCGTGGGGCAGAAGGGAGGGACTCAGGCTCTGTAGCGTCATGCTAACATCTGACAACAGGCTACTCAGAATGTGATTGGACAGCGTGTGGTGTAGGCGGAGCTATGAGCTTCAGATCAGGACAACTCTGAACATTTCAGCTGCTGGAATGAAACAAGCGTCGGTCAGCTTCTTCTCCTGTTTGGCTAATAAATAACGAGCAGCGGATGTTTCCGAGGAAACGGGAGCGTGAGCTCTGCTTCAAACAAAAAACACTGACCAGCTTTAAAGGGAATGAAGATTTAAAAGGATTTAAATAAAGTCAGTAATAAAGGATTGTCTGCTTGATGCTCAGACGCTCAGCGGGGGGGCTTCACCTGGTGATCCTGCTGTAAACTGAAACGCAGATTTCTAATCTATCAACCGCAGATTAAACTGTGCAAAACGGTCACAAAACTGATCCCAGTCGACCTTCTGGCTGCCACCAGAAAGAAAAGACACTCAAAAGAAACTCGGGTAACATCGCTCCGTGGAATACTGCGGCGGCTGGACGTGGAGCCGGAGGCTGATCCTCAAGGCATTCGTACGGGTGTAAACATGGAGACCGAGTCCGGAAACCCCCGCGACCTCCGTCGTCCATCCGAGGAGGAAGCGTCAATAATCAGTCTGTTGTCAGGAGTGAGGAGGAATCAAACCTGCGGCCTGAACCCATAAATAATCACTACGTGAACGCACAGCAGCGGTAACGTCACAGGAAGGCGCCGACGCACAGCTTTCACTTTGTCAAAAATAATGACCAATGGCCACCATCAGCAACGCCACCACCGGGCGTTTCATTCACCTTTACGGGCTCTGCACGCCCACATGGGGTCACCTGACTCCATCAGCCAATAAGAAGGCCTAAGGTGTCCCACCTGACAGCTGCTGGACTAAGCAGGGTTTAAAACGCTAACATTTCATTTCAGTAAATCCCCGTGGACGAGTTGCTAACTGGCCGTCTGTGACCTTTAATAACGTCCTATAGCAGGAGGCGTCCCGGGGACGTAAACACATGACAAGTCAGCGGCTCGCCAGCTACAGCAGTTTACAGACTAACCCTGCGAGCCTTCATCAGCAAGCTTCTATAGTTTATCGTATTTACATCTTATTAAGGCAGAGCTGGAAAATCTGAACGAGGAATTCAGGAGCTAGTTTGTTTTTTGGCAGGTGCCCGTCAGGACACGTCGAACGCATCTGAAGCAACTGTTTAATCCCCATTTTAAAATCAGGGATCAGGAGCAGCTCCAAAACTCCAAGACGCCCGACGTTACCTGGACGCCCGACGTTACCTGGACGCCAGACGTTACCTGGACGCCCGACTGGGAGCAGCGTTGGGCTTTTGTCATTATTTTTGACAGGAGTGAAATAACAGAACGAGGCTCTGAAGGCACAGCTGACTGAACTCTCGGTCTGTCGGGCAAAGAAACAATAAAAAGCTCAAAGGGCGTCCTGTCGGTCCTCGTCACTCTAACTCGTTGGTGTTTGTTCATGTCGCTGCAGGACACTTCCTGTTAAGACAATTTGGTTTGGAACAGATGGACCCGCTTACACAGAGACTTCAAACTAAAACCAGTATCCGGTTTGGTTTTTGGAGGGTCGGCTCTTCCCGCCCGTAACAGCGCCGCGCCTTCATTTTTTGGCAGCAGGTAGATTCTGGTTCTGAGGGGAGGGGTTTAAGGGGAGGGGGGCGGCGGCCATCGCAGGGTCACCAGTAGAAGGAGCGGGTCAGGAAGTTGGTGGCAGCGCCCAGCCAGCTGGTCCCGTCCTGGGCGGATCCCACCCCGGGTCACCGCCTTGTCGGGCTCCTGAGACGGACTCTCGTCCTCTGGCAGGTAGTCTGGCAGGTCCAGGTTCTGCTCCACCTCCACCGAACCGTCCTCCGCCAACGGGATCAGAACCTGGAGACGAGAACTGTTGTTGGACTGCGGTTGTTTCATTCTGCACGTAACGGTCTCTGCAGGACTTCAGCTTGGGTCTGATAACGCTGTCGGTTCCGGCCTTTGCACACCAAGTCTGTATTTTTCATATGAGTTTATTTAATCTGTCATCTGATAAAACTCGTTCCTCTTCACCGGAGGAAGCTCTCTGCCGGGCTGAGCTGTCCTCTTCCTTATCTGATCCTCCTCCTGTTTTTAGTTTCAAACACGACACAGTTTCAGGCTAAAAATACAGACTTGATGTTCAAAGGCCTGTGAAGGAGTTTACGGATAAATCTGTACGGAACACTCAAAGTTTTATTAATAAAAGAATAAATAAATACATTTCACATTTATTTGTTCATTTATTTGCAGATTATTAAATTCATAATCCAGAAATATGTGTGTTTATCTGTTTATTTATTTTCATGTATTTATAAATCTATTCCTGATCACATATTTATAAATGTATCTGTACATATTCATATGTTTCCCTTTGCATTTCGTTACGACCCCAAACTGTCCGCCCATCAGTCCGACTAATCCCGCACATAAATATTTGTTTTGACGTTTTCGGGCATTCAGGGTGTGAGTAAGGTGCGTTTCTCTTTCAGCAGTGAAACCATTTGTCTCCTGTAAGATCCGATAGACCTGAGCAAGATTTAAAATGTCCTGACGAGGCTCCCGTCTCAGCTCTTAGTCTAATTCAGCCACTGCACAAAAAGTTAATGCCGAGTTCAAGGGACAACTGCAAAACCTCCAAACGTCCTGCTAATCATAATCACACTTCCACGCTCAGCATCTCAGCACAAAGAAGGCATCAGCCATCAGCTGACTTAGTGGGCGGGCCAAAGCAAGCTGACTGACAGATGGGCTCGTACGGAAATGGCAAAGGCAACAGGAAATAAATAAAGCTGGAAATAAATTAACGATTAAATGTCAAATCTGTGTATTTTTTCTTTTATTAATTAATGTCCTGCATATATTTCCACATTTATTTATTGGTTTGATTGTTGTGACACTAAAGTTCCATAAAGCTGGAGAATCTTTAAGAGCCAATAAAAACACATCTTTGGTGAGTCGAAGGCTTTAAACATTATGTCCAAGATAAAGTAAGTACTGCTTCTTATTCAGGGTCTCTGACTCTGCTGCCCCCTCCTGGTGGGAGGGGTTATTAACAAGACATTCAAACCATTTCAGGAAACCAGGGACAAACACGTCCTGTTATTTGTCTTTCCGTCATGTAATAACAGACTATAATGAAGCTGTTGGCAGATCTGATGGATCAGTTTTAATCCTCCTGCTCATAAATATGATAAACATGTTTCTTTCATTCAGGATTATAAAGCTTTTATTTATTTATTATTCATCAGCATTTACTGACCCCCCCCCCGACCTGTGAACAGACTGACACTGACCTCGTCTCCGTTCTCTCCCTTCACCACCTGCTGAGCCTTCATCACCTGAGTGGACGCGATGGCGGCCGCCAGAGCCTGAAACAGAAATCAGAGCTTCGGTCTGTAACGTGAAGAAACGCTCAGACTTTCCAAGGCTGCTGCTGACAGGATTATTTAACTTTAGATCCTCTCATTTTAAAGGCCGAGTTATCAAACAAGGAGCAGAAAGTCAGACACGGAGCAGAGTCGTCACCTCGGCCTTCAGGTCGGACCGGATCCGGACGATGCACCTCTTCACGGTCATCTGGAAGGTGAAGCTGATGACTCCTCTGATCTTCAGCAGAGCCTCCTCACACAGACTCCTCCGACTCTGAGCAGGAACACAAAGTCCGTTTATTCAGTGTCTTCCTCTGTTTAAACACTTCAGTCTAAAGTTCAGATCTTATCGCAGCTGACATGTTTGGAAAGGTTCAGAGACTCTGAAGGCCCCCAGAACAGGACAGAGGGAGGAAACCTGTCCCCTGGTGACGTCACAGGGGACAGAGCTCAGACCGGGTACAGGTGCGTTCCAGATGACGGCGGCTGACTTTCACCGACTTCATAGTCTAACGTGAGCTGCAGGTGACTGCAGGGCCGGGGTGTAAAAACGGCGCCATAAAGTCGGACACATTCTACCTGCGTGAGCTCACTGTGAGCTGAGATCAATGACTGATCTCGCGGCAGCCAAAGAAAAATGGCGTGAGACCGAGCAAAAGTGAGGTTCCAACTTTGTGCAGCCTCCTTGCTCCTGCGAGTTTTTAATGTCATTCAATTCAATTCAATTTTATTTATATAGCGCCAAATCACAACAACAGTTATCTCACAGCGCTTTTCATAAAGAGCAGGTCTAGACCGTACTCTGAAGTTATTTACAGAAGCCCAACAATTCCCACCAAGAGCAAGCACTAGGCGACAGAGGCAAGGAAAAACTTCCTTTTAAGAGGCAGAAACCTCGAGCAGAACCATGGCTCAGGGTGGGCGGCCATCTGCCTCGACCGGTTGGGGTGAGGGGAGAGAGAGAGGAGAGAGCAAGAGAGAGAGAGCAGGAGAGAGAGCAGAGGGAGGCAACCTACACAGTATACACATAGAGGTACAGACAATAAAGGTAATGGTGCTATAGACTGAATGAAAAATGGTACAGATATTTGTAGTAATGTTAGTGATATTAATTATAACAGTAATAATAGCAATAGGACTAGTAATAGCAGTTGCAACTGCAGCAGAGGGCGTCGAGCAGGAACACGGGGGCAGCAGGAGACTCCCAACAACAGGTCCAGACTCCACAGCTCCAGAGCCAGCAACACCCGCGATGTCATGTGTCCTGGAGACGTTTTGAAGCGCCGGCTAAAGTCGGACACGATGTCTAACCAGCTTACCTTATTTTAAGCCCAGCATGCATCAGGTTAAGTCAGCCCTGCGCAGCGCCGCATGAACTCAAACGCACCTAATGTTTTTTTTTTGTTATTTTTACTCCGCCCGGGCCTGAGGTATTATTATTATTATTTAATAACGCAGGTTAAAATACGGGAGATTTACGGGAAAATACTAATACGGGAGGACGGCGGGACAGAAGGGTAAAATAGACAGGTATGGTGGGGCTTGTTTACACACCTCTGAAACAGCCGCTGGGAATCGTGGGATTGGGCAGCAGGAATTTAATCTGGACATGAAAATTAGCGTCCACGGGGGCTGGGGGACGTGGATCCGTCGCTGAAACAGCCACGTTTACTTCCTTCACCTGCAGCTCACAGGAAGCATCTCAGAGCGTTTTGCCGCCTGATTTCACCGACATTTTTCTGATTTGGAAATCAGCGCTGGCTTCTTCTGCATCTACTGATTAAACAGCGACGTAGTTTCTTTTCTGTCTGTTGTTGTTTTTACGATCGGGAGTCTGCACAGGGCGTTTTATTTTGAAAATTGACGGGATTCTCTGTCCTATCTATCTTCCTGCCTGTCCGGAGCTGATGCAGCACTCTAGTCGGCCTGATGCCTGTAGACCATAGTCCTGTAGACCTTGGTCCTGTAGACCTTGGTCCTGTAGACCATAGTCCTGTAGACCATAGTCCTGTAGACCTTGGTCCTGTAGACCTTGGTCCTGTAGACCTTCATCCTGTAGACCTTGGTCCTGTAGACCATGGTCCTGCAGACCTTGGTCCTGTAGACCATGGTCCTGCAGACCTTGGTCCTGTAGACCTTGGTCCTGTAGACCATAGTCCTGTAGACCATAGTCCTGTAGACCTTGGTCCTGTAGACCTTGGTCCTGTAGACCTTCATCCTGTAGACCTTGGTCCTGTAGACCATGGTCCTGCAGACCTTGGTCCTGTAGACCATGGTCCTGCAGACCTTGGTCCTGTAGACCATGGTCCTGCAGACCTTGGTCCTGTCACCCCATTATGACGGAAAACAGAGTAAATAAAATGAACGTTTGGCCGCTTTGGGCTTCCGTACGTCACTGAGCTCGTCTGTACTAAAACTTGTTCAGGACGCCATTTTAACTCTCAGCAGGACAAAGACTAAGGCCTTGTAAGGGGGGCGCCGTGGACCTGAAGCTACTGCAGGAGGTGAGTCTGAGTCAGAGACCGCAGAGTCCTAAATCAGTCATGCTGACTCACTCAGAGCGACTTCCTGTTTCTGAGGACATCAGGGTCTTTTCCATTTAACTCCTTTAACCCTGTTTCTTATATTTTATGTTGCTTT
Source organism: Lepomis macrochirus (assembly GCA_024633595.2). Taxonomy (NCBI): domain Eukaryota; kingdom Metazoa; phylum Chordata; class Actinopteri; order Centrarchiformes; family Centrarchidae; genus Lepomis; species Lepomis macrochirus. Next base: position 4,113,411 of record JALXJV020000012.1, on the reverse strand, counting down.
AAAACCTTTTTATTGTTTTTCCTTGTTGCTTTTAAGTTTCGTGTGAAGAACTTTGATTTGCCTTTTTGTTGAAATGTTCTCTACAAACAAACTTGCTTTGCCTTAGGAAGCGGCGACGCTTCCTGTTTTTCAGTGTCAGCCTCAGTGATGCAGTAGCATCTCCGTGCTAACAGCTAACAGCTAACAGCTAACAGCTAACAGCTAACAGCTAACAGCTAACAGCTAACAGCTGACTGGCTGCAGACTTTACAGACCGATGGGCTTCACGGGCTCCGACGGCTTTAACCTTTCTGTCCTCTTATTGGCTCCTGAACAGCATGTGATGGTGTTGGCATGTGTTAGCCACGCCCCTCTCACACTGAGCGGATTCAAACCCCCTGCGGACAGAAACAGGACAGCTGGACTCCAGCACAGCGTCTCATCCTGCCCGCAGCCCGAGGCCCCTGACCGAACACGCCCTCTGCCGGCGACGAGCGAGCGGCGTCACCATCGCGGCTTCCTGCTCACCGAGTCGTCCAGTCCGTCGATGTGGAGGATGACGGTCTTGGCCCTCTTGTTGCTGGAGCCCAGGAAGAACTGGGCTTTGCGGCGGCCACCGCCGCCACCGCCGCCGGCCCCCTCGGCCGGCTCGGACTCGGCGCCGCCGGACGCCTGCAGGAGCTCGTAGATCTCAGAGGCCAGCAGCTTCGTTTCCCCGGGGGTGGTCGACCTGGAGCGCAGAACCAGAGTTAGAACTGTTCTTTATCTCAAAACAAATATCTGAGAGCTCATTCGTTGGTGACTCACATGACTTAAATCAAACGTTTTAAACATCAGCCGCAGTAACTGAGTCAGACTGAGAAAGAGATGGGGGGGGGACTCACTTCTGCACGACGGTCTGGAGGCTCAGCATCATCCCCAGCTCGCCCTTCAGCTTCTCCCGGTTGCCGCGGCATTCTGCCAGGTACCGGATCGCCTGGGAACAACCAATCACAGTTAGGCAGACGGCGGCAGGACGAAGCAAACTTTACGTTCAGGCGTGAGAAGCGGCAGCTCACCAGGAGGGCGGCGTAGACCACCTGGGGGTCGGGGTGGTCCAGGAACAGGATGAGTCCCGGCAGGCAGCCCTGGTCCTGCACGATGGCCCTGCGGTTCATGGGGTCGGCGGCCAGGTCCCTCAGCTGGGTGACCACGGCCAGGGCGTCCGGCTCCGCGCTCATGGCCGGTCCTCACTCGCCCATACAAGGAGCTGCTGAGGACACACGTTCACACGCCGGCCAATCAGCAGCGTTCACAGACAAGATGGTTCTGCGTCTTCCTGCGTCTGCAGGCTGAAAACCAGATGACACAAACACTAAAGAGAGAAAACCAAAAACACACAGTTTACCAACAACGTCTGGTTTGTCTGGCTGCAGCAAGAAAAATCAGTTCTACAAATACAGACAGACACACGATGACGCTCTCCTCTCAGACCGTTATCTGTCCTGAGACCTTTGGGAACTCAGGTTTTATTCATCCAGCTCTGAGCAGCAGGTAAACAGGTCTGAGACGTCTGCTAAAGATCCCTGCAGAGCGACGTCGCCCTCAGAGCCAGACTCCGCTCAAACCTCTGTCATGTTCGCCTGATGCTGCAGAGGAGGCGGATCATTCAGACCTGTTCACATGATGTGGACTCAACAGTCTGAACCGTCTTACTGTTGGGGGCCGGCGGGTGAACCGTGAGCCGAATTCACAAAGACAAGCCTCCCGTTTTAACAGGTGTCCAGCCGCGTCTCTGGGGCGCGTGCGCGAGTCCTGGTAAACAGGGAAGCGTTAAATGGACAGATTTTAGCATCGGATCCGGCGCGTCCTCACACGGACACGGTGCTGTGCTGCCGGTCCGGTTCTGAGGGGTTCTGGTCAGAACAGCTGGGTGAACCGCCAGGAGCTAATGCTAATGCTAACGCGCTCACCTCTGCCTGTGACCGGCACCGGGCTCACGTTAGCCGGCCGGTTAGCTTCTCCTCCGGGGGCCTCCGGAGAGCTTCAGGTGTTTGGCCCTGCAGGTGAAGGCGAGGGGCCCCGGAGCCTCCGCTCGAAGGAAAAACACCTTTATGTCGCTTTTTCCACAGACGGCGGAGCTTCTTCCTGCTGAGGAGCACCAGGGCGGCGACGCTTCAACATCCAGGCCTGTGATTGGATGGCTGGAGGCCACCTGGTTCCGCGGACCAATGAGCGGCGTCGTTCTGAGAGTTAAAGGTCCCCACGCCCTGCGGGGCCCGCAGGCTGATGCGGGATCAGTATTCAGGTCCTTTATAACAGCACGCTGCGAAATACTCTGACGGAAGGGAAAGTGAAAAATGTTACTGAAGAATAAAAGATTAGATTATTAATCCTCACGTGTTCATGTCAAACAGGATGCTGCTGAGGAGGCGCTCACTACCTGTTCACTATCAGGCTGCAGCTGATAATAATTTTCACTCTTATCAATCTGCTGATTGTTTCCTCCATTAATCGGTTTTTAGAAATTGTGAAAAATAGTGAGAATTCCCGTCCAGTGACCCAGAGCCCAAAGTGAGGCCTCAGAGCCCAAAGTGAGGCCTGACCAGCTCAGCGTTCTTACAAACACTAAATAATCCAAAGGAAAAGCAGCAAAGCTTCATGTTTGTGAACCATCAAATGTTTTTACATGAAAAACGTATCCGGTTCACTTGAGTTAAACTACAGCAGTTAGATCTGCTGTGTGAGGATTATAATCTCAGATACAACAGACACTCAGCTGAGAGGACTTTTAATCACAGTTATACTCACATACTGTCAGTTCAGTTACATTTTCAATGCAGTACTTTTATTTATTTTTATTTACACACACACACACACAGACACACACACACACACACAGACACACACACACACACACACAGACACAGACACACACACAGACACACACACACAGACACACACACACAGACACACACACACACACACACACACAGACACAGACACACACACAGACACACACACACAGACACACACACACACACACACACACACACACACACAGACACATATTTAACTGGGAAACATGAGTATTTATTAAAAGGTAACCTGAAAAACATTTAACAAACAGGAACGTTTGCTATATTTTCACATTCTGTCTGCGACTCACTGCACTGCAGCCTAGTCCTCCTAAAGATGGTCAGGGTCTTGATTCAGACGTCCGTCTGAAGTCAGAGTCTCTGTGTGAAACTGACTCCAGGTAAGGGGTCTAATTTTCTTTGGTCTAAACTTAGTCCGTCTTTATTTTTGTGAAACAGTTCAACTTGCATTGGACTAGTCTGAGACTATAGGCCGGTCTAAACTAGGTTTATGAAACCAGCCCCAGTTGGCCAGACCAAACCAGATCAGGTCATCATGGGCTTGGGGTGGGGGGGGGGGCTGTGTACAGCATCCAGAAAGGCCGTGTGAAGTCTGAGGTTTGGGCTCACAGATTCCTTTGAAACACTTTAACTATCAGAAGCTTCGGCCACGTTTAACATGAACATCCACACATTACAGATTTTACAGAAAATACAGAAAAGCATTCGGTCCCCTTTAAGAGAGGATGTGCTGATGCTAATGATGTAGCCTGTGCACAGTCTGGGGGCTCGAACAGGAAAGGCCCGCCCCCCTTTGGTCACACGCCGGGACCCAACACCCAGCAGAGCAGTTATAATGTTAAGTACCTTTATTCTAAGTCCTGCCTGAGCTGAGCTGGATCAAACAAAGAAAACAAGTGAAGGACAACACACCTGGTTTCATGTCACATCTTTTTATCCAAATACTTCTGTCTTACTGAAATGAAAATCATTGCAGCTCATTAAAGGACAGTCATGAGCTCTTTGTCTTTAATAAGTGACTGACATAAATGTCCACGCTGCATGAAATCAAATCACAACACAGGAGGAAAAGTGAACGTGTGTTTTGCATTTCAGTTCAGCAGAGGGCAGCACAGAGCTGCCAGGAAAACTCTTTTCTTCAGGAACACAAAGCAAACTGTCCCATACAGGAGATGGCGAGGTGCCGTGTGGACGGCTGGAGGCGTTTAAAGGCAGAAAAAGAGTGATGTGACCAGTGACTGCTGATGTTAGTATCAGGAGCTCAGACAGCTGGATGTTGGATTCACTAAACATCTGCAGCCATGCTGACGAGAAGACGTCGCTGCTGCAGTGACAGACTCTGCTGTGTACTACTGTGCTGTGAAGCCCACAGTGACAGGAAACACCAAAACTCTGTACAAAAACCTGACAGCTTGTCAGGTTTAAACCCCAAACATTTCTAACAATCTGCAAATAAAGAACACACAGAGTCAGTGAGCAAGTTTTTCTTGCGCAAGGAGAGTGTCTGGAGACTGCTCAGTTACAATCCTCCCACCACACTCTGAAGCAGTCTCCTCTCACCTTGCCTTTTATTTAGATCTGGGTACGCCCTAGTTACATAGGATCTCAACTTCTAAAGGGGAAGGGTGAAGTCACATAAGTTGAGATCTGCACACTCATTAACCTTCACAGTGACCTTTATCTATTCAAGACACACGAAGTTCCTCTTCCGAAGTTCCTCTTTCGCTTGCGCGCGATGCACTTTTCAACCGATGAACTTTTCAACCGCGTGATGTACTTTTCAACCGCAGACGGCGGTTTCCTGTTAGACCTATTTCACAAGCAGACTTTACAAGCAACAGTTATTTCTCAACAACGGCTGCTTCAGTATAAGAGAAATACATACACAATAATCTATCACAAGTCTCTAAGCATATACTAAGAATATGTAAGTTCACTGCCCAACTACAACAAAGAGGATAACTTCTATACATTATTCTAACATTTCCCTCCTGTTTATCCACTTTGGTGATCATATTCAACATCAGTTAATAACCTCTTCTCCCGATTTTCGGTTATAACATCACTACATGGCCAAAATGTTACACTTAGAGTTCAATTCTCTGGTCCTCTCTACATGGTTGTTTCATAGTCTCCTGGGTCTGGAAACAAATCTGGAAAGTTCGAAGGAACATCATCATCATTATTTACACTGTCATTGTGTTGGTCATTACCATGACCAAGGAGTGCGTACATTTCCTGTACGTCAGCCTTCACAGGTTGAATAGCAGTGGTGATGAGTCTGGTGCACAACATCCTAATACAGGGAATACAACAACATCCACACAAGGTTAGAATAGCAGCAAACACAGCTATTGAGGTTAGGATAGAAAACACTAGTTGCCTGTATTTCCCAAACATTTCTCCCCAGCCATCCCACGCCGATGTGTCAACCCCAGAGTGGTCTTTCATTTTCTCATTCAGTGATCGGAGTCCTTCTAGAGCTTTGGTTAGACTGCCATCTGCAGCTGTATTGTTAGGAATGAAGGTACAACACTGATCACCGAAAAATGGAGCACACTCCTCCTTTCTCGGCCAGGAGCATGTCTACAGCAATTCGATTTTGGAAAGCCATAAGAGAGGTAGCTGACAATTGTTCATGGATGGCTGAGAACCCTTCTTCAGTTTTATTTCCTAACCTCTGCACGTTGTAGTGGATATAGTTGATTCTATCAACATTCTTATTTATTGTGCACCACCAACACAGCGTTGACTCAAAACCTGCTGCCACTTGATCTACTAATTTGTACTCGTCTGGGACTCCCCTGGGGACCCCGATGCTATCTATGTAAGTCGGGTCATCACCTATTGATGATCTTTTAGTTCTTGTTTTCCAAGCGTGCGGCAATGCTGATTCAAACGCCGACAACAGCTCTACAATGGTAAGAGGGGTAACGGATATTGGAAGGATAAGGGAGACTAAAGCACATATGCCTGTGGTGTTGTAGGGCAGACCATCAAATAGTCTACCATCTCCACACCACCACCAGATGTCTCCTCGAGAGATCGGTCTGAATGTAGTTTTCACAGGTACTATGACAGTACACCAGTCTTTGGATAAATTACCCAATTTAATACCTGTCCCTGTCATATTTATGCATGTAAAATTTCCACGTGCTACCCTTTTAGAGAATAGGGGTTTTCTTTTGTCTGCTGCATGGCTATAATAATTACTTCTCTGACAGAAGTATGTTTCTTACGTGGCCAAAAGTAGGACCTCCAGGGAGATCACCACTAACATGCGCCACACCTTAAAAGCCATCTCAACTGCTCTTTACTCCCTAAAAGGTCAGCAGCCCGTGGGTTTCTTCACTGACTTTCGGGCCTATCCAGGTTCTAAACACCTGAATCCGTCCTATTATCAGACTTGGGCTTGCTTCCCTTGTTGGAGTTTGAGACAGCAGAAATGACCTTCTTACAGTAAGTCAGATGCTATTTTAAATGCTATTTTTCTAATTTCTTTCACATATAATCAGCCAGACATGACTCATCATCTGTTTCCCATTGATTTTTAAACTATAGTAGTCTACATAATCATCATATGGAGTCAACCCGTGCTTGTTATGTTTACGTACATTTTAACTAGGTCTAGACATTGTGTCCATGGTTTTCCTGTCGCTTCCATGCATTTCTTTAATGTATTTTTATAGTTCCATTCATTCGCTCTACTAATCCTGCACTTTGTGGATGGTATGTACAGTGGTGTTTTAACTTCATGTGAAACATAACATCTATCTTGTCAATTAGTTGGTTTACAAAGTGTGTTCCATTATCACTGTAGATTTTTCTGGAATGCCATATTGTAGAATAATATTTTTACACAATGCTTCTGCTACAGTTAGCACTATTGCTAAAAGTTCTATCCATTTGGAAAAAGCATCTATTATCACTAGGCAGTACTTTTTCCCTTCACTCTTATTTAATTCTATAAAATCCATGTGTATTGCTTGAAACAGATACTGAGGCTCAGAAAATCGGCCTCTTTTTTGTCTTAGGTTCCCCTGTGGATTCTGTTTAGCGCAAATCAGGAATGCTGTTTTTTGTTTTTCTGTACCTGCGCCACCATCCCTCCTGTTGAGACATGAGTAACTCCATGGCTCAAAATTGCTGCCCATTTACATAAATTCTTATTGTTTATTCTATTGTGTATTGCTCGGTCATATAGGTCATCTTTCAATTGTGCACCATTACGTAACCAGACATCTTTCTCAACGTGGGGACTTTCTTGTTGCATTTCTTTAAGGCATATGCATATTGACTGTTTATATAGTTACCTTCTCTCCTTGCATTAATTCACATGCCTCAGTAAGCGCAACTAACTCAGCTGCCTGTGCTGAGTAGTTAGAAGGTAGTTGATTTGCTTTTATACTGTGGTGTTTGTGACCACAGCATATCCTGTCAATACTTTCCCCTGCTCATTCTTTCTAGACGAGCCAGCTACAAAAACAACTTCCCCTTCACAGGGGGGTTGATCTTGAGGTCAGATCTACTTTTAGCTGTCTCTTCAGCCAGCTTTTGACAATCATGCTTCTCTCCGTCATCTGCTGTCGGTAGAAGTGTTGCTGGGTTTAGCGTAGTACATCTTTCTATAGTTATATCCGGTTGTGATAGCAACACTGACATGCAAGACAAATGTCGAGCGGGTGACAAAAATGTCACGTTCGTTTGAAGAAGTAAAGCTGAGACCGCATGTGGAACCTTTAAGGTCAAGAGGTGAAAGAGTACGACTGCAGCGCTTACTTCTACCGCCATTGAGGCAACTATTACAGCACGCGCACAATGTGGCAGAGCTCATGCCACACTGTCTGGTTTGCAATAGGTCTCTTTTTATCTCCATATTGTTGAGTTAAAACTTACGCCATAAAGTATCCCTTACAATCAACCATCTGAATAAAGGGTTTACTATAATCAGGTAGTGCAAGAGCTGCACTAGAGACCAAAACTTGTTTTATTTTTTCAAAAAGCTTCTTTAGCTTCCTCTGTTCATTTTAATAGTAAATTCATTTTAAGATGAATTAATTATTAAAGACATACATCAACTTACTTAAAGGTGACATTATTTCTGCATAATTTGGCACCCAAGTCCTATAGTAATTAGTTAAACCTAGAAAAGACATCATTTGTTTCTTTGTCTGTGGTTTGGGTGCTTGAAGGACAGCTACTTTTCTGTCTTCAAGGAGAGTTTTTCCCCCTGCACTTAAATTATGGCCTAAATATTTCACTTCCCTTTTACATAGCTGAAGTTTATTTTTGCTCACTTTGTGACCTTCCTTTGCCAAATGCTGCAGTAGTGCTACTGTATCTGTCTTACAAGTTTCTTCAGCTGGAGATGCTAACAAAACTTCACCTACATAAAGTAAAATTTGACTATTACCAAGAAGGTTGAAATTTAGCCATACTAGCACTCATAACTTGGGAATAAATAGTTGGACTTTTCGCAGGAGATTGGAATATTACAAGGAAAGTCTTCACATCTTATTATTACTCCTGCTTTAAGTAAATCTTCTATTACTAGTTTTATTCCTTCTTGTGCATCCTGTTTTAATGGTATTGTCTTATGCGAGGCCTATAATCTGATTTTGGTCTTATTTATACAGGTACTGCTCCTTTAACTAGTCCTACATCACCAGGTCTCTTAGACCACACTTCTTTATCCCCGAAGAAGTCTTGTAACAAATCCTCATCTTCCTGTATTAACACGATTAATTCTCATGTGTTTGAACTGTGGAGGTGTATTCCCTCCTGTACTTGAGCTGACCAAAACAAAGCCTTTCTGTCAGTCCAGTACCTGCACTTGCCCAAGTGTTTACGGATGTCGCTACCCAATCAGTAGCATTTTCTCCCTGTTGCACCACTTTACCACAATCTGTCCCTCATCTGATGGTATTAGTGCTAATCCTAGCAATAAAAGACCATCTTGTCCTAACAAATTAACTGGGCATTGTGGAAACATTAAGATGGACATCTGGCATGACAGACCCATACGGGTCCAGATTCAGGTACCTCAGTCAGTTCTCCACTGGCTGATCGCACCACAATTTGTTGGCCACTATGTTTAGAATTTGGTATTGGTTCATTGCAGGTGGTCCTGCATGCTCCAGAATCACACAAAAAGGTAATAGATCTTCCATTTACTAACAGTTACTTCAGGTTTAACAATGTCCATTGCTAATAAATCCTGGTAATTTATCATTACTTCCTCATTATTTATTCCAATAGGTTCCATTGATTCAGGAGTCATGTTTAATTATTATTATTTATTTATTTATTTTTTTTCTCTTTTTCAGCATGGAGGGCATGACTTACATAGTCCTCCAACTTCCCTGTTGTCAGTCCTATGTAATGTCTATTAACCCATTGCCTGATTGCATCTCTTGAGTTTGCATGTAAGGCGTTTTTTAGTTGTTGTCTAAACGCTCCATCCTCATTATTATCATCTTCCAGGCCACTATGTGTTTTAAACACAGTAGTCATTCTTACCCTATATTCCTCAAAGGGCTCATCATCTTTCTGTTTTGTTCTTCCTATCTCAGTATAATTTGCTCTTCGCTTAAATTTTAGAATAATATTGTCATGTACAGCTCTGACTCTAGTTTTCAAATCTTGTGAGTCATGAGCTAAGACTCCATTGGCATCTACTGCACTCCAGCTTCCTTGGACCAGATGCCTGTCTGTCCCTAGAGCAGTCATCCACACTTGTTGCATTTCATTTCCATCTAAGTGGTATGACTGTCTTAGATTCTGAATGTCCTATATGAACTGATTTACATCAACTTTATGGGAGGTTACACCTTCTATGGCCTTTTTTACATCCTTCATTGTCCATGTCCTATAGACTAGGATGGTGGTCTCATTTGCACCTCCTACATTGGGATTTGCCACTTCTATCATTGGAAGTACATCAGCTTGGTCTGGACTTGTTTTTAATGCTGTTGGTGCTGATGGAATTGGAGACATGTCTCTACCCATGTGTTTTGACCAATTAAAATCAACTGGACTCTAGTTTGTCTAGGGACAGGTCCATCATATTGAGGTAGCGGTGGCAGGTCTGTTTGTAGGTTGGGGTATAACCTTGGAGCTGGCCCAGCCTGTCCTGCTACTACTCCTTCTACCTCATCCTCATCTCCTTCCTCCTCTCTCTGCGGTCTACGTCTACGCACAGGGCCTGTTTCATCATCCTCTTGTCTGTGAAACAGCACTTGCTCGTTTCCTTTTTTATCATTATTTACTTTTTCTTTAGCTCGTCTACTTCCCTCTTCTCGTTTATTTGCTATTATTTTCCAAAAATCAATATTATTCCAACCTGCTCAATAATAACATTGTATAATATTATATAACAATAATATAACAAAAATAATACCCGGCTTTTATTTTTATGTTTTTCTTCGAGTCACTCTGTATATTCATTATTATTGCATCTTGTAATTCAACTAATTTTTGGGTATTGAGGCGTCCCTCAAAGCCATAGTCATTTATCCATTTGTCAAGATGCTCTACATTTTTTGGATCTAATTTTTCAACATACTTCCAGTCTTTACATTGTAAGTTGTCTAGGGTCTGTTGTTTGCTGTTTCCCTTCCCCATTTTATTCTCATTTTGTTTGGTTTTTACTTTTATGTTGTTTTGTAGGTCTTTTATACCGGAGGTGGTTAATCTACCACTGAATTTGTACTGTTTTATCCATCGCGATAATGGTTCGACTGCAGTCGGATCCTCTTTTAGTACTATTTTCCAATCTTTGCTCGCGAGCTCATCGAGGACCTTTTGTTTTTCTTTACTTTGACTTTTCCCCATTTTGAACTAAATTTGGGCTCAGTATGGTTTCAACACCTAGTGTGTTCTAAATACTGAGACTTCTCAAGAACAAGACAGTGATTAATAATTCTCTGTGGTAAAACTCGCTTCAACCTTTTCAGGTGGAGTTTTCTTGCCTACATGCATCCACAAGAACTCACTGTATTCTCTTGTTCCTTTTGGTATGAAAGTCAGTCACCTAATGGTGTCTGCCTTTCCAGTCATTCACTCTTTCACACCCTTTGTGCACACTTATTTCTCAGCGCAGAGGACTCCGCCGTCCTTACATAGAATTTAACTAGTTCCTTTAAACTAGAGGAGTCTATTCCTCCCGCGGAATTTAACTGCCTGTTACCTGATAGAGTCTAGAATTGTCAGGGTTTTACTTGACTATTTCACTTCTTTAGTCATTCACGTTCTTCAAACGTTTCTTTAGTCATTCACTTCTTTTTTTTTTTTTTTTTTTTTTTTTAAACCAAAACTCTACTCACGTTCTCCTGTGTTCCTGGACTTTCCGTCAACCCTCGGATCCCAGCCCGTAAGAGAGGGACCAGTCCCGAAAGGGTCTTAGTGCTGTGGCCACAGACTTTCTGGATCTCAGCTCACCCGCTGGGATCGCCAGGTATCTTGGAATCCGGCTCGAAGGACCAATTAAATGTCAGGTTTAAACCCCAAACATTTCTAACAATCTGCAAATAAAGAACACACAGAGTCAGTGAGCAAGTTTTTCTTGCGCAAGGAGAGTGTCTGGAGACTGCTCAGTTACAATCCTCCCACCACACTCTGAAGCAGTCTCCTCTCACCTTGCCTTTTATTTAGATCTGGGTACGCCCTAGTTACATAGGATCTCAACTTCTAAAGGGGAAGGGTGAAGTCACATAAGTTGAGATCTGCACACTCATTAACCTTCACAGTGACCTTTATCTATTCAAGACACACGAAGTTCCTCTTCCGAAGTTCCTCTTTCGCTTGCGCGCGATGCACTTTTCAACCGATGAACTTTTCAACCGCGTGATGTACTTTTCAACCGCAGACGGCGGTTTCCTGTTAGACCTATTTCACAAGCAGACTTTACAAGCAACAGTTATTTCTCAACAACGGCTGCTTCAGTATAAGAGAAATACATACACAATAATCTATCACAAGTCTCTAAGCATATACTAAGAATATGTAAGTTCACTGCCCAACTACAACAAAGAGGATAACTTCTATACATTATTCTAACACAGCTCCTCTGAAGATTTACTCTCTTTTACTGAACAGCAGCTCCAGCAGTGGACACTGACAACACAATCTAATGACAAGTTACAAGTTATTACTCCTGTTATTAATAGAACAAGAGATATCTTTTTACAGTATTTTTACAGTCTTCTCCACAGTTCTTCTTACTGATGAGACAAATCCAAATTCCAGACTGATGATGATGATTTCATAATTCTAGCAGGGTGAAAACTGGTTAAAGAGACTTTGTTGTAACAGAAAGTTCACATGTTAAAGCTCCTCATTATGAGCTGCTCTGGATAAGAGCATCAGCTAAACAGCTGAGATGTAAATGAGATGTAAATGTTGAGAGTTCCTCAACAGATGATGAAGAGGAAGGGCCAATGATGTGAAGGCCCAGATCCATCAGAGTATCAATGTTCTTCCTCTCTCTCCTCCCCTCTCACTGCAGACATGAAACACTGGCTGAGAAACATCCTGATTCTGACTCTCTGGCTAGGTAACTCTTTAAACCTACTGATTGTTCTCCTTTAATCAATCATCTTTATTGATCCATCTCTTCCTCTGCATGTTCTCTTCTTCGCCAGAGTGTAAAGGAGAAGACAGAGTGACCCAGCCAGCAGGAGATGTCATTGCTGCTGAAGGAGACACAGTTACACTTGGCTGTACTTTTGAGACGAGTGACCCAACTCCAACTTTGTTCTGGTACAAACAGGATGGAAACAACAGCCCCAAATTCATGTTGGGCCGCTTTCGACGGGACAAAGGGGAAACAGCAGACAAGTTTAAGGAGAGATTTTCATCCACACTGGATTCCAGCTCAAAATCAGCTCCTCTGAAGATCCAGAAGCTTCAGCTGTCTGACTCTGCTGTGTACTACTGTGCTCTGCAGCCCACAGTGACAGGAAACACCAAAACTCTGTACAAAAACCTTTGGAGCAAAGACAACAGAATACTCCACAACGTCCACTAGAGGGAGTCACACACTGTTAAACTTCAGTGGTTTATGAGGATAAAGTTAAGATTATTTGTAGTGGTGATACAAACAGTAGAAAATGAAGCTCTAAACATAAAACACAGAATGAGGGAAAGTCTTTTTACATAACAGTAACTCTGAAGATAATGAGGTGTTGTGGGATATTATTTATATGAACAATAGATCATCATAACTTACATTTATTCATTTAGCTGACGCTTTTATCCAAAGCAATTTACAATTGCTATACATGTCAAAGGTCACACACCTCTGCATCAATGAGGGTTAAGTGTCTTGCTCAGGGACACAATGGTGGATTAAACCCGGGTCTCTCACACCAAAGGCACGAATCTTATCCACTGTTCCATCACCACCCCTTTTTGAGTCTAACAGCAAATCCATAGACTTTGATAAAGTTCAAATTAAACATTGTGGGTCAAAAACTTTACAGAGGCTCTCTGACACGTTCCTAACTGCCGCAATGTGAGACAGTTTTAATAAAGTGACCGATACATTTAAGTAAATTATTTTAATATTCTGATAAAATAGATATGTCTAATAGTGTTTGAAAGTGGTGGAGCTGCGATCAGGCTCCCTGGGAGGTCACAGATATAAGCAGATGTCTGACCATTCAAGGCTTTAAAAAAGCAGGAAAATCTTAAAATCCATTTCAAACTCAGGAAACCTGTGAGGGCAGATTGATGTGATGTTGTTGCTTCTCTTAAAACAAGTTAAAAGTCTGGTTTTGGATCAGCTCAGTCTCTCAATGTTCCAACTGCTGATTCCAGAATAAAGTGCTTTATAATAGTTGAGTGAAGAAAAAATAAAAAACAAGGATGACCTTTTCTGGATCTGCAGGAAAAAGGAGTGACCTGATCTTGGTTAAATGTCTCTGTTTCCTCAACTGAGCATCAAAACGTAGCACGTAGACAAAACAACACAGGCTACGGCCTCTGGTTTAATATTATTAGAAAAGACCAAAAGTTATTGTTGTTGTGATTCTAATTATTTCTGATGTGCGTTCATTTAACTTTGACGTCCAGTTCTTCATTTCAGTAAGGCAGGACAGAATATGGGACACATCGGTGGTACCGTGGTTTATTGGGAAAAGAGCTTGTGTAACATCCACATATTTTATCTACATATATATCCACATTATGTCAATGCATGATTTGCCCCAGGGGTAGTGTGTATATAATAAATAAGAGGGGACCTAGAATAGGCCCCTGGGGAACCCCACAAAACACAGGAACACAAGACGAGGAGGCATCTGCAAGCATAGCAGAGAAGAACCTGTCTGAAGGATAAGAGATGAACCAATCCAGAGCCACATCACTGATGTCAGCATAGTTCTTCAGACGGCTGATTAAGACTTTGTGGGTCACTGTAGTTTGCAGTCAGAGCTGTTTGAGGTTTCAGACAGGTGTTTGTGTCCAGATTCCTTCAGGTGAATTTCCTGCAGATTCCTCCTTCAGTCTGACCTTCTTGGATGATGATGACTGCAGCATCACTGTCATTTCTAAAGCTTCCATCAGCCTGAATGGAAACAGAGCACAGCAAGAGGAGGAGCTCCACAACTGAATATGAAAGGCTTCATGTTGGAAGTGAAGAGCTGCTGTGTTCTCGCTATTGTTCATTCAGTACAAGTGGAAATGATGCAGCTCTGCTTAGTTTGGATGATCATCTTCATGTTTCACACTGGTGAGAGAAATTTAACAGGAGATTTTAAACATGACATTTCAGTTTTGCATATTCTCAGATGTTTCTCTCTCACGTTAATAAAATACAAATGTCAGAGTGAAATATATCTTTGTCTTTTTCAGGATCCTCTGAGGATTTAGTGAAACCATTTAAAGATGTAGTGCTGGCTTTGGAAGGAGACTCTGTGACTCTCTCCTGCAACTATTCAGGCTCTGTAGACAACCTCTACTGGTATCAACAGAAACCCAGTTCATCTCCACAGTTTCTCATCATGGAATATTCAGAGAAAATCGAACGGTTTTCTTTGCCACATGACAAAACAGCAAAGGAGTTTCATCTGCAGATCTCTTCTGCTGCAGTGACAGACTCTGCTGTGTACTACTGTGCTGTGAAGCCCACAGTGACAGGAAACACCAAAACTCTGTACAAAAACCTTTGGAGCAAAGACAACAGAATACTCCACAACGTCCACTAGAGGGAGTCACACACTGTTAAACTTCAGTGGTTTATGATCCAGTCTGAAATTGTTGTGCTGGTGATTAAACAAAACAAAACAATGCAGCAGCAGCATGTGGAAGATATTAAAAGTTCTGAAATGTTATTTTAAATCAATTCAGACAAAGGATGATAATTAAATGTTGTTGGATGGCAGCTGATAAATTGAGGTGTTCATATAAAGAGAGACTATCAGCAGTCTAACAGCTGAGAGTCCTCCATCCACTGCTGTTTGATCCTTCAGGAGTAAATAATTAAAGTTTCCATTCTGTTAAAACAGATGACGTCAAGTCTCTGACTTAGCATCTGTCAGATAAACAGGTGCATTGCACAAAAGTTTGTACCCTGTTCATAAGCAGTCTCTGTGGACTCCCTTGCTCTTTTAGTCCCTGTCACTCTCGCATCTTCTGAAAATGTTTACAATAATTGAGCACATTAAACTGAAACTGTAGCTGTGATTGTGATAGTCACTAATTAACTCTCCATTCCACATTTAAAAACATGTAATAATAATCATGTGATTTGTGCGTAAGTCCGCACAGTTTAAAATCTCACCATATTTCAACCTTCTTTTTTCAACATTTACTTCTATACAATGACTATAACTGCTAAATGCTTTCAACCCCCACTACGATGCCCTTGGTCAAATACACAGGATCCAATCTGGAGATTAAAACCTTTGTAAACCAATCATGGTCCATTAAATAGTTTATAGAAAAGATTCATGGATGACCAAGTATTGATCACCCATTAAACGATAGAGGGAAAATTTGACAGATGCAAACAATCTCTGTCTCTGGAGCTGAACAACTACTTTACTCGATTTATTGTTATAAAGTCCTCTAATGATTTGATTTGTCCTCAAATGTGACAGAAAAGCAATAATGAATAATATTGTTCGTAAAGTATTGAATAAGTTGTTAATGTTGCTGTGATGTGTAATTGAATAGTAGTATATCGTCTGTGTAAAGACTGACCTCAGTCAGGTTATTCATATGTTCTTTCAAGACTTAATCAGTGTTACCTTATCGGCGATTTGTTACCTGATGGAAATGTCATCATTTAGTGAAAAACAGCACCACAGCAGAGAAAAACTCACTATTTGTCAGAGTTGTGAGAGGAAGGAGGGAGGGATTAAGGGAGGAGCCAAACTGGGACTCAAGGACAGAAAAGACACAAACTTTCACAGTGGTGTTTGATCCAAAACCAGACAGATTCTCTTTCTCTTTAAGATGCTGTCAGTGAACTTCAGACTGTTTGTGACTTTGTTTCTGCTCACAATAAGAGGTAGGTGAGATCATCAACATTAAGAGAGCTTCACTGATAGAAACCTTTAGATTGTAAAGTTACAGAGTTATTTTTTCCTTCAGGTGTCAGCTGTGAAGAACTCACTGCAGTCAGGAATGAAGAGTTCACTTTAGAAGACAGCTCTGTTACTCTGTCCTACAAATACCCCAAACTGTCAACTAGTAATTATTTCTTCTGGTATCAACAATATCCAGGAAAACCACCACAGTTCCTCATCTCACACTCTGCTTCAGGAAATATAGGAAATAATCAAAAACCTGGACTAAAGATTAAAGTGGAGCAAAACCAGATAAATATGACCATCTCCTCTGCTGCAGTGACAGACTCTGCTGTGTACTACTGTGCTGTGAGGCCCACAGTGACAGGAAACACCAAAACTCTGTACAAAAACCTTTGGAGCAAAGACAACAGAATTCCACAACGTCCACTAGAGGGAGTCACACACTGTTAAACTTTGGCACGATAACAACAAATGCACAAACAAGTCAACAAACAGCAGAGAGGCGTCCACCAAAGGTTTCCTCTTTGTCTGCTGTTTGATCCTTGAAGCTGAAACTGGTTCACACATCCTGCCAGTTCAGTCCAGAGGACAAATAACCAGATAAATAATGATCCCTCATTACTTTTATTAACATATAATAACTGTCCAAATTCTATAAATCCTATTTTATCTGATATCTCGGTGTAGTTTGTGTCCAGAGTCTGACCCCTTCAGTAGTCGAAGGTAATGTGGATGCTGTAAATAATAAATTGTACCTGTAACACAGAGTCAGATTCTCAATAAAATCATAGCATGAGGGCTTCATTTCCATTGTAGAGCATTATATTTTAATATTCTAGTTGACCAGTCATTTCAGAAGTGAAGAAGTCTCTTGGAAACGTCTTCTAGTATCTTCAACCAAGTCCAGCTGCCTTCACTTTAACCTTCTTTGGATAACTCTGAGCTGGATGGCTGAGAACCTTCACAGACAGAACCATGTGTTTACTTCTGTAATCTTTGTCTAATATTTATATTTGTTTGATCTGAAACATTTCAGTGTGACCAATCAGAAATCAGCAAGGAGGCAAACACTTTAACACCACGGTAACACGTTTCATTTTATACTGACTGTGATCTTTTTTGATCTTCCTAATGAAATAATGAACTGTTCCACCATCATTAAATAACTTTACCTCCAACAGGTCATTCTTGGGACAGCTGTGGGTCAGAGGCAGAGCGGGTCATCCACTAATCAGAAGATATCAGCTTCAGTCTGGACAATTTCTCAAAGACAAAACTTCTCTGGACTCAGAAAGAATGTCTTTGGTTGAGTGGAACATCTGTGGGCCTCAAAAAGGGAATTTCTCAGCACGCCCAATAAAGCTGAGTTCAACCAATGAGCTTCTTTGTGTCTCCAGAGCAAAAATGTTTGAGGAACTAAAAGCACAATCAGCTTGATGTTGAGGAGAAGGGCTGTGCAGCAGAGAGGCTGTTTAGTTTCTTCATTCTACTGCAGTGGAAGAACATTGCTCATCTGCTGTCTGTCTGGCTTTAACAACTCCAAAGACATGTTGCTTTACCTCTTTTTACTTTGCTCTCACTTCATAGGTGAGTGTTGGAACACAGATGAAAGGCTCATTAACCTGCTGGATTCTACTTTTCTGTACTGAGCTGTTTGTGTCCACAGAGTAACACTGTACAGCTGACATTTTCCACTGTCTTCTCCTCTCAGCCTCATGAACAATGTTAGTCTGATGGCTTCATTTTCTCTACTTTTTCCAGGACTAATAGCTGGAGACACAATCTCTCCTGTACGAGAGGAAGTCAGTGAAAGAGAAGGAGAATCTGTCACACTCACATGTAACTATGACACAACTGACACCTATATTCGGCTTTACTGGTACAGACATCATTCTGACCTTCAGGCACCTCAGTTTATACTCTGGAAAGGAGCAAAATCATGGAGTGATCAAAATTATATTCCTGATGAACGATATGTATCTGAAACATCAGCATCTTCAACCAAACTGACCATCACAGAGCTAACCCTGGCAGACTCAGCTCTCTACTACTGTGCTCTAGAAACACAGTGATACAAAGTGTAGAAGAGGCTGTACAAAAACCTGAACCCAGATATCTGACTACTCTTCAAAGAGGAGGGAAGTGGTATTCAAACCACAGCTTCATATCAGATGGATTCTGCTAATTCCTGTTTTATCAGAGTCACTGTGGTTACAGCTGCTAATGAAACACTGGGGGAGGATTCACAGGAGCATTATGGGTAGTGGGGTTGAGGTTGGGGGCAGGGGCGTTTCCAGGGTCTTCAAACATTGGGGGCTTAGCCCAGCCCAGAAACCTTTCATGTTTTCACATTTTTATATACAGTCTATGGTTTTCACCTGTTTTCACCCCCCACCCTCTGCTGCCGCCCAAAGTACGTCTGTAAAGCAACAGTAAATGAGCTCTACACAGTTAATAACATCTGTCTTATTTTCTGATAATAACTAACACTGATGATATTAACTAGGGGGGTCTGGGGGTCAAAAACTTAAAACTTAATTTCCTGCATTCTGGAGATTTTCTGCACCAATTTATGGTGGAAATGTCTTTATTCTAAAACTGAGGTAATTCTATTTGGCCCTGAAAGCTCTGTCATTAGCTTAAGTAATTTACTTGGTCCCCTGACTACAAACTTACACAATGTAGTGAAGAATTTAGCTGTTTTTATGGATACTTCTTTGAATTTCATCAAGTACATCAGTGGTGTCGTGAAGGGCAGTTTTATCAGCTTAGAACCTTAGCCAAACTGAAGCCATTTTTATCCCATAGAGACCTGGAAACAGTTACACATGCGCTTATCACCTCGCGGCTGGACTGCAGTAATTCCCTGTATATGGGGCCGACCCATTCAACACTTTCCCAACTACAAATGGTTCAAAATGCAGCTGCTAGATTTTTACCTTGAACAAAGAAAAGGTCTTTTCTCACTGGTTACAGGTAAAATACAGAATTGATTTAAAATGTTATTTCTTTTAAAGCCCTTAATGGCTTAGCCCCACAACACATTACTGATAAACTAATTCCATATTCTGCACGTAGGCCACTCAGGTCATCTTCACAACAACTCCTCTTAGTCCCCTTCTCTGCCTTCCAACCAAAGGTGACCGGCCTTTTCTGTTGCTGCCCCCAGGCTTTGGAATAGTCCTCCATCTAACAGTCCTGCCCCACCATTGAGAAATCTAATTTAAAGACCTACCTTTTTTCTCTGGCTTTCACCTGATTCTGTCCCATATTTTATTTATTTATTCTAATCCATTTTAATCTGATGTTGTTCTTATTTACTTCTACCAAGTTCTCTATATTCCATTTTATTATGTGTATTGGTGCACGGGTGTTTTATTGAGTAGTTGGATACACAGTGGTAAATACTCTTCTTTTGTTCGTTTATACTTGTATTTGTGTGTATCGTGTTCTCGGAAAGCACTTTGGCTCAGCTCCTGTTCTTTTTAAATGTGCTATATAAATAAAGCTGACTTGACTTATTTTATAAAGGGAAGGACAAAAGTTGGGGGGCAGGTGACAGTTCAGAATATCAAAATCTAACAGAATCTAATGCAGTAGCTTAGTGTTTTTTCACCTTAAGTTACTTTATAAAAATATCTTTATATATTATATTTATTTTGCATTGCAGGTTTTCTTATTGTGCAAATAAACCTTCCTCACAGCATTTTATTTCTTAACATTTCTTCAAGCTATTTTTCAGAGGCCACGGCTCTCCTTTACTCCTTCAGGTGCCTGCTCTATGCAGGGTAGGCTGTGCAGCTGATGATGAAGCTACTGCAGCTCCAGGACTAAACATCTCCGTTATTTTCACGTATTTGGATTTTTCTTTTTTGGCCGAAAAGAAACAGCTCGAGCAAAGAGGGAGGGAGTGGGCCGATCGTTGGCCCATTTTTTAAAATCAGCCCAAATCATTCACGTGACACCGGCCCTAAAGGTTTGTCGGCCTACCTCATATTTGACCGGTAGCCTACGCCAGATTACCAGTCAAAGTAAAAAAACTAAAGTGAAAACACTTGTGATCAGACAGCTATATCACCACAGTTCCACACAAATGTTCACTTCAGCACCTGATAAAGTGCAGCTCACAGCCGCTTTAGAGGGAATGAAGCATCCTGGAGACAGTAAAACAGTAGTGTCTCACAGCGAGGGGGGACAGAGACAGCAAAGAGAGCCACAGGTGTCTGTGTCGCGGTCAGGTGTGATATTCTCTCACTACTGTGCAGCGACTGTTAACCGTTTGTGTTAGTACACTGACTAAACACTGACCGACAACATTTATGTTTGATTACAGTTTTGCAATTCAGAAGTCAAAGACAAGCAGTGAAGCTGTGAGCAATGTGCTCTCTCTCTCTCTCTCTCTCTCTCTCTCAGTGCAGGTAGTCTGAGTAACGGTGGTGGGGGGGGGTCACATAACGTGAACTTCAAACTAAATGTATCAGTTACTGCGAGTAGCCTCCGCTCTTTGAAGACCTTAGAGAGAGGCTGTGTCATGAAGATTAGCCTGCTGCATATTAATATGGAAAATATTTTGTTGCTGTTGTTGAGTTACATCCGGGCTAAAGCCCTGGAAAATGACCTGGTGACGCGCCGGTTGGGGGTCTGTAAGTTTAACCAGGTTTCAGGCTCCAACAGAAGTTGTGTACAGTTTGCAGATTGGAGGTTTCAGACAGGTGTTTGTGTCCAGATTCCTTCAGGTGAATTTCCTGCAGATTCCTCCTTCAGTCTGACCTTCTTGGATGATGATGACTGCAGCATCACTGTCATTTCTAAAGCTTCCATCAGCCTGAATGGAAACAGAGCACAGCAAGAGGAGGAGCTCCACAACTGAATATGAAAGGCTTCATGTTGGAAGTGAAGAGCTGCTGTGTTCTCTCTATTGTTCATTCAGTCTCTCAATGTTCCAACTGCTGATTCCAGAATAAAGTGCTTTATAATAGTTGAGTGAAGAAAAAATAAAAAACAAGGATGACCTTTTCTGGATCTGCAGGAAAAAGTGAAACCATTTAAAGATGTAGTGCTGGCTTTGGAAGGAGACTCTGTGACTCTGTCCTGCAACTATTCAGGCTCTGTCAACAACCTCTACTGGTATCAACAGAAACCCAGTTCATCTCCACAGTTTCTCATCATGGAATATTCAGAGAAAATAGAACGGTTTTCTTTGCCACATGACAAAACAGCAAAGGAGTTTCATCTGCAGATCTCTTCTGCTGCAGTGACAGACTCTGCTGTGTACTACTGTGCTCTGCAGCCCACAGTGACAGGAAACACCAAAACTCTGTACAAAAACCTTTGGAGCAAAGACAACAGAATACTCCACAACGTCCACTAGAGGGAGTCACACACTGTTAAACTTCAGTGCTTTATGAAACAGTCTGAATTTGTTTTAGTGCTGATAGAAGCAACATTAAATGATCTAGCAGATTGTTTTCACTGACAATTGAAATGCTTGGTGATCGTAAGCAATGCAAGATTCAAGCTGTGCTGCCTGGTTTGACGCAATATGTAGAATGTTATACTAAACCCCCATTTTCACCTCTCACCATAATGTCCATTTAATGCCCACCTACAAGTCCCTGCTCAAAAGCAGGACTTGTTTGGAACAATGATGGCATTGAGACCTTAAAGGGGAAATGAAGCAGTCAGTCAAGTTTACATCATTCACACAATGGATTTCCACTACGATCAACGATTATATAAGAAACATGACAAATGTAAACGTATAAAAGAAAAAAGAAGACCTGTCATATGTTTTGCGGAAAAAGGGCGCCACCACTGTGCAGTAGTATAACCTGCATCGTCATGGGGTTCGTTGGCGTTAAGGCTCTGGGAGAGAGATAGTGAAAGACAGAAAGTGAAAGAGATTGTAAAAGAGATTTTTATTTGTTTAAATTCATGTTTATGGGTAATGGCGGTTCAGGATGTAGCAACATGTAAAAGGAGATGAAAACATGAAAATATATTTTGAATGATTTTTATATGCTAAAGCAAGATTAAATAAATGTAATAAAGAAATCCACATGTCACAGTGAAACATATTTCGCACACACCTGTCTATAGATTTTTCTCACTCTTACCCCTGCCTTGGCCGACCTCGTCCTTTCTCCCAGTACTGTATCCTTCCTAGATTATTTCCCACACTTTTTTGAACCTGGTATCTTATTTCCTCTACAGCTCTTGGTGTGCAGCAGTCTCTATACAATAATGTCTCCTTAAACTAGAGTTAGTGACATATCTGAGAGCTGAGTGATAAAGGGGATCAAGTTTGGACAAGGTGGACAGAGAGGCAAACATGTAGGTAGTGTCCCTATAATCAATTTGTGACAGAAAAGGGCCAGAAACTAAGTGTTTTGTGAAGGACTGGATTTGACATGTCGTTGCCATTTTTAACAATTTGTGAACGATTAGTCAAGTAGGATTTGTCGTAGTGGTGATAAAAGAAAAAAAAAGTAAGCACTAAAGATAAAACACAAACAAATATCAACTGAAACAAATGTATGTAATACTGTTGTAGTCCACTATCCATAAAGTAGTTGGCATCACAGAATCAGGTTTTCATTGCTTTTATTCTCATCTTGTTGTTCTCTCAGGCTGTGATCTTTGTGGTGTACCACAGGATTCAATCCTAAGTCCTCTCATTATCGATCTACATGTTGCCTTCAGATCAAATATTTTAAACACAACATCTGTTTCTGTTGTTTTGCTATCAATATGATGATAGATTCCATCAAAATCAAGTTATCCTCCCTGTGGCAGTTACAGAGTATTAAGTAGCCTGTTTCTTCACTAGTTCCTACAGTCTGCAGACCACATACTGGTTGCACTCTGTTTGTCTGAGCCTTTGCAAAGAATAAAATACTACGTCTTGACTCCATTCTTTATTTCAGAAGACTCACTAAAGGAAAAGTTCAAATACATCTGACTTCAGCACAATAAATTATGGACTGTAAGTTTGATGACTTGTAATAATAAGCTGGTATGTAACGTCGGCCAGAGTCCCACTGCACTTTCACATCCAGACAAGGATGGACAAACACCTTAATGTTTCACTCCAAAGCCTGAGTCATGACCAGTTTCATATTTTAGCCCTTTATCTGGAGAAGCTGTGGACAGGCTGGCAAACTGACAGGCCTTTAATATGATGCTGATACCATATTAAAAACATTCACTAATTGATCCTAACTGTCACACTAGGAAAGGAGAGAGTGAGTAAAATGTGTTGAGTGTAAAGTTGTCAGTCGGGGAATAACACAGGGCTGTGAATGAGCCCTGTCACTGTGATCAGGCTCCTCCTTCTAATCCACCAACTTAGTGTTGATGAAGACTAAACAGAGAGATCACAGCCTTCTTTATACTTGCTGTAGCTCACAGTTCCTCAACACTGCAGATATGACGCCTCTGTTCATCTCAGTGTTGCTGGCTGCTGTGTGCCTTGGTATGAACGCAACTCTGGTTCTCTGATATCAATCCAACATTGACATGATTCTTTAACAGCACACTGATAATGTTTGTTGCTGTTTTACAGAATGCAGAGCACAAAAAGACAACGTGCTGCAACCAGAAGGAGATGTGACTGCTGCTGAAGGAGAGACAGTAACACTTGGCTGTCTATATAACAGCAGTTCATCAAATGATTATCTCTTCTGGTACAAACAGGATGGAAACAACAGCCCCAGATTCATACTGAGCCGCTTTCAACGGGACGAAGGGGACACAGCACATGTGTTCAAGGAGAGATTTTCATCCACACTGGATTCCACCTCAAGATCAGTTCCTCTGAAGATCCAGAAGCTTCAGCTGTCTGACTCTGCTGTGTACTACTGTGCTCTGCAGCCCACAGTGACAGGAAACACCAAAACTCTGTACAAAAACCCTGACAGCTCCTCTGAAGATTTACTCACTTCAGCTCCTCCTTTACTGAACAGCAGCGCCACCAAGTGGACACTGACAACACAATCTAATGACAAGTTACAAGTTATTACTCCTGTTATTAATGAAACAAAAGTCCTTGTTTTACAAACACTGATGAGACAAATCCAAATTCCAGACTGATGATGATGATTTCATAATTCTAGCAGGGTGAAAACTGGTTAAAGAGACTTTGTTGTAACAGAAAGTTCACATGTTAAAGCTCCTCATTATGAGCTGCTCTGGATAAGAGCATCAGCTAAACAGCTGAGATGTAAATGAGATGTAAATGTTGAGAGTTCCTCAACAGATGATGAAGAGGAAGGGCCAATGATGTGAAGGCCCAGATCCATCAGAGTATCAATGTTCTTCCCTCTCTCCTCCCTCTCACTGCAGACATGAAACACTGGCTGAGAAACATCCTGATTCTGACTCTCTGGCTAGGTAACTCTTTAAACCTACTGATTGTTCTCCTTTAATCAATCATCTTTATTGATCCATCTCTTCCTCTGCATGTTCTCTTCTTCCCCAGAGTGTAAAGGAGAAGACAGAGTGACCCAGCCAGCAGGAGATGTCATTGCTGCTGAAGGAGACACAGTTACACTTGGCTGTACTTTTGAGACAACAGCTCCATATTCCTATTTGTTCTGGTACAAACAAGAAGAAAATGATTACCCAAAGTTCATGCTGCAACTGTACTCTGGAACAAAGGATAACCCTTCAGAGAAAGAGAGAGTTGATGCCACTATCAACAAGACATCAGTTCCTCTGAAGATCCAGAAGCTTCAGCTGTCTGACTCTGCTGTGTACTACTGTGCTCTGCAGCCCACAGTGACAGGAAACACCAAAACTCTGTACAAAAACCTTTGGAGCAAAGACAACAGAATACTCCACAACGTCCACTAGAGGGAGTCACACACTGTTAAACTTCAGTGGTTTGAAAACAGTCTACATTTGTTGGAGTGGCGATGGAAGCAACAAAAAAATCAATCATTAAAGATAAAACACAATAAACAAATACAAGCTTGAACAAATGACATAATATGAATGAAGTATCTCCATAAACATCACATTTTTCATTTGGATCAACTTATCTTCAAGCATCAATTTCTGTTCTGTTCCTGACAATATATGTTGATAAATTCCATTGAAATACAGTAAGTATAAAATGAAATAACTGCTATCACTGCTGTATCTACCACCCCACCCCACCCTGCTAAACTTCCAAACTGATAAACTACTTTTAACACAAGAGGACTGAATTAGAGCCTGGAAGTTCATTCTTGACATTCGGAAATGGTCCCAGTAGTATGTGTGGCAAAAATAATCAAAGTTTAAAGGTCCTCTCAGTAGCTTTCAGGATCACTCAACCAAATCTAAAACTCATCAAGGGAGTTAGACTGACGTGGTTTCTGGCATCACAGTCATCAACACTATATCCTGAAACAGCAAGAACCCTGGACCAGAGAACAAATAAACAGCAGGAACCAATGGCGTCACTTTGTGTTGCAAAGTGGTGGGGACATAGGAGCTCACAACAGGGCTGTAAAGAGACACTTAGCTCACAAGACGTCGTGATATACATGTGAAATTGTGTTTGTGACAACGAGATGAGACGATCTTTAAGAGGGAAATTTTCAGCATGAAACACGTCATTTCCTGCATTCTGGTGAAAGTTTCTGCACCAGTTTATAGTGGAAATGTATTTATTTATGTAAAAGGAAACTTGTGTTTTTGGACAATGCACATTTGTTTCTTCTATTTTTAATTGCACTGCATGTTTTCTTATTGTGCAAATAAAGCTTTCTCAATGCATTTACTTATTTAACATTTTTGTTGCAAGTAATTTTTCAGATGTTTTTGCTTCCAAAAAGTGCTGGGGACAAAATCAGGCCTTCCAAAAAGTGATGGGGACATGTCCCCAGCGTCCCCAGTGTAAATGACACCTGTGGCAGAAACAGACATCAACTGTCTGAGAACACCAGATAACAATCAGTCACAGCATTGACTGGGAAAGGGTCCAAGTCACTGACCACAGGTCATCCAACAAAGACAAGGTCGGAGATTATGGCCGTGTTGCCTTGTACCTTACCTGAGCACAAACGTCCCCCCTCCCTCTCTGGCCTGCACATGTTTACATCATCACTACATACTGACTTGCTGTTTTGAAAAAAAAAAAGCTCCCTCTCGCGGAGCACAATGGATTTTCTGTCTGAGTTCAGAGCTCGAGCACAGTTAGTGATCACATTAGATGTGTCCTGTGTCCAACCTTACCCTGCCTGAGTCCATCTCTCCAGGTGGACACAGGCACAGTTCAGGGTACCGTGCCCAAACTAGGTAACCAAACTGGACTTTGGGGGTTAAACAGGCTCGTGCTCAGTACAGATCATCTAGTGTGAGTACACCCTAAGACGTGATGGCTTCTGATCCTTGCTAGGGCTGATTTAATATATAAAATATTAATATCACAATTTCTCCACAGTAACAAAGAAAAGAAAAAAATGTCCTCCATGTTCCCAGAATAAAGAGCAGATCTTCAGGTAGGCTTCCTTCTAGTGTGACCTGCCTCGGTCTCACAATGGTGTGAAGAACTGAAAGTGGACATTCAGGAAACATTTCTCTGAGGCAGAGCTGCTCTGGATGCACAAATAATCTCACTGGCTGAACTGAACTTTGGTAGACAGACAATCTCTAAAAGGGATTCTCTGGCCCTGCCCACTGAAGTCCAACTCAACCAATGAGATTCTTTGTGTCTCCAGAGCAGAAATGTTTGAGGAACTAAAAGCACAATCAGCTTGATGTTGAGGAGAAGGGCTGTGCAGCAGAGAGGCTGTTTAGTTTCTTCATTCTACTGCAGTGGAAGAACATTGCTCATCTGCTGTCTGTCTGGCTTTAACAACTCCAAAGACATGTTGCTTTACCTCTTTTTACTTTGCTCTCACTTCATAGGTGAGTGTTGGAACACAGATGAAAGGCTCATTAACCTGCTGGATTAACCAGATATACACAACTTCTACTTTAGTTCTACTTTTCTGTACTGAGCTGTTTGTGTCCACAGAGTAACACTGTACAGCTGACATTTTCCACTGTCTTCTCCTCTCAGCCTCATGAACAATGTTAGTCTGATGGCTTCATTTTCTCTACTTTTTCCAGGACTAATAGCTGGAGACACAATCTCTCCTGAAGGAGAGGAAGTCAGTGAAAGAGAAGGAGAATCTGTCACACTCACATGTAACTATCAGACAACTGCTACCAGGCTTACCCTTCACTGGTACAGACAACATTCTGACCTTCAGGCTCCTCAGTTTATACTCTGGAAAGGAGCAAAAGGGAGAACAGATGAACATATTCCTGATAGAAGATATGTATCTGAAACATCACCAACATCAACCAAACTAACCATCACAGAGCTAACCCTGGCAGACTCAGCTCTCTACTACTGTGCTCTAGAAACACAGTGATACAAAGTGTAGAAGAGGCTGTACAAAAACCTGAACCCAGATATCTGACTACTCTTCAAAGAGGAGGGAAGTGGTATTCAAACCACAGCTTCATATCAGATGGATTCTGATAATTCCTGTTTTATCAGAGTCACTGTGGTTACAGCTGCGAATGAAACACTGGGGGAGGATTCACAGGAGCAGCAAATCCACATCAGAGAGAAACCACCTGCAGGATGCTTCAGACACAAGACTCCATGGAAACCAAACTCCACCCGTCACGCCCAGTTCTGGCAGATCAGGTCCTGTTTAGTTGTCATTTATACTTTCCCTCTGTGATCTGGTTTTCTGTTTCTCACCCTGTTTTGGTTCCAGGCTCCCTCTGCTCTCTGGTCCCTGTCTTCCTCCTCCTGTTTGATTACCTGCCTCGCCCCAATGTGTCCCACCTGTGCCTCATGGCCTCCCTTGTCTTTGTGTATAAATACTCAGTTTGTGCGTCAGCTGCCAGATCGTCTCGTTGTATAACAGAGATCCAGCCGTTTTCCTCACTGTAGTTTCCCAGACTTTCTCCCCAGTGTGTTTGACCAGCGATCGTTAGATCAGATTCCTGCCTTGTGTGTTCGGATACGTCTGCCTGTCCCTCACCTTGTGCAATAAACCGGGGTGGTGATGGCGCAATGGATAAGACTATGCCTTTGGTGTGAGGGACCCGGGTTCAATCCCCCAGTGTGTCCCTGAGGGAGACACTTAACCTTAAGTTAAGCGTGCGACTTCTGACATGTATTGTCGCTTTGGATAAAAGCGTCAGCTAAATGTAAATCCAGCTGAGTCGTGCCTCATCAGTCCTAACTTCTGTCGTGGGCCTGACAAAACCTGATCAACATGTACATAACCTCAGCACAAGGGAGTTGGTTTGGAGCCAGGAAATCACCAGGTACACTGACTACTGAAGTACTGGGGCAGCTGTAGCTCAGGAGGTAGAGCGGGTTGGCTGTTAATTGGAAGGTCGTTCAATCCCCCAGGCTGCGTGAGAAGTAGTGTAAAAGCGCTTTGAGCGGTCGAAAGGACTAGAAAGACGCTATACAAGTACGGAGCATTTACATTACATTCACTGCTGGTGGAAAATACTTTGTGAGTGCATCTGAGAGACGGCTGGAGGCAGCACAATAACACCACCCACAGACTAAACCAGAGTTCACCAGTATTTAACCCGACTCCCTGGGTACTAATTACAGCCCCAAATACATGTCCATCAATTATTGAGGAACCTTGCACACAACAATCGTTACAAAGTTTATCTCAATGCAAAGTTTGGTGCAAATCAATAATCACACCAATAAAGGTTTAGGAAAAACATTTCTGATATCTTACTAAAATAGCTTATATTCTACATCTAGAGAAAATTCATGACACACTGGTTGGAGGGTTTAGTAATTTAAGAATGAGTTGTTTTTTGAATGTCATGGGAAGCTGAGTGCAGACCTAGGTGTGGACCCAAACGCAGACACAGGCAGGAGGATTCAGTTCAACAAAAACATTTATTTTAACAGAACTTAACTGCACAGGCTTCAAGGCAAAGTCCAATCCAAAAGAAAGGTAATCCAAAGTAAACGGGGTAATCCATAACACAGCACAAAGAACTAGGAACAAAGCAAGACAGAACACTCAACATCAGACGACGAGGACATCACAAAAACTACAAGTGAGGGAAATATATCCACAGGCAAACGAGCAGGGAGGGAGTGCACAGGTGAACGGCATCAGGTAATCAAACAAGAAGAAAGCTAAACTAAGCTTCAAAACCCTAAACGAGACAAGATCAGATAATAAAACAGAAAAATACAGAGCAGGAATAACACTAACATGATCTGAAGCACAGAACTCAGTACTAAGGCTCTGGACTAAGAACTGAGGCAAAGAACTAAAATGCAGGACTAAGAACTAAGATAAGAGACAAGACAGATACTAAGGAAACTTAAACCTGAGAATGAATAAAATAATACACAAGGCTCCACAGAGAAACACAGAACCAAAAACAGACTTAAAGAAGAACACAAACCACACCACTAACATTGAATATTCATTATAGATTCTCCATGAGGCTTTGAGAGCAGATTTAACCAGATTCCTTATTTACTGATGATTGTGCAAAAGAAGCAAAACCAACCCAAAGAAACCCAGCAGAGTAACAGAGGTTTATCTCTCTGGGCTTTAAAGGGTAAAATATATGTCGGTCTGGTTTTGGTGTTGGTAACATACAGTGACATGAGAGGAGGAGCAACACTGTCAGAGAAGAGCAGGACAGAAAAGGACTCCTACTGTCAGATGCATTCGATATCTAAACCAGACAGAACACACATACTGTCTGGAAGATGGAGTCACTGCATTACTGTGTAATTGTTCCTTTGTTTCTGACCATACTAAAAGGTAGGTTAAAGCAGGAAGGAGAAAAACCTTCAAGGGATCTGTTTCCTAGAAACCACTGGAACAGGCAGTCAGAGTTTGATATCGTCATTAACAACATTTATCTCTTCCTTCAGGCGTCAGCTGTGAAGAACTCACTGCAGAGAACGATGAAGAGTTCAGTTCAGAAGGCAGCTCTGTTACTCTGTCCTACAAATACTCCAAACTGTCAACTAGTGATCATTTCTTCTGGTATCGACAGTATCCAGGAAAACCACCAGAGTTTCTCATGTACATCTCAGGGCTCAACATCACAAAACCAGCAGAGTCTTTGAAATCAGACACAAAGTTCTCTACTAAACTGTCTGGAGAAAAACATCTGGATCTGCAGATCTCCTCTGCTGCAGTGACAGACTCTGCTGTGTACTACTGTGCTGTGAGGCCCACAGTGACAGGAAACACCAAAACTCTGTACAGAAACCTGATAGCTCCTCTGAAGATTTACTCACTTTTACTGAACAGCAGCGCCATCAAGTGGACACTGGCAACAAGTCTGTCTTAAACCAACTGGACTGGAGTCTGTTAACAGACAGATGTTGTCTCCTCTATGAAAAGTCTGGATCCTCACTGTGCTGCATTATTATTCACTATGATGAACTGGTCTTGGGTCACATGTCTCTCTCGTCCAGCTGCTGTCTCTTCATCTCCTGCATTACTTCCTGTTGACTGTAGCTGCTGGGGCTGCTTTCACATGCAGTATGTTGGTGTTCAGGTTTGCTGTCTTCCATCCATCCATCTTCATCGGCTTATCCGGGGTCGGGTCGCGGGGGAAGCAGCTCCAGCAGGGGACCCCAAACTTCCCTTTCCCGAGCCACATTAACCAGCTCTGACTGGGGGATCCCGAGGCGTTCCCAGGCCAGAGTGGAGATATAATCTCTCCACCTTGTCCTGGGTCTTCCCCGAGGCCTCCTCACAGCTGGACGTGCCTGGAACACCTCCCTAGGGAGGCGCCCAGGAGGCATCCTTACCAGATGCCCAAACCACCTCAACTGTCTCCTTTCAACGCAAAGGAGCAGCGGCTCTACTCTGAGCTCCTCGCGAATGGCCGAACTTCTCACCCTATCTCTAAGGGAGACACCAGCCCCCCCCCTGAGGAAACCCATTTTGGCCGCTTGTACCCGCGATCTCGTTCTTTCGGCCATGACCCAGCTTTCATGACCATAGGTGAGGGTAGGAACGAAAATTGACCGGTAGATCGAGAGCTTTGCCTTACGGCTCAGCTCTCTTTTCGTCACAACGGTACGGTAAAGCGAGTGCAATACCGCCCCCGCTGCTCCGATTCTCCGGCCAATCTCCTGCTCCAGTCTCCCCTCACTTGTGAACAAGACCCCAAGGTACTTGAACTCCTTCACTTGGGGTAAGGACTCATTCCCAACCTGGAGTTTGCTG
The DNA here is from genome assembly GCA_024633595.2 of Lepomis macrochirus. Taxonomy (NCBI): domain Eukaryota; kingdom Metazoa; phylum Chordata; class Actinopteri; order Centrarchiformes; family Centrarchidae; genus Lepomis; species Lepomis macrochirus. The sequence continues at coordinate 4,081,800 of JALXJV020000012.1, read as the reverse complement.
TCTGCTGTAGTTTAAACAAATTCTCAAATAGTTATACAGCTATAAGATAGAAGTTCTCCTGGCATTATACAGACTGACCTTCTCTCTGCGTTGCTGTGTAGGAGAGATCGGGCTCGGTTGGCACACAAGCAGCAAATAAAAGGTTAAAGTCTCTGCTGTAAATAAAGATGTTTTAATGTAAGCAAATGTTTTCTCAAATTGATGATTGGTGATTAAAGTCATGTGGTGCAAATGTGTCAAACAGCCCATCATGGGGTTGGGAAGGGCCCCACACCCAGCTCAGGGGCCATTCAAAGAGGAAGACTGGAGAGCTTGGGGTTGTGAAATGCGAACATTTAGCCAAATGCAAGTATCAGATCGCAACTCTATATGAGCAGAAACTTAATATTGACTGAGTCTGACTGGAAGATGAGACCAAAGAACTTGATCAGGACCTCCCTAACGAAATGTCCTCCATGTCCAGAATAAAGACCAGATCTTCAGGTAGGCTTCCTTCTAGTGTGACCTGCCTCGGTCTCACAATAGTGTAAAGAACTGAAACTGGACATCCAGGCCCCATACACACTGCTCTGTCCACAGCAGCATTTTAGCTGCGTATCATAGTTGACCTCCGTCTACATTAAAACGAGTGAAAACACACATCTTGTGGCCGTTCTCGTACACTGGGCATGTGTGCCGGTGTAAACATGAAGCAGATGGTCTGATCCGTGGTTACAGAAGATTTGGCGAAAGAATAAATTCCTGCAGTCGAAGAATCAGACCAGGGTTTTTTTGCCTGGACCAATAACGAGCTGGGACTGTTACTGAATGTAACACTGGAGTGACATGCACAGTACATGTGAAGGAAGATAAGTGTTATTTGCATGGTACAAAATATTTTAATAAAAATACCAGCTCAAAAACTCTGTCAGTAGCACCATGTGTCTGCTTTGCATGACTGATGAGAGCCAATCAGAGAGCCAAGTGTGAGTGTCGGCATCATCGTTTCTAAAGTCCTCCGTTTTTGCCTGTCTTCACTAAAACATCCTCCGGAGTTTCAAAACGTAAAACGGGGTCGATGGCATTTCCAAACTTCTGTTTTAGTCTGGACGGGATGCAAACGTAACAAAAGGTCTCCATGTTAAAACGAAAACGCAGTAGGGTGGACGGGGCCTCAGGAAACATTTCTCTGAGGCAGAGCTGCTCTGGATGCACAAATAATCTCACTGGCTGAACTGAACTTTGGTAGACAGACAATCTCTAAAAAGGGGATTCTCTGGCCCCGCCCACTTAAGTCCAACTCAACCAATGAGATTCTTTGTGTCTCCAGAGCAGAAATGTTTGAGGAACTAAAAGCACAATCAGCTTGATGTTGAGGAGAAGGGCTGTGCAGCAGAGAGGCTGTTTAGTTTCTTCATTCTACTGCAGTGGAAGAACATTGCTCATCTGCTGTCTGTCTGGCTTTAACAACTCCAAAGACATGTTGCTTTACCTCTTTTACTTTGCTCTCACTTCATAGGTGAGTGTTGGAACACAGATGAAAGGCTCATTAACCTGCTGGATTCTACTTTTCTGTACTGAGCTGTTTGTGTCCACAGAGTAACACTGTACAGCTGACATTTTCCACTGTCTTCTCCTCTCAGCCTCATGAACAATGTTAGTCTGATGGCTTCATTTTCTCTACTTTTTCCAGGACTAATAGCTGGAGACACAATCTCTCCTGAAGGAGAGGAAGTCAGTGAAAGAGAAGGAGAATCTGTCACACTCACATGTAACTATGAGACAACATACAGTTATCCTGATCTTTTCTGGTACAGACATCATTCTGACCTTCAGGCTCCTCAGTTTATACTCTGGAAACGAGGAAAAGGGAGCACCGCTGAACATATTCCTGATAGAAGATATGGATCTGAAACATCACCAACATCAACCAAACTGACCATCACAAAGCTAACCCTGGCAGACTCAGCTCTCTACTACTGTGCTCTAGAAACACAGTGATACAAAGTGTAGAAGAGGCTGTACAAAAACCTGAACCCAGATATCTGACTACTCTTCAAATAGGAGGGAAGTGGTATTCAAACCACAGCTTCATATCAGATGGATTCTGCTAATTCCTGTTTTATCAGAGTCACTGTGGTTACAGCTGCTAATGAAACACTGGGGGAGGATTCACAGGAGCATTATGGGTAGTGGGAGTTCAGGATGTAGCAAGATGTAAAGGAGATGACAGACATGAAAATATATTTTAAATGCTTTTTATATGCTAAAGTAAGATTATATAAATGTAATAAAGAAATACAAATGGCAGAGTGAAATATATCTTTTCTTTTTCAGGATCCTCTGAGGATTTAGTGAAACCATTTAAAGATGTAATGCTGGCTTTGGAAGGAGACTCTTCCAGTTCATCTCCACAGTTTCTCATCACAGGATCATTCAGAGAAAGCACGTTTTTCTTTTACACATGACAAAACTGCAAACGAGTTTCATCTGCAGATCTCAGCCCACAGTGACAGGAAACACCAAAACTCTGTCTTTTATTATTCCTCATGCAAGTCAGGACTTTGACAATAATTATTTTCATTATGAATTAATCTGCTGATAATTTTCTCTCCATCAATCAACTAATTGTAAAAAAAAATTGAAAATAGTGAGAACTGTCGTCACAGTTACCCAGAGCCCAAAGTGGCACCTTTAAATTACTGTTCTGTCCCGCCAACATTTATTTTTTTGTTTAAGCTTCATTTAACTAGGAAGTCACAAATAAAACGTCTTTTACAAGTGAGACCTAGTCAGGACAGGATCAGATAGCAGGATCTAACAGATAACCAGGCAACAATAAGAACCAACCAATCACAACATCATCATTAGGTGAAACAGAAAAATACAGCACAAGTATCAAGAACGACATTTTGCACAACACCAAGTCAGAGGGCAACAACACAACATTAGGTAATATAATACCCTACATAGAACTGTTCACAAAAAGACAACAACATTAGGTCATAGATTTATAAAGGAATTAAGTGGTAATAGAATTGGCAAAGCAGCTGCAGTTAGCAGTGACGACCTTTTTTAATCTATGTTTAAAATCATGTAGGGAGATGAGGGACTGAAGTTTAAGCTTGGTCTGCACATCATTCCAAGACCAAGGGCCCAGGATCAGGCTTAGCTTTCCAGCCTCTGTTCTGATAGCAGGCACTTTGAACTGTAGCCAATTATGTGACTAGATATTGTGCCTGCTTTGCAAAGTTAAAAATGCCCTGTTTAAATAATTTGGAAGTTTACCTGAAATTATCTTCCCAAGTGAAGGGAAGATCATCCTTCCAGTCTGTCCAATATACAATGATGTGTCCTGAAACTAGAGTTAGTGACATATCTGAGAGTTGAGTGATAAAGGGGGTCAAGTTTGGACAAGGTGGACAGAGAGGCAAACCGCTAGGTAGTGTCCCAATAATCAATCTGTGACAGAAAAAGGCCAGCAACTAAGCGTTTTTGTGAAGCCATGGAGAAACAAGACTTATATATAGGACTATACAGAAAAGCCAGCGTGATTTTTAATTTCTTTGCAAGATAATCAAGATGGAATTTAACATTTGGGTCTTTGTTCAACCAGATTCCCAGATATTTGTAATTCTCTTCAGAGTATGGTCTAGACCTGCTCTTTATGAAAAGCGCGCTGTGAGATAACTGTTGTTGTGATTTGGCGCTATATAAATAAAATTGAATTGAATTGAATTAATTATCAACAGACTGGATACAGACTCCATGCAGTTGTGATGGAGAGGGGTAGTACCTTTGATCACCTAGTGGCAAAAATCATAACGTTAGAGCAAATTGCAGGGTATCAAAATCTGCCTGCACATTTAAAAAGGCCAACTCTGCTGTGGGAGCACAGGAGTACAGAACAGTGTCGTCTGCATACAGATGATCCTTACAGAATTTAAACTTATCACAAATATTATTAATGTAAACTGGGAAAAGCAAGAGTCCTAAAACTGATCCTTGTGGAACACTTTTCGTAACAAGGACTGGATTTGACATGTCGTTGCCATGTTTAACAATTTGTGAACGATTAGTCAAGTAGGATTTGTCGTAGTGGTGATAAAAGAAAAAAAAGTAAGCACTAAAGATAAAACACAAACAAACATCAACTGAAACAAATGTATGTAATACTGTTGTAGTCCACTATCCATAAAGTAGTTTGCATCACAGAATCAGGTTTTCATTGCTTTTATTCTCATCTTGTTGTTCTCTCAGGCTGTGATTTCTTGTGGTGTACCACAGGTAAGTCCTCTCATTATCGATCTACATGTTGCCTTCAGATCAAATATTTTTAACACAACATCTGTTTCTGTTGTTTTGCTATCAATATTTTTATAGATTCCATCAAAATCAAGTTATCCTCCCTGTGGCAGTTACAGAGTATTAAGTAACCTGTTTCTTCACTAGTTCCTAAAGTCTGCAGACCACATACTGGTTGCACTCTGTTTGTCTGAGCCTTTGCAAAGAATAAAATACTACGTCTTGACTCGAATCTTTATTTCAGAAGACTCACTAAAGGAAAAGTTCAAATACAGCTGACTTCAGTACAATAAATTATGGACTGTAAGTTTGATGACTTGTAATAATAAGCTGGTATGTAACGTCGGCCAGAGTCCCACTGCACTTTCACATCCAGACAAGGATGGACAAACACCTTAATGTTTCACTCCAAAGCCTGAGTCATGACCAGTTTCATATTTTAGCCCTTTATCTGGAGAAGCTGTGGACAGGCTGGCAAACTGACAGGCCTTTAATATGATGCTGATACCATATTAAAAAACATTCACTAATTGATCCTAACTGTCACACTAGGAAAGGACAGAGTGAGTAAAATGTGTTGAGTGTAAAGTTGTCAGTCGGGGAATAACACAGGGCTGTGAATGAGCCCTGTCACTGTGATCAGGCTCCTCCTTCTAATCCACCAACTTAGTGTTGATGAAGACTAAACAGAGAGATCACAGCCTTCTTTATACTTGCTGTAGCTCACAGTTCCTCAACACTGCAGATATGACGCCTCTGTTCATCTCAGTGTTGCTGGCTGCTGTGTGCCTTGGTATGAACACAACTCTGGTTCTCTGATATCAATCCAACATTGACATGATTCTTTAACAGCACACTGATACTGTTTGTTGCTGTTTTACAGAATGCAGAGCACAAAAAGACAACGTGCTGCAACCAGAAGGAGATGTGACTGCTGCTGAAGGAGAGCCAGTAACACTTGGCTGTACATTTGAGGCAAGTGGCACAAATCCAACTTTGTTCTGGTACAAACAGGATGGAAACAGCAGCCCCAGATTCATACTGAGCCGCGTTCAACGGGACGAAGGGGACACAGCACATGTGTTCAAGGAGAGATTTTCATCCACACTGAATTCCACCTCCAAATCAGTTCCTCTGAAGATCCAGAAGCTTCAGCTGTCTGACTCTGCTGTGTACTACTGTGCTCTGCGGCCCACAGTGACAGGAAACACCAAAACTCTGTACAAAAACCTTTGGAGCAAAGACAACAGAATACTCCACAACGTCCACTAGAGGGAGTCACACACTGTTAAACTTCAGTGGTTTATGAGGATAAAGTTAAGATTATTTGTAGTGGTGATACAAACAGTAGAAAATGAAGCTCTAAAGATAAAACACAGAATGAGGGAAAGTCTTTTTACATCACAGTAACTCTGAAGATAATGTGGTGTTGTGGGATGATATCTATATGAACAGTAGTTCATCATAACTTTGGTTTATTAATTTAGCTGAAATTAAATTTAATGCTAATATTAACTAACACAGTTAATTGAGTTAGCACCACCTTTTCAAGAACTGTGGATATGAAAACAAGCTTAGAAATGGGCCTATAATTCTGTGGAAGCGTTCAATGAAGGTTAGGATTTTTATTACATTTACATTCATTTATTTAGCTGACACTTTTATCCAAAGCAATTTACAATTACTCTACATGTCAAAGGTCACACGCCTCTGGAACAACTAGAGGTTAAGTGTCTTGCTCAGGGCAACAATGGTGGATGGGTCACAGTGGGGGATTGAACCCATTCTCTCACACCAAAGGCATGAATTTTATCCATTGTGCCATCACCACCCCTTTCTAAATGAGTCTAACAGCAAATCCATAACTTTGACTTTGATAAAGCTCAAATTAAACTTTGTGGGTCAAAAACTTTACAGTGGCTCTCTGACATGTTCCTAACTACTTACATATAACTATAATAGAATTGTGCGAGTAAAGTATTTAAAGTAAATAAAATGGTTGTCATGTGGAATTAAACGATAATAATACCTTTATGTATTTGTATAGTAATTATTTACACATGGTTACAAAGTGCTTCTCAAAATACACAGGAATAAACAAAGAAAATGATAAATAACCAGACAAAAAACCAAACACCACCAAAGTTACAAATCAGGCATCTAAAGAAAAAGCTGTCCTTTAAACATAAATAGAAAAGTCTGGTCACCCTTTCAGAAGCCCTGACCTGAGGACTGGCGAGGGTAGGTCACAGGATGTCAGTTCATGACAAGGAACATAGGGAGTCAAAACCTCTATAAAAGTTATTGACTAGCAACCAATAAATAGAGGAGAGAACTGGGGTGAAATGGGACCTACAATTAGTCTTAGTTAAAATTCTGATGCTGAGCGACTGAGGACTGACTAAGGCAGGTAAACAGTGCACTGCAATACTCCAGGTGTGAAAAGACAAATGACATAGCTGATTTTATTTTGGTAATATTTCTAAGGTGGAAGTATCAGGATTGAATGAATTTATTGAAATGTGGTTTGAAGTTCAGTTCAAAATCAAATGTGACAGATTTCTGGCTGGAAAGTTTAAATTGGTTGTAAGTGGACCAATAAAGGGTTTTTGTTTGCTTACTAGGTGATCAAGGCCAAATTTTATTAGTTCTGTCTTGTTTAAGTTGAGTTGCAGAAAGTAACAAGTCATCCATTTCACAATAACAAACCAACATTCCCTTTCATTAACAGCTAATGTTATCTGGCTAAAAGGACAAGTAAACATGCGTGTCATCAGCGTAACAGTGATGAGAGACTGATAATGTTTCCTAATGGAAGCATATAAAACGAAAACAAAATGGGACGAAGAATAGATCCCTGTGGTACCCCACACTTCAGCAGAGTGGAAGATGAAACATAAGTACCATTGACACAAAATTCCCTATTTGATCAATACTGTTATACGAATTACTAAGGTTGAGCAACAACAAAAAATGTAGCTCCCCAGCATCAGTATCAGTAAATCATATGTAACCATAATGAGGGCGGTTTCTATAATGTGAAGTTTGTGAAATCCAGCCTAACACAGCCACGAGTTAAGTTAGCACCATCAAGAACTTAGGATATGAAAGCAAGCTTAGAAATATATGTATAATTCTGTGGAAGCGATCGATCGTTAAGCTTTTTTATTATAGGCTGAATGCTAGCTTGCTTAAAATAATTAGGGATGTGGCAGGAAGAAAGAGAACAATTAATAATGTGAGGTAAGCAAAGGCCGATGTCCCCCATAACCTTTGTTAGGAGGGATGTCGCTAAGATGTGAAGAAGGCTTAAAGAGGAAATGTGAGAGAAATGGCTGAGCAGTTCGGGACAGGCAGGATGATCAGAAATATCAGCAACAACAGTGGTAGTAGCTGTTAGACCTAATGTTAGTAATTTTTTGCTTAGAAAAAGATAATAAAAACATCTCACAATCAGCATTTGAAGAGGCTGGTAAGGCAGGGGGAGCAGGGTTGATAAGTCTGTCTAATTGTTTTAGACTGGAAAAGTTACAGGTGATGAGGTTACCAGCTTTCCATTGTTTGCTATTTGTGAATGATGGATCTTCTGACTTCTTACAACAGAAACGCAAATTAGTGTTAGGCAGCATGGATACAAAGGGGATGAGAAAATAGACAATACAGTTCAGATCAGATGAAGAGCAAAGAATAAATCTAATGTGTGGCCACGGTTATGAGGTGGACTAGACACATGCTGGACAAAATCAAATGAATGACTTTTTCAGTCAGTAGTAAAAGTTTATTGAATCATTAATTTAGATATGTAGAGCATCATAAATCATGAAACAACAGACAGGTACATAATGAGAAGTAGATCCTTGTAATAGTAGCATATCATCTGTGTAAAGATTGACCTCAGTCAGGACCTTCACACATTCTGTGAAGAGTCAGTCAGTGTTACCTTATCAGCTTGTTACCTGATGGAAATGATGTCATTTAGTGAATAACAGCACCACAGCAGAGACAAACTCACTATTTGTCAAAGTTGTGAGAGGAAGGAGGGAGGGATTAAGGGAGGAGCAAAACTGGGACTCAAGGACAGAAAAGACACAAACTTTCACAGTGGTGTTTGATCCAAAACCAGACAGATTCTCTTTCTCTTTAAGATGCTGTCAGTGAACTTCAGTCTGTTTGTGACTTTGTTTCTGCTCACAATAAGAGGTAGGTGAGATCATCAACATTAAGAGAGCTTCACTGATACAAACCTTTACATTGTAAAGTTACAGAGTTATCTCTTCCTTCAGGTGTCAGCTGTGAAGAACTCACTCCAGTCAGGAATGAAGAGTTCACTTTTGAACAGAGCACTATTACTCTGTCCTACAAATACTCCAAACAAGCTGATGGTTTTGATTATTTCTTCTGGTATCGGCAATATCCAGGAAAACCACCAGAGTTCCTCATCTCTCATGTAGGAACAGGACAACCATTATTAGCTCCCGTCTCTAGAATGTCTTTTAAAATGAGTGGTGATAAAACCCAAATGGATCTGCAGATCTCCTCTGCTGCAGTGACAGACTCTGCTGTGTACTACTGTGCTGTGAGGCCCACAGTGACAGGAAACACCAAAACTCTGTACAAAAACCTGACAGCTCCTCTGAAAATTTACTCTCTTTTACTGAACAGCAGCGCCAGCAGTGGACACAGACAACACGATCTAATAACAAGTTACAATATTACTCCTGTTATTAATTAAAGAGAAGGAAGTCTTTGCTTTACAAACACTGATACAAATAACAGACTGATGATGATGATTTCATAATTCTAGCAGGGTGAAAACTGGTTAAAGAGACTTTGTTGTAACAGAAAGTTCACATGTTAAAGCTCCTCATTATGAGCTGCTCTGGATAAGAGCATCAGCTAAACAGCTGAGATGTAAATGAGATGTAAATGTTGAGAGTTCCTCAACAGATGATGAAGAGGAAGGGCCAATGATGTGAAGGCCCAGATCCATCAGAGTATCAATGTTCTTCCTCTCTCTCCTCCCCTCTCACTGCAGACATGAAACACTGGCTGAGAAACATCCTGATTCTGACTCTCTGGCTAGGTAACTCTTTAAACCTACTGATTGTTCTCCTTTAATCAATCATCTTTATTGATCCATCTCTTCCTCTGCATGTTCTCTTCTTCCCCAGAGTGTAAAGGAGAAGACAGAGTGACCCAGCCAGCAGGAGATGTCATTGCTGCTGAAGGAGACACAGTTACACTTGGCTGTACTTTTGAGATCAGTGCTAATTTGAATGGATATTTGTTCTGGTACAAACAAGAAGAAAATGATTACCCAAAGTTCATGCTGCAACTGTACTCTGGAACAAAGGATAACCCTTCAGAGAAAGAGAGAGTTGATGCCACTATCAACAAGACATCAGTTCCTCTGAAGATCCAGAAGCTTCAGCTGTCTGACTCTGCTGTGTACTACTGTGCTCTGCGGCCCACAGTGACAGGAAACACCAAAACTCTGTACAAAAACCTTTGGAGCAAAGACAACAGAATACTCCACAACGTCCACTAGAGGGAGTCACACACTGTTAAACTTCAGTGTGATGATACAGGCTGGATTCTTTGCACTGATGATAAAAAACTGAAGAAAAATGAGGCATAAATAATGAAGACAAATGAAGGAGAGTGTTTATATCTCTGACATACTGATGATGATAAGGAGAGTGATGTTAACTATGTAGATAAAGTATTGTTTACATCAATATTCCTTTGAGCTCCAGAATATCTATTGCTGCTGCACTAGTTTGAAGTTTCAGTGGCATCTTTTCTTCTTCTGTGGTCTGATTCTGATTGGCCACTAGATGACACTGTAGCTGCTGTTAATCCAAGCTGAGCCACATTATCAAGTAGGCGGTGCACTACTTCTGCACTGTGTTCAACCATTCTGTCAATAATAACTGCTGCTGTGAAGAGAACAATTCTCAGACTGAATGTTGAACATCAGCTAGTTTCTCCTGTTGATTTAAACCTTGTTGTAGAGATGGAACATTGGCTGGGGATTATTCTTGCTGCTCTTTTCTTTGGTAAGATAGAAAGCACAACATGTTTTTATTCTTTTCTAAAGATTTATGGAAACTGGAGTTCAGAGCAGAAATCTGTGAACAGCTGAGCTGTTTGTGTCCACAGAGTAACACTGTACAGCTGACATTTTCCACTGTCTTCTCCTCTCAGCCTCATGAACAATGTTAGTCTGATGGCTTCATTTTCTCTACTTTTTCCAGGACTAATAGCTGGAGACACAATCTCTCCTGAAGGAGAGGAAGTCAGTGAAAGAGAAGGAGAATCTGTCACACTCACATGCAACTATGAGACAACATACAGTTATCCTGATCTTTACTGGTACAGACATCATTCTGACCTTCAGGCACCTCAGTTTATACTCTGGAAACGAGGAAAAGGGGGCACAGCTGAATATATTCCTGATAAGAGAAGATATGGATCTGAAACATCACCAACATCAACCAAACTGACCATCACAGAGCTAACCCTGGCAGACTCAGCTCTCTACTACTGTGCTCTAGAAACACAGTGATACAAAGTGTAGAAGAGGCTGTACAAAAACCTGAACCCAGATATCTGACTACTCTTCAAAGAGGAGGGAAGTGGTATTCAAACCACAGCTTCATATCAGATGGATTCTGCTAATTCCTGTTTTATCAGAGTCACTGTGGTTACAGCTGCGAATGAAACACTGGGGGAGGATTCACAGGAGCATTATGGGTAGTGGGTCGTGGTGGGGAAGTGGGGTTATGTAAGTTTAAACAGTTTTTATGTATTTTCATACTTATTTTATATAGTGATTGCAATGACAGTCTTTGCAAGTTGGTTGTATTTGAAATGTCGTTGTGTTTTTTTATGTTCACTCATACAAACTGACAAACAGCGGTGGTGATGGTGCAGTGGATAAGACTCATGCCTGTGGTGTGACAGACCTGGGTTTAACTCCCCACTCTGACCCATCCACCACTTAACCCCTCGTTGCTCCAGAGGCGTGCGACCTCTGTCATATATAACAAGTTTAAGTTGCTTTGGATAAAAACATCAGCTAAATGAATAAATGTAAATAAAGTAATTCAATTTCTAAATCACCCATCAGCCTGAGTGGAAACAGAGCACAGCCAGAGGTTAAACCTCAAGTGTGATGATAAAGTCTTGATCTACTCTACTCTCAGAGAGGATGGTAATGTCAAGATTTAGAAATTAAACCACTAAAAATGTTTTTATTCTAGGAAGCCTTTTCTGGGAGGGGGGGTCTCTGAATGATAAACATGATATTTAAACATATAGGCAAGGGAATATAAGGAGATAATAAACCTGTGGGGACAGAATTTAACCCCCCTCAGTGTGATCAATGCTACTTCACTAGTGATGCAACTGATCACAAAACTCAGATCAATCTGAGGTTTTGTTTGGGTTAAATTCATTTTAAAATGCTCTACTTTGGCTCTGGTCCAGCTGTCTCTCTCTGTCTGTGGGTAATGCTGTGTTCCATTTGACATGGGAAGTCGGAATTTCTGAGTTCTGTAATGGGAATTTCACGAGAAGACCTTTAAAACACTGCTCCCGTGACTTATCACTGAGACCATTTGACCACCTGGGACAAAGGACACAAGAGGTGTGATGTTTGATGTATTGTGATAGGCCATCTGACCATCTGGGTATGGGATGCAAGAGGGGTAAGGTCCCTGTGAGTTCCTATTGTTTTAAGAGGTCAAGATACATTCACCAGTTGCTTCACACCTAGGGGGGTCTTTCACCACATTCTCTTGCATTGGGTGTCATTTGATCTTCAAAGTCCTTTTGTGAGATGTCTCTGACCCTGCGTTAGAGATAAAAGCTGCATGTGCCAAGGAACTGTAGCTCACTTGGATATCACTCTTCACGGGTGTGTCTCTGCGAGCTCCTTCTGCAGAAGATTTGGAATAAATCCACCAAAAGACAAGTGTTTTGCCTGAGCCTTTTTATTAATAGAATCTCGTTGCTATAACAATTTGGCGTAGTTGGCAGGATCACACGCGTGAGAGGACTTGGTCGCTCGGAGCTGAAGGTGAAAACCGTACGGTCAGAGTCCGGGACTCTGAGACTTCAAACCTCCCTCAAAAAAAAATAGGGTGAGGCGTTGAAGGCTGGGCGCTTTGAGTGGCTGAGTCTCCCTCACCGCTGTGATCCTCAAAGAACCTGGTGGCTGGCAGCACTCTCTTTCGGTGAAGTAGTTTGTTCAAGGGGAAATGATTCTCGCTTCCTTTCAAGGTGAAGTGTGACAGACGTGTCAGCAGGGCAGGCGTTAGGCCGCTGTGTGAATCTGAAAAGGTCTGGGACCTGCTGTTGCAACAGTTGTGTGGATCTGGGATCCACGGGGTGAAGCTTCGGGTCTGGGACCCACGGTTAAATGGAGGAGTACTCGTTGTAGAATTGGATTTGTAAAATTGGCTTTGCAAAATTGGGTCTGCGAAATTGGGTTTAAGATTTAACTGTTTTACTCGAGTTGCGATTTTTGTGGAATGCAAGAAAGATACACAGTGAGGCTGAATGTGTTTGCTATGGATGCATGAATGAATTGCGAATGAGAAAAATTGAATGCGAACAGAAAGCAGCCTCATGTGAATGAATTGCGATTGAAAAAAAAGAGAGAGAGAGAACGTGCGAATGAATGTTGAATTCAGGTTTTTTTTATATATATATATATGTATAGGCCTATGATTGAAGCACTTTGGTAAACTGGTGAGCAGTTTTTTCCCAGACACCCGGCTCCTATGGAGGACCAGCTCTATCATATTTAAAAATAAATACAGAAATAAATAAATGCTCAATAAATAAATAAGCATACAATTAATTGCCCCAAAAAATACAATAAACATATAAATGTAGGTAGAAATTAAATTATACAGTGAGACATAAATGTATATATCTCTTTTAATTAGCTACTTTATTTATTCACCTTTGTAATAATTACCTTATTTATTTTTTGTCCGTTATAATCTTCAACTTTATTTATTAATTACTTATTTTTTTTAAGTATTTATTTATGTGCATGTTATAATTTTTTTGTCTGTTTTATTCTTCCTTTGTATTTTTTTACCCTATTTATTTCTTCAATGCTATTTATTTCTGCCTGTCGTTTTTACATTTCTGCCTGTCGTTTTTACATTTTTGTATGCATTTGTGCCTCATTATGCAAATGAGGAGGGGCAGTGCCTTAAGGGGTCAACTTGTCCTTTGAACATTTTTTCCAAGTATATCCAGCGGCAGCCCGCAGACCGTGAGATCGTGACGGAAGTTGACGTGATCATGTTTATCTCGGCTCACGTACAGCATTGATCCTAATGCAAACTGATTTATTCTTTAGAAGCCAACAACAGAACTTTAAATACACTTCTGAGAAGTTTTTTGGCAGAAATCAACTGTGTAGATTTTGAATATCTGCAGTTTTACGAAAATTGGTGGCGAATCCAAAATGTGTTCCAACGGTTTTCGGAGTTGTGAAGCTCCTGCAAGTGCCGACCGTGAGTGCCGGCGGGTGTTACACAGCTGCAGTAATATTACCGGAGGAGGCACAGCAACACAGCGCACATCGGCCTTAGGCCGGCGTGCTAACAGATGGGTTAACCGGTCGACTATGCATATAATCAGTAGCTTTAGGCACACATCCTGTGATGGTCAGGGTAAGAGGAATATACATCGAGGGGCTGTCAGCAATAGTTAGCTAGCTAGCTCCGGTTAGCTCCCCCAGGCCCAGTCCGTGCAGACCGTGAGATTTACAAGAATATTCTGTAAAGTTACATCAGGAGCCAGATGGATCTCGTTCAGGTTAAAACTTTACTGAGAATTTATTGATAGAATAACAGCTGATACGAACATTAACAGCATCGTTCAGCTGTTGGACCTTTTATTTACAGTCTATGTGCTGGACACGTCTGCTGTGTCGGCTGCAGTGGTCTGTGTGACCTAACTGGGGAGCTAACCGAGCTAGCTCCCCAGGCCCCTGCCCCAGACCCATCTGCTAGCACGTCGGCTAAGGCGATGTGCGCGCTATGTTGCTGTGCCTCCTCCGGTAATATTACTGCAGCTGTCTAACACCCGTCGGCACTCACGATCGGCACTTCAGGAGCTTCACAACTCGAAAACCGTTGAACACATTTTGGATTCAGCCACCAATTTTCGTAAAACTGCAGATATTCAAAATCTACACAGTTGATTTCGCCAAAAAAACTTCTCAGAAGTGTATTTAAAGTTCTGTTGTTGGCTTCTAAAGAATAAATCAGTTTGCATTAGGATCAATGCTGTACGTGAGCGAGATAAACATGATCACGTCAACTTCCGTCCACGATCTGCGGGCTGCCGCTGGATATACTTGGAAAAAATGTTCAAAGGACCAGAGAAAAGCGTTTCAGATCTCAAACTTACAGCGTTCTAATTCTTCCAGTCTATTAGCAGCTTCCCTTAAGAGGTCGGGACACTGAGCGTCTGCCTGCTGAGTTTGACATTACTAAACGATGCTTTATGGTGGGGAAAATCCATGTAGATTCGACCGATGCGGTAAAATGCTAACCAACCAATGGGCAGAAGTTGACCCCTTAAGGCACTGCCCTCCTCATTTGCATAATGAGGCACAAATGCATACAAAATGTAAAACGACAGGCAGAAATGTAAAAACGACAGGCAGAAATAAATAGCATTGAAGAAATAAATAGGGTAAAAAAATACAAAGGAAGAATAAAACAGACAAAAAAATTATAACATGCACATAAATAAATACTTAAAAAAAATAAGTAATTAATAAATAAAGTTGAAGATTATAACGGACAAAAAATAAATAAGGTAATTATTACAAAGGTGAATAAATAAAGTAGCTAATTAAAAGAGATATATACATTTATGTCTCACTGTATAATTTAATTTCTACCTACATTTATATGTTTATTGTATTTTTTGGGGCAATTAATTGTATGCTTATTTATTTATTGAGCATTTATTTATTTCTGTATTTATTTTTTAAATATGATAGAGCTGGTCCTCCATAGGCTCCAAGCTCCTGATAACAAGAGACTCAACTAACCTCCCAAATTTAAAACAGAAGGGGTCTAAATTTAGAGGTCTGATTCTCTATATTCTGGGAAAAGAGGGTCGTTACACGACCAGCGGAAAATGGGTTCAAATAACAGCAAGAAGGAACAAAACCCATCAACAATTAACGCTCCTAACATTAATTATATGATTACTAATTATGGTGTGGGGAGTATTGATCAACTGGACATGTGGGTTTCACAGTGTGGTTTTCCGGCAACTGGTAGCTTCAGCCTAAGACAGCTTGACGCGCTGAAGGTACAGTTAGAGAAAAAGGAAAAGGAAAAAAAAAATCCTTTAAAGCGAACTGGGCCGCATATTCAGCATGGTTAAGAGAAGCAAGCCACAGGGACAGAAAAATAGAGGCAGGGACAGATTCCACTAACAATTCTGCATCTCAGTGTGTCAAACAAGATCCTAACCCGGACTCGGCTCCCCCACAATCACATCGGCCAAGCCCCGCTCCGCCTATGGACCAACCTGAAGTCGATGCAGCAGCAGCAGCTCAGCCTCGTCCAGGAGGACAAGCGGAGGAGCAGAAACCCGCTGTTAAAAAGATTTACGTCACCCCATGGGAAGCCACGCTCAGGATTAATTTCCTTTCCGGACTGAGACCAGAGATCGCTAACATGGTGAAACGGGACTGTTTGACGCGGCAACATGGTCACCTGGAGATTATTCAAAGACATTCCATCCATGCGGAGGCCTACCTTTTGAACAAAAAGGTAAAGAGAGAGCAGCACAAAGACAGGCCGCAGAGTGCACAGCTGCAGCAGGATCAGCGAAAGGGAAAAAGAAGAGACAGAGGTCGGGTTCGAGCGAACAGAGGCAGATCGGATGCTTGTTTCATCTGCAAGAAACATGGACATTGGGCCAGAAATTGCACAGAGGCCGGCAAAGGACAGATGGCTGATTGACTAGCAGGGGCGGAGACCGAGGCCGGTGAAGGAAGGTTTGGACACTTTGGAAGCTGAGATGACAGAACAACCTGCAATCACGTGAGAGCACACACACGCACATACTGATACAGACACAGACACAAAGGTTAAAACTAAGACAGACATGCAGATTTTTGATTTTGATTTCTTGATTTGATTTTTTGATTTCCAGAACATCTGAGATAACATCACAGTTTGTTAAACAGAGTCAAAGGGAGTTGTTATATGACCATCAATGGAAGATGCCAGAGACAGCAGTTAACTCAGCTAGTTGAGACACTTTTCAACAACAGAGACAGAGGGACACCATGCCCCCACAGGAACTGGGTTGCAGGGCACATGTACATTTGGGTGCTGATATGGCTTTTGAGAATGAATGGTTTAGAAAACATGCAGACAAGTACACTCTGACTCTGAGCTGGTTGTTTTGGAACGATAAAAAATGTGACTGTTGCTGTGAATAACCCACACTGCGAAACTCTGTTTCAGATTCCTAACTCTGTACCTCATGTCCCTCTGGTCAAAGCTAGAGACAAAAGGTGGGGGGATTTGGGACCCTGGGTGAGAACATGCTGTGAGGTCGGGGGGTGGGAAAAGACATCACACCCAAAGGTTGACTTTCACAGTCAACCACAGGTACATCCTAAAAGATTCTCTGCCATAGTGACTGCAGTGAGAACTGTTGAGTTCATTCCAGAAACTGATTTTCAGATGACAATTATCACGGCAGATGATAAAATAAGGTTAGATAAACACATTTTTGTCAAAAATGTGTCAGACATTCCTGAGTTAAGTGAAGTACCTTCTTGCTTGTGGGCACAGAGCAAGTATGATGTAGGACTAATTAAAGGTGCCGAACCTGTGATTATCACTCCAAAATCCTTATATAGACCGTGTAAAATCAATATCCTTTGAAAAAGGAAGCGGTTGAAGGCATTAAACTAGTTTTTGATTCTCTCCTGAAAGCAGGAATGATTTTGCCTTGTGAAAAATCACTTGTGAGAACACCAATCTTCCCAGTGAAGACAATCCGGGACGCCGGACAGCCAGACGACTGGCAGTTTGTATAAGATTTACAACTGGTCAACTCAGCTGTACACTATTGCAGGCTGAATGTTCCAAATCCCCACACGATCCTCTCTCAGGTATCACCTGACAGTAAGTGGTTTTCCGTCGTTAATTTGGCAAAATGCATTTTTCAGCATCCCAGTGGATGCTGGAAGCCAGTACTGGTTTGTTTTTGTTTTTCTTCGAGGGTAAAATGTTATACATTTACCAGACTCTGCCAAGGATTTTGCTGTAGCAAACTTTTTCACACAGACAGTCGACGAGAAGGGGGTACATGACTTCTGACTACTACAAGACCATGGGGACGACCGAGACCTGTAGCCTAATTTTTATCCAGACTGGAATGCGACATTATGGGTTATTCCACATGCTCTGTCTATGATTTTGCTTGAACAAAAATCATCTCATCTCTCCACAGACAGGCGGTAGAGATACATGACTGTGTTGCTTGAGATGGCTAACATCACAGTCAAAAGATGCACTGTACTAAACTCTGCTACTCTCCTCCCAACTCCAGATGAAGGACAGCCACATGACTGTGTCACAGTCATAACAGAGGCCGGCTCTCCAAGGGCAGAATTGCAGGAGACTCCTCGGAGTTGTTTGTAGATGGCTCAGCATCCCGTGATCCAGCAACTGGTAAAATAGAGCAGGTTTTGCAGTAATGACTTTGCATGAGACAATCTTGGCAAACCCACTCCCTGATAACTTTTCTGCACAAGCAGAAGTAGTTGCATTAACAGAAGCATGTAAACATGCAAAGAACAAAACTGTAAACATTTTTACAGTCATTATGCTGGGGGTGTTATTCATGACTTTGGGAGACTGTGGGCAAACAGGAAGTTTTAAACTGGGTGCTGATCTACTGGATGCTGTGCTGTTGCCCAAAACTATTGCTATGCAAATGTGATGTTCACACTAACAAATTTGATCCTATCTCACAGGGGAATGCCAGAACTGACCCTGCAGCAAAGGCTGCAGCAAACAAACTAACCACCCAATGTACTGTGTTAACTGAGGCAATGTCTCCTACAGCTGATTTACAGAAATTTACAGGCGAGAGAGAGTCCAGAGGAGAGAGCTGTTTTGGGAAAAGAGCAGGCTGCACTTTTCCTAACAAAAAGTGTGGTATGGGCCTGATGGGAAGCCATACCTGCCTAAGTATCTGTTTCTTTATTACTAAGTTGACACACAGTAAAGACCATGTGTCAAAAGGGAGTATGACAGGAACTAAACAGATACCGGTTTACAAAGGGGTTCCACAACTTTGTTGCATAATTTATAATTTATAGATACTGGTTTACAAAGGGGTTCTACAACTTTGTCAAAGTTGCATAATTTGTAATTTATAATTCACATGCAGACCAAACACACCATCCTGAAGGCCACAGAAAAGAAACTGCACAATCTGGAGCCAGGGGACTGGATTGTGATGAAGGATTTCAGGAGAAAGCATTGGCAAGCTCGCAGGCGTGATGGGCCATTTCAGATACTGCTAATAACAGAAACAGCAGTAAAGGTGGCTGAAAGAGCAACTTGGATCCACGTCACCCACTGCAAGCGAGTGCCAAAACAACCAGACATCCCCAAACCAGACGAAGATCAAGATCAGTGAGAGAGCTGAGCTTTCCCCTGCCTTGTGTTCCTAGGGAGGGAGGGGAGTGGGGTCTCTGGGAGACCACCTAGAACCACTAATCTCCCAAACACTCATCGCGGGCACATTGATTACAGGGGTGAGCAAAGCACCACGACTGATAAGATAAGGTGTCAGAACTCAACAGATGGCGCTGGAGAGGTGACAGACCGAGAGGAAACGGAGGCGTTGTCCTGCTCACTGTCATCATCGTCTTGTCACCTGTCCTCCAAACATGAAGACAACAAACTCTGGCCTAAACAAAGAGAAGATCAAGGCCAATAGGAGGAGATGCATGCCCTCCCTGACAGCCCGACTGAGCTGAAGGACAATGCATGGTATTCAACCATGATGACCGCTTCAAGAAGGGTAACCAACCAGAGCTGTTATGTATGTGCGCAACTCCCTCATGGAGTAGGGAACTCCATACCGGAGAAATCCAGACCACTGAATATAAGGAGCCCTGTTGACTTTCACCCAAGGGTTTCCCAGGATTGGCTAAGTGGTTAAGGATATGACTAGGGAAATTGAACTGTGCAACATCAGCATGGTCAACTTTGGGGGCTCCACGACCCGGTTCTGGAACACATCACAGATAACGGAACAGAAGATCTACAAGCCCATCATGACGACCAATCCAACCGCCCGGACGGGAACGGGGTGCATTGAACCTGATGTTGGCAGCTCAAGGCAGGGTTTGCCACATAATTGGAACAGACTGTTGTACAAACATCCCGAACGTTTCAGACAACATGACTCATGTCGTCTCACACCTGAACTGATCTTTGCAACCTCATTTGAAAATCCACACGTTGCATAATTTCATAGAATGGCATGATTTTGATTTATAATCAGTGTTTCTGTACATTCATTGCTTAAGCCTCTTTTTGTTTTTGTATTTTTGTTTTTTTTTCTTTCTTCTCTTAAATTAGTCACTATATCATATTATTGTTTCATTTTTCTTTATATTCTTCATTTATATTCTTTCTAAGTATTGCAGATGGACTTACAGGAAGGTTTTAAAGTCTCATTATATTGTGTTAGCATAAAATGCTAAAAGGGAGTATTGTAATGGGAATTTCACGAGAAGACCTTTAAAACACTGCTCCCGTGACTTATCACTGAGACCATTTGACCACCTGGGACAAAGGACACAAGAGGTGTGATGTTTGATGTATTGTGATAGGCCATCTGACCATCTGGGTATGGGATGCAAGAGGGGTAAGGTCCCTGTGAGTTCCTATTGTTTTAAGAGGACAAGATACATTCACCAGTTGCTTCACACCTAGGGGGTCTTTCACCACATTCTCTTGCATTGGGTGTCATTTGATCTTCAAAGTCCTTTTGTGAGATGTCTCTGACCCTGACTCAGATATAAAAGCTGCATGTATGGAGACAAATGCAGCTCACTTGGATATCACTCTTCACGGGTGTGTCTCTGTGAGCTCCTTCTGCAGAAGACTTGGAATAAATCCACCAAAAGACAAGTGTTTTGCCTGAGCCTTTTATTAATA